>OW052220.1:155725238-155747584 GCA_932526605.1 Nephrotoma flavescens | reverse complement strand
ATATATATATATATATATATATATATATATATATATATATATATATATATATATATATATATATATATATATATATATAATATATATATATATATATATATATATATATATATATATATATATATATATATATATATATATATATATATATATATATATATATATATATATATATAATATATATATATATATATATATATATATATATATATAATATATATATATATATATATATATATATATATATATATTATATAATATATATATATATATATATATATATATATATATATATATATATATATATATATATATATTATATATATATATATATATATATAATATATATATATATATATATATATATATATATATATATATATATATATATATATATATATATATATATATATATATAATATATATATATATATATATATATAATATATATATATATATATATATATATATATATAATATATATATATATATATATATATATAATATATTATAATATATATATAATATATATATATATATATATATATATATATATATTATATATATATATATATATATAATATATATATATATATATATATAATATATATATATATATATATATATATATATATATATATATATATATAATATATATATATATATATATATATATATATATATATATATATATATATATATATATATATATATAATATATATATATATATATATATATATATATATTATATATATATATATATATATATATATAATATATATATATATATATATATATTATATATATATATATATATATATATATATATATATATATATATATATATATATATATATATATATATATATATATATATATATATATATATATATATATATATATATATATATATATATATATATATATATATATATATATATATATATATATATATATATATATATATATATATATATATATATATATATATATATATATATATATATATATATATATATATATATATATATATATATATATATATATATATATATATATATATATATATATATATATATATATATATATATATATATATATATATATATATATATATATATATATATATATATATATATATATATATATATATATATATAGATGTATAAAAGTTCGCAGGCGTGTGTCCATTAAAGTGTTAATATTTACTTGGATAGAATTATAAAACAACTAGAAGTTAGATTCACTTTTTTCAGTTATTTTATATTATCATTGCTATTCTATCTTTTCAGATTTGTATCAAAACATCTATAACTCACCATACAAAATCAAGTCTTCTTGTAATCATTTTCCAAAGCACTGATATCAACCCAGAGGATGATGCGATTACAAATGTTATAGAGATATTGTCATACTTGCGCCAAAAATATCAGATGCATTCGATAAACTACGTCAAAATATACGGAAACTTTTCGCGAGGAATTGCACTCGATAGGGCTGCACGATCACCCTACGTAAAATATGAAGATATTTTATTTTTTGTCGATGTCGATATGATATTCAATCATGATACGCTGATACGAATAAAAAGGAACACCATTAAAAACCGACAAATTTATTTACCCATTGTATTTAGCCAATACAATCCAGAGCGTATATTCGAAAATGTAACATTGCCCGAATCGAGTACTGAGTACAGCAATGATAACTTATTTAAATATTCTAAGCATTTAATTAATTACAAATATCATGCTAATTATAATATAACCAATTTTAATGGATTTTTTCGGCAATTTGGTTATGGCATTTGTTCCATATACAAATCGGACATTCTAAACCCGTTAGTGAATGGGTTCAATACTGAAATCATCGGATGGGGGCTCGAGGATGTAAAATTTTTAGAAAAAATAATAACTTTAAATAAACGGCCAAATACCGCAATATTTAATGTGGCCGATGGGCGTGATGAATTTAGTAATAATAACAATAATAATGAAATTATTATTAACGACACAATTAATACAATACGTTTAGATATATTTCGAGCGCCTGATCCATCGCTAATTCATATATTTCATAAAATTCATTGTGATAAAAATTTAGATGAGGTACAATTTAGAATGTGTTTAGGTACAAAAGCAAATACTTTAGGATATTATAATTTAGTTCAATCAACGTTTATAAAAAATAACTTAATATTACAGTATAATAGAAATAGTAATATTAATAACTTTAATAATATAAATATTGCTAATAATGTCAATAATCTAATACAAAATAATATCAATTAATTTCAACAAGCGTTTAAATTTTTCATAAAAATGAAAAGTGTGAGTTAAAAAATTTGTGTATTTTATATTGATTTTCCTGTTATTTCTGATTGATTATGCATAAAAAATAAAGCAGCAACTGTCCAAAGCGTAAAAATTTTCCTTTAACGATATCTATTGTACAAATAAAGTAAGAAATCAGAAAAATTACAAGTGAGTCGATTATAATCAATACTATTCGTCATTTAACACTCGTTACTTTCAATTATCCGAAGTGACCACTCCGAAAATAAAATATTCGTTACTTTTATTTACTTAGTCTCGAAATAAACTAACATAAACACAAATACATACTTGCTTTTTTAATTTTGTTTTTTCCGTAAAATGTACTATCTAGGCGAAAATTAACTAATAATGTCGAACCACAGTAACTTACAATCAGTTGTCTAAACCAAATGAAAATTTATGTTCAAATCAAATTCTCGATGTCGTTACAAATGGAAAAATATTTCTAACGGCTGTTAGAGAAATGATTAGCTAAAACTCAAACCCTATTTTCGTCTATCTTGCTCAATATATTCATATCACCTGCTCAATATATTTTTTTCAATACGCGCGCGTAAAAATAAAAAAAATAATAATTGTGTGTACAGTATAAAAGAAACAAACGGAAAAATACAAATTCAACGTATTTTTTATTTCCGTTTGGAAGTATCCTTTCTCTTATTATATGATTTAATTTTAATAAAAGGGAAAGAAATGAAAACTAAAACGCACGTATTATGTATATACATAATACATACTCGTATATATGTACATGTACTATTTAAAATAATAATATTATGTGTACACGATCGATATTGTCGTTTAGGTATATCCCTTTTGTGATTTACTAACACAATTGTGCGAGTACGGCAAAAGTACCATGCCAAAAATTTATTTTTGTATGTGTTTTGAACCAACTTACACATTTGCGCATTCCTTTCAAACTTATTTCGTCCGAAAAAAAACACTATAACCACAGAGGAATTAAAAAGATGTGGATCTTTCCTACAACCGCGATGTATATGAAACAAAAATTATTAATTTACATACCCTGTTATAATAGGGGTTTTGGAATTTATGTTAGCAAAGACAGTGCACCTAGATACTAATGGCCTCACTGCTTTAAAAATTTTGCTATATGACGTCATTTTATGTCGACGATTTCAATCTTTGGTATGGCATTAAAGTCAAATAAATGATCCAAGTTTTTTATATTTGGTAAAAAATAATTTACATATTATATTATTATCAAAATATGCATTAAACATTTCGTTAAACCCTTAAATGTTATGTATTTATTTAGACATAAATTTGATGACGTAACAAGCAGTATTGCCTTGTCTTCTAGGTGCATTGGCAGAGATAAGATAGTTTAGCTATTTAATATATAACTCTCTTCCATACCAAAGTAAAATTTCATAAACAATATTTTATATGTTAAATGTTCGTTTGTGTACTACACAAACGAAAAAGAAAACGTATGCTACCCGTTTATTATTATCGATCGTTTGAAAGTATCTGTTTCTTTCACGTACATAGGTATTTATATTAAATATAAATATGTACGTAAGAGAAAGAGTATTATGTATATACATAATTACATACTTGTATATATAATATATTGTGAGTTTGCACATTGCACCTAGAATACTACAGGCCGCACTGCTTTAAAAATTTTGCTATATGACGTCAACTTATGTCGACAGTTCTCTCTTTGGCTATTATAGACAGCACTAAAATTAAAAAGATTGTTTTGATTTTTTTTTGTTTTTGCTGTCACATTGATAAGAAAAAAATTGTAAACAAACAACAAGAAAAATATTTTAATAATGTATTTTGAAATTTAACAGAAAGCTATTGGTAAAAGTATTAATTCATAACATTATTATAAAATTATGCACTTTAAATTGTGTTAAATATGTAAACACGTATAAAATGTGTACACATTTAATATAATTTACGAGAAGACATAACCTTACTTTTAGTATTCTAGGTGCACTGGTTTGCATATACCAATGCACCTAGAAGACAAGGCAATACTGCTTGTTACGTCATCAAATTTATGTCTAAATAAATACATAACATTTAAGGGTTTAACGAAATGTTTAATGCATATTTTGATAATAATATAATAAGTAAATTATTTTTTACCAAATATAAAACACTCGGGTCATTTATTTGACTTTAATGCCATACCAAAGATTGAAATCGTCGACATAAAATGACGTCATATAGCAAAATTTTTAAAGCAATGAGGCCATTAGTATCTAGGTGCACTGCATATACGATCGAATATTCGTTCTCATTTAGATTTATTAAAATTAGATACTCGAAGATGACAAGAAAAGGAAAAGGATCGCTTATTTGTGTATTTGTATGTAGCGTCTAAAATTGAATATATCACTGCGTGTATTTATACGGCCAAGTAGAAGCAAAATATAAAAAATACGGTTTATATGTATGCAGGCCCAAATAACGTAAACACGAAAAATCACTTTCATACGAATGCTATGAAAATTTTCTGTTCAATTTTTTTTTTTTTGACTTTATTTACCTATATCTCGTAATTGTGGCAGAAAATTAAATTTTCATTACCCTGAGCATGAACTTTGTTTATTTATCAATAATTTTGGTAAATTGTTTTTTATTTTTAAGGTATTTTTCATTTAGAATTTTACCATTTTCCGGGATGCTGTCTTTAAGCTGTTGAACGATGGTTGAACGTCGTGTAAATCAAAAGTTTGTGAGTATGCAAGAAGAGTAATCGCATATACAGAAAAAAAATTGAACAAAGTAGTTCTGTGACAATCAACAAAATTAAATGTCAATTGTCAGTGAAGTGTAGTGACAGAAAAATAATTCTTTTAATTTATATTATTATAATGTTAATATTAATAACATAATTTTAAAAAAATGTTATAAATATTAACATTATCATAAATTTATCTAATTAATATATACGCTCCTGTATGGTAAGCTAAAATAAAATTTTATAGACATAATTTGTGATGCTCGATTTTAGTGTAAATGTGTTTTTTATAGTTAATTTTGTTTTTTTTATTTATTTCCTGCTTTTAGATAAACTGATTTAGACAAATCGACGCACTGATTTAGATAAATTTGAAAAACGATGGATTAAATCTGAAGCTAAAAAGGATGATGCAACCGAAGATATAGCCAAATATGATGGTGTGTGGGCTGTTGAGGCACCACAACGGCAAATATTACGCGGTGATTTAGGTCTTGCACTAAAAAGTAAAGCCAAATATGCTGCCATATCATCTAGATTAAACAGACCATTTGTATTTACGGACAAACCATTAGTCGTTCAATACGAAGTTTCATTACAAGATGGGCAAGAGTGTGGGGGAGCGTATATCATCTGGGAAAGATACAACTGATCTAAAACAATTTCATGATAAAACACCTTATACGATTATGTTTGGCCCAAGTAAATGTGGTAATGACATTAAATTACATTTTATTTTCCGACACGTTAATCCCCTCAATGGTACAATAACCGAAACACACTGTAAAAAGCCAAAGTAAGTTAAAATTTAGTTAGAGTAAAGCGTGGTACATATTTATTAACATTATTGATTTTGTTGTAGAGAGCGGCTAGAAGAACCATTTAAAGATAAGGAACCACATTTATATCAGTTAATTATAAATCCTGATAATACATTCACGGTTAGTGTAGACAACAAAGTTGTGAATGAGGAAAGTCTATTGCCCGATTTTAATCCTGCTGTTAATCCTCCACGTGAAATTGATGATCCGGAAGATAAAAAACCAGAAAATTGGGATCAACGTGAAAAAATTCCAGATCCTGATGCCAAAAACCCGGAAGATTGGGATGAAGATGCTCCATCACAAATACCAGACGAAAATGAGGTTAAACCAGATGGCTGGTTAGACAATGAGGAAGAAATGGTTCCAGATCCAAATGCTGAAAAACCGAGCGATTGGGATACCGATATGGATGGGGAATGGGAAGCACGTTTAATACCAAATCCAGCATGTGAAAAGGCGGCTGGTTGCGGCCAATGGAGTTCACCACTCGTTGCGAATCCAAATTATAAAGGAAAATGGCGGGCTCCATTATTGGATACTCCAAATTATCAGGGCAAATGGGCTCCACGAAAAATTCTTAATCCAGATTTCTTGTTAAGACCTAAACCCATTCAAAATGACACCAATTTCAGCTGTGGGCATAGAGTTGTGGTCTATGTCAAATGATATTCTTTTTGATAATTTTGTAATTACTGATGATGTAACCGCTGCGGATTTGTGGGCTGAGCAGATTTACAATTTAAAACGCAAGCAAATAGATAAGGATGCTGTAAGTAATACGTCATATTTAACCATTTAATTTTATTTTACGAGAAACTATCTCGAATGGAAAATTAGAGTACAACTTATAGTAAAGTGATGAAGCATTTAAACAACAAGCCAGGCTGGCTGGTGGGCTGTTTATTTCATTTACTGTTCGATTCCAGTGATCATTTATATTTGGTACTTACGACGACGGACCTTCGACGACCAGGTTTACTAAAAAATATTACCTGCGTGTATTACAAAATACATTTTTTAATTATAGGAAACATTCCTTACTAGATTAACGACATTTACAAATGAGAACCCATGGATGTGGGCTGTGTATGTAATTGTTGTAGGAATCCCGCTAGCATTAATTGTATTTTTCATGTCCAATAAGGTAACGCTTTGAATACTTAAATAGCCTTTAATTATTTTCAATTGATTAACTGTTTAATAAAAATTAATCGTAATTTGAATTGCATTAGGAGAAATTACATACCAAAAAACAGACGCATATTCACCAGATGATGATCAACCTGCCAATGACGATGAGAAAGGCGATGGAAAAAGCGAAAAATCCGGCAGTCTTAAACCAAAAAAATCTGATTTAGACGAACCAACACCTGATAAGGATGAAAACGATGAGGATGGTGCAGGTGAAGAGTCTGGGGAGGAAGATGAAGGCCCAATGATAATCAAGATGATGATGATGTTGAGAATGTTGAAGAAGTACAAAATGAGACTGATACAAATAAAGCAGAAACAATCGCGGGAGGTGATAGTGCCCGGAAGCGTAAACCTAGAAAAGAATGAAAAATCAAAGTGAATGCAAACAAGAACATAATAATTTAATTTAATAAAAATTTAATTTCATTTTTTTTTTTATTTAATTTAAATTATAAACTCTAGTTAAAGAAACAAATACATAATTTAAATATGTCTTTATTTATTATATAAAATTAAAACAATCGAATACTATAAAATGAAGGAAACCTAAATATTATAAATAATATAATAACTATATTTATTTTAATTTAATTTAAATGAATCGACCAACCATAATAGAGAAGCGAATTTTTAAAATAAATTTTTGATGGTTTTAAGTACAATTTTTTGTTCGCTATATTTCCCGGCCCTTCTCTCCAATATTATACTATGTTCCATTACACTATATGAACCATATTCCAGAACTTTGAAGGGGACTCTTAATTATTAATGCTATGTTTAAATCCTAATTGTTCAATTACAAAATCTCCATTTTATGGTTTGGAACGCATTAATTATTAGCTGAAACGCTCCCGACCGAGCTGGTATTTTAGAACTGCATACAAAATTAATTTTGAAACTCCATTTCAAAACTAACTTGGAAACACATTCTGCCTTATCTTGAGCTTAGAAAATCTATGAAAACAGCACAACACAATTTAATAAAATCTGTAAATCTGTTGGTATAGCGCTTCAAGAAGTAGGGCGAATTGGAAAATTGCTGCACAACAAATAATTTGCCTTCGGAGATATTTTCAAGTGTTTAAAATTTTAATAATTATCCATTTTATTATGAATAAAATGATATTTTGTACTAAGAGTGTTTCCACGAATTCAAATGGGAAGTTATTTAGCGTGTCAATAGTGTTCAGAGGTCTTGTAATTTTTCTGCTCATTATGACATTGAGAGAAATGTAATAGTTGATACTTGAGGCAAAATAGGTCCATATCTGGACTGGATTTCATTAGGTTCGAACCTTTAGCACTTTTGATCTTTAATAATAGTAATAATGCTATTAAGAACTACAAGTACCCTAATTTCCTGCGTATAACCCGCGGGTTATATGAAAAAGTGTTTTATTTTCGGAAATTTAGTGGTGCGGGTTATACAATAAGTGCTGGTTTACATAAAAAAAAAATTATTTTCATAAATTTTCAATTTATTAATTTAGTTTTTCTTTACATTTAAAATTCCAAGAAATCTTCCGCAGGCTCAAACCCAAAGATAGTGTTTTCTCATTTTTTTACTCGTTATATATTAGCGATTTAAAAAATAGAGACCACACTATATCTATTAACGATAGGAAAAAGTCAAAACTCGCTCTAACGTAGTGGTTTAGAATAATTGCGGGTTATACAAGGATGCGGGTTATACAAAGGGTGCGGGTTATACAAAGGGTGCGGGTTATACTGTTATACTGAATGTTTGTCAGTTGTTCTTCCTGTCTGGTTCAAATGCAGTTTGCCGGATCAACGGTGTGGAACTGCGAATTGGGATATCTCCTCGATTTCTACCATGAAACTATAGTGCCACGGAGTGTAGGCCCTTTTAGAGTTCCAGCCAACTGTAATAATAGTACATTTAATTTATTGTAGCAGTAACGTCGAACACTAAAAGGTTCAATGATTTCTAAAATAATTTTAATAGATTACAAAAAATCTGTTAAAGTTCAGGTCAGTGCCGATCCAACACTTACCTATCATAAGCCGTTTCCAACATTACCCAGGAGGTAGACTACAATGCGTTTTTTTTAACGAGGTTCCCCAACTAAATGTAGGCCTATTCCCCGGTTTTAAAGTTAGAGTTAAATTTCAAATTATTATTTACAGATATCTAACTTTAAAACATTTAATAATCACAGAAACAATTAAAAAATTATAATAAAAAAAGATTTCAAAAAAATAATAACTACTAAATAATAAGTAATAAATAAAATTTTTATGCAAATAAAACTAATATCACAATAATAAAAGTACTAAAATAAAAATATTGCTATCCCTTAGCAGAACTAAAATAAATAATACCATAATAATAATAAAGTATATTGCAATTAGCGATCTTTGAGACTTATGCCAGCGAAATATTGATTTTAATTTTAAAATTTTAAAGTTTTATTTGAATTTTGAAAAGTTGCAAGTTTCCGTTTTCTATCGGATTCCAAGTTATTGTTTTCTTTTTTAGTAAAATTATTGAGTAAAACATTAGAAAAAATCTGTGGTTTTTTTGGAAAACCATTTAACTGCAAAAAGTAAATTGTTCAAAAAACGGATTTGAAATAAAATGTCGCAGTAGCTTTTAGAAGTAAATATTCATTTTTATTTAGATTTTTCGGGGGAATGAAGGAAAAGATTGAAAAACTGAAACTTATTTTTGAAAATTTAGAGGGTTCTCGACTTATTTTCATTCATAACTCAAAATTGATAAAAATGCAGTTAACTGGTTTTCCAAAAAAACCACAGAAATATTTAAAAGAGTAAAATATATTGATTTGTGATCTTGCCCACAAGAGCAAGTATCATCAAGAGCGATAGAGGCCGAGTCCATCAAAAGCGATTGGACAGTTAAAAACAATAAACATTTCTTTTGATTTGAATGATTTAAAAACAATAACTTTAAAGTTTTATTTAGGCAAATATAATCAAAAACCGCACCCATATGCATGAACAAAAGTAGAACGACTTCCGTGGGGACACTTAATCCGCCTCTATTCAACAAATCAAAGTAATCATCGTCAGAAGCGACACCCTTTCCAATTCTAATTAATTTCTGACATTTAAGACAAGAAACCTTTTTAGAAATAGAATGGGCCGCGTAACCACCGACATAAATTGCCGCGGAACGATCGAATTTTTTTTCGTAATCCAAATAATTGGAGTCAAATAATTCTGCGAACTCAGCAGTACTAACCGTAAAAAAACTGTATTTCTCTGATGTTGACAATAAATCAAGATTTATTGTACCAGACTTAACAGTATTTTTCAGTCGGATCTTGCTTTCTGATTCTATAATTTGTTGGTAAGATACATGAAAATTGCACCCACTTAGACGTCTGAACCACGAAAATCTCATTTCAAGATTGTCGGTCTGGAACTTACCGAACATTATGTAATCAACATCATCAATATAAGTATTCGCTATTTCTAGCAGAACACTTACAGTTTGATGGATTGCCTTAAATGTGCTCATCGTTAAGCCTCCATTCAAGTGTTCGATTGCCATCCAACGCTCTATCCAGGATAAAAATTTTCGTAGAAACAGAATTCCACAATCGTTCAGTGCATAAATGGGTAATCTAAAAGGCTCGCGTTTTCTGGTACTTTCAATCACTGACTTGCAGTTGACGACATTCCACCATCGTTTTATAATTTTGAGAAACTCTATAGTGCCCTCGGCTTCTTTTAGATCGCAGCAAGATTCCAGTGCAGCACTTGTAGACTCATGGAACACATTGGCAACGCACTGCACATTTTGTCGCTCAAATGCACTCGGAAACAAAGTTTTTTTATTTAATTTATACGCTTTCTTAACTAACTGGTTTTGTTCGATAACATAGAGATCGCGGAGGTCTTTGAAACAAGCTATTTTGATAGAATTATTTCCATCAAAATCTGGATAATAAAAAGATTTCGCGGGGTCAGTCTTGCCGATCCAATTGTTTCGGATGTTTTTAAAAATATGTACGGGATCGTACATTAAAAATATAAAATTATTTGGAAAATCGGGGTTGCTAAATTTAAAAGAATTTGGCGCAAATATTGAAAATAACTTTTGATTAATCTTATGATTATCTGTGACTATTGTAATTACTTCTAAATCTATTGACTGTAAAAAATTTATAATGCGCGATGTTAAATTATGCATGTCAGAACCTGAAGGGTTACTTACGGGATGTAAAGCGACTATTTCTTTAAAACTGCCAAATGCAGAACTTACTAAAAATGCGAGAACGGTTTTCGCGACGTTAGAGTTGTTCTCAGCATACCCGGTTATTTTTTGAGCTTTATAATTAATTTGCGCCTTAAGATACATTTCATCAATTTGAACAATTACTTTACGTTGTATATGTTTTAGATGTTGAGCCTGTCTTAAAAGATAATTTTTATTACCTTCAAAGTTTGTAGGGCTTACATTTTGAAGGTAAGATAGCCGCTTTAAAGTACTCTTACTAGGAAGGATCAACATATTCTGATCTCTCATCAACTGGTAGGTTACGGGTGATTGAAGGTAAATTAAAAATGATTTTACTAACGCGTGTTCAGAATAGTTTATTTTTTTCGCAAGCATAAGTTTAAGCTGATCACTAATTGTTTCAAGCGCACCCATATATTTAAAATCCATACGTTCCGCCACATTCAAAAGCTCTTTCATTTTCTCACACATATCACTTAAAAGTTCATCTATTCTACCAGCTGGGTCCTTTTCGCATTTATCAATAAAAAAAAATTTAACGGCGTCCAAAAATTGTGACCAACAGTAAAATTGTTGATCTGATTTTAAAATATAAACAGAATTACGATAAAACTTACAATTAAGATTACAGGTTACTCTAATAAAATGTGAAATGCTAAAATTTTCTACGTTAATTTTATATATATAAACATCATTTTCAGTTATTTTTAATTCTAGGTCTTCTACGTTACTTAAATTATTGGCCAAAAGTAATTTAAAATTTTCGAAAGACCCGATGAGATCTGATGTCATTACAGAAATGTCTTCCTGTAGAGAAATTGTATGAGATTTGGCCAAAATCTCATTATTTCTTTCTGAGGGAGCTTTTCGAGGCATCGACTTTGGTTTTGAGTAATAAGATGGTAAATCAGGGAAAATTGACGGTATAGCAGTAGATAATAATTTAGGATACTTCAATGGTAAAATTAAAGTACCATGTCGTTTTTCTAAAGAAATTTCATTTACGTTAAAATGCTTAATACATACGAAAGAATTTTTATTTTGAACATAATCTACACGAGGTATCGCGTTTAACCAAGCCTGTCTTCGGGGTTCGGAAATAGGAAATTTAAAAGTAGAAACAAATCCCTCTTCTTTAAAGCTGGTAGAATAATTGGACTTGCACTCGGGTACACAACAATGGTTAGGCATTTTGACAATTAGAAAATATCACACAATTATCAAACCCTTAAAATATATTTAGAGAAATATAATTTTAAATATATGTTTGGACTAAGCAAGAAAAACCGAATTTCAATTACAATGAAATTATATGGAAATAACGTATCAATTTTGAATTCGAATAATTTATTTTATTAACAATTATATTTATTTATATGTTTCTGTAAATATATTTAATTATATCACACTTTATCACATAAATTAAAAATAATATTGCAGAAAGACTTACCAACAACGTTATCCCGCCAAGAGCTGTCACTTAATAAGAATTCAAATATTTTTTAACAAGAAAATATTATTCTAATTGGCATTTCAAATTGGAAAATACAAAATTTTAATTTTCATGAGGCAGTGCACTGGGTCCAGTGTTATATTTAATTTATACAGTAGGCCCACCTAACATTTTCAGTTGATACACCATTATTACCTACCCTCGAAAATCCTTAAAAACGTCATGTAGAAATAGCGAAGCAATTTTCCCAATGAAAAATTGAGGCAAATGAGCAGAAATCAGTAAACATTTCATATCATCCTCCGTGACAAACCTGGGGGTTTATTTGGGAATTCGATTCGATAATGAGAGTACAAGATTCATATTTGATTTTAAATAAGAATCGTTCGAATCACATTCAAATCAAATAAGAATCTTATACTTTCGTTATCGAATCGAATTCCCAAATAGCCCCCCTGTCTTTGGGTAATAACATCATCTGTCTTTAATAACATCAATTTAGAATCTAGATAGTACATTGACATGGAAACAAGAAACCTATCGAAACAAAACACCATGATTTTTGCTTTAAATAAAAATACTTAAAATTTCAATTTTTTTTGCTTTAACATTTATTTAACATTTATATATAAACGAAGGATTTCCAATAGAGTAATGGAATCTGGGGCTGGATCGGGACAAGCAACTTCATTAGCAACGCAATCGTGCAAAAATCCCACATCACATTCGAATAAATGTTTTAATTCATGGGTTAATAGTTCCATAATGTATTTAGGATTTTTATGGTCATTGGGCCGACCTAAATGAGACATCAAAATCTGAAATATACAAAAACAATTTAATATTGAATTCCTTTTCGGAAATACAGTGGCAATGTTATTGGACACGTACAATTGATTTTTATTCAACGCGTATTTAACGGTTCACAATGCAGCCACAATACGTTGAATAAATTAAACGTGTAAATTAAATATGCCCACAGCTGAAATTGGCGTCATTTTGAATGGGTTTAGGTCTTAACAAGAAATCTGGATTAAGAATTTTTCGTGGAGCCCATTTGCCCCGATAATTTGGAGTATCCAATAATGGAGCCCGCCATTTTCCTTTATAATTTGGATTCGCAACGAGTGGTGAACTCCATTGGCCGCAACCAGCCGCCTTTCCACATGCTGGATTTGGTATTAAAGGTGCTTCCCATTCCCCATCCATATCGGTATCCCAATCGCTCGGTTTTTCAGCATTTGGATCTGGAACCATTTCTTCCTCATTGTCTAACCAGCCATCTGGTTTAACCGCATCTTCATCCCAATCTTCCGGTTTTTTGGCATCAGGATCTGGAATTTTTTCACGTTGATCCCAATTTTCTGGTTTTTTATCTTCCTGATCATCAATTTCACGTGAAGGATTAACAGCAGGATAAAAATCGGGCAATAGACTTCCCTCATTCACAACTTTGTTATCTACACTAACCGTGAATGTATTATCAGGATTTATAATTAACTGATATAAATGTGGTCCCTTATCTTTAAATGGTTCTTCTAGCCGCTCTCTACAACAAAATCAATAATGTTAATAAATACCATCAGGAGTCGCACTCCTGATGATGACCTAACAAGTCGAAATCGATCGAGTGATTTTTTAAACTTTTTGAAAAATATTCAAAATATTCTGCGAAACAAAAAACAAGTGATTAATAAAAATGTGTTTATTAAGTATTTATAATTTGTGATGCACTTTAGTGTAAATATTTTTTTAATTGTTTTTCTTATTTCCAGTTGCAATCTAATCGTAGTGTTTCAGTGATCTGACAACTTTCATCCAAATTACCCAAGTATAACAAAACGAAAGTAAAAATTGAGCATAGTATTTTCCTTCGTTTTCATCCAAAATTAACGAAAGTTAAACTTCACATTATAATGATAGTGTTTGTAGCGTATATGTATACTGTGTTGTTACTACTGTATACTGTGTTACCGCAATTTTTCTTTCGTAGGAATGTGTATAGCGTGTAATCAATGCCTTCTAAACTACTGGCCGCTTACACCAAATGATGACGACACGCTAAGTCGACGTTGTTGTTGCTTTCTCTAGTTGCTTTGTTAGTGTAAATATCCTAAAATTATTATTGCGCAGTCTCGGTATAGACTTAAATTGACGTCATGTGCGAAAAATGAGAGTAGTAAAAGGCCAGTAGTATAGAAGGCATTGGTGTAATGCACATGGTTTGTTTTTATTTTTCATGTTTACGACATGAATTTGGTAATTTTATAAAATTTTGTTAAAAAAATTTAAAGATGTGCGTTAATTTAAATAAAATTACATCAAAATATATTTTATATCTATTCAAATATTGTTTTCATAAATTAATTAATTTCTAGTTCAGTTTTAAGTTTTTAAGTAGAAAACAAATGCGAAAATAATAAACTTGATGTGCAATAATCATAGTACCTATTTGGAAAATTATTTAAACTTTTAATATTACAATCAAAGAATAATTTCAAATTGTGTAATAATAAAAAATAATTAAAAAATTAGCTAAAATATAATTTAGATTCGTATATAATATGTATATATGTATGTATATTTTTATACCGCAAATTTAATAAAATAAAAATATTCATTTTAAACCTAAATTTTTATTTTGCTCTCACATTTGGATGCCGCCATCTTTTTCTTCTAACATTTTCAAATATAGCATTTTACATTCATGCACAACCTCGCTCCCGCCATTTTGTTTTTTGTCTTTTCTGTTCACACATACATGTATACAATTCTCCTTTATTGAGTTTCGTTCAGTTTCGAATAATCGCGACACGTTTCATACGTTTTATTTTAATAAATTGCAACTCAAACTTAGAAAAATACTAGACTAAGTTTAGTACTTAAGTACAAATATCGCCAGGAAAATTGAAAGTAAAAATACTTGGGATGTAACTAAACCACTGCCAACATTCATGTTTTGCATTAAATACAAGTTTTATTATTATTGATGAACCAATCAAGGACGGAAAACTCCAAAATAATTAACTTATTGTGGTTGCATTTTGGCACCGTTAAATATGCGTTGGATAAAGGTGGAAAATCAATTATACGTGTCTAATAACATTGTGTTTCAGTAAAAAAAATCAATGTTTAATTAATTTTGTGTATTTCAGGTTGTGACGCCTCATTTAGGTCAGCGCGATGGCCATAAAAAAACTTAAATACACTATGGAACCAGTGGCCATGAATTAAAACATTTATTCGACTGTGATGTGGAATTTTTGCACGATTGCCTTATTTTTTTTGGAAAATATTCTTTTCTATTTCTAAGAAGAAGGCCAATTGGTTGATGAGCAAGGTAAAAAAATAAAATCGGATCCTACCAAAGCTAAATCATTTAGGGCAAGTTTATGTGTATGTGAAGGATGCATTTGGTGCTGCGCATCGGGATCACACTTCAATGAATACGTTGCATTGGGACTCGTTAAATACGCGTTGGATAAAGTTGAAAAGTCAATTGTACGTGTCCAATAACATTATACCACGGTGTTTACGAAAAGGAATTCAATGTTTAATTAGTTTTGTGTATTTCAGGTTTTGATTCATTCAAAATATATCGTGTATTTCAGGTTTATGCTAATAATGCATTTTTTATTGCACATCGGGCTCACAGTTCAATGATGAGGGAACGAGTTGAAACACGTGCTGCCGGCCCTTTGCTGAGCAAAAAATTGAAATATTTCTCATCCGCTTTTTAAAATCCTCTGCGCCTTTTTTGGCTATTTTAAGTGGTGCTAAAGTTGCCGACAAAATTCAGCTCATCGATAATCTTGTGAATAAGGGCAATGAGATGATTTTTGAGGGAGGAATGACATTCACATTCCTTAAAGTTTTAAATAACATGGAAATTGGTGATTCACTATTTGATGCTGAAGGTTCAAAAATTGTACAACAACTCGTTGATAAGGCAAAAAAAATTTATGTTCAGTTACAGTTGCATGCTGATTTCGTCACTGGCAAAAAGTTTGCCTCAGACTCGGAAGCAGGAACTGCTACCGTCGAAGGTGGTATTCCAGGATTTGATATTGGACCAAAATCAAAAAGAGATTTCGCTGCACCAATTGCACGCGCTAAAATTATTGTTTGAAATAGAGCCCACAGGCGTTTTCGAGTTTTTAAATTTCTTAAAAGGTACACAATCATTTGTGGATTCCCATTATTAGAGGCGGGGGCATTGCTTCATGTTGGCACTGAAGCGAAAGTATAATGTAATGTTTAAGGATTACCCATTTTATTTTGGATTCCTTAGTTCCAGCATGGAATCTTAATTTATTGTACTCAAAAATAAATGTTAAACCAAAAAACTTGAAATTTTAAGTAGTATTTATTTAAAGTAAAAATATATTACCCATGTTATTTTGTTTCCACGTTTCTTGTTTCCATGTCGATCTACTATCTAGATTCTAAATTGATGATATGTAGCTTAACCGAAAGACAGGGGGTTTGATACTGAGGATGACATGAAATATTTACTGATTTCTGCTCATTTGCCTTAATTTTCCATTGGGAAAACTGTTTCGCTATTTCTACTTGACGTTTTTACGGATTTTCAAGGGTAGGTATAATGGTGTATCAAACATAATTTTCAAGAGTAGGTAATAATGGTGTATCAACATAATTTTCAAGGGTAGGTAATAATGGTGTATCAACATAATTTTGAAGGGTAGGTAAGATATCTGTAAATTTAATACAAAGTTGAAAATTTAAAGTTAGAGTAATTAAATATTTGAAATTTAACTCTAACTGTATAACCGGGGAATATGCCTGAATTTAGTCGGGGAACCTCGTTAAAGAAATGCATTGTAGCCTACCTCCTGGGTAATGTTGAAAATGGCTTATAATAGGTAAGGGTTTTCGTCCATATCACTCATCAGAACTCTAAAGTTCATCAGTCAGAGTTGTTGAATCTATTAAAATTCTTTTATAAATCATTGAACTGTTTAGTGTTCAACATCACTGCTACAATAAATTAAATGTACTATTATTATAGTTAGCTGGAACTCAAGGAGGGTCTACTCAGTGGCACTATATTGCCATGGTACAAATCGGGGAGATATCTCAATTCGCAATTCCACCCTGCTGCTCTGGCAAATTGCATGAGCTTGAACCAGACAGGAAGAACAACTGACAAACATTCAAAGATCTATATTTTAGACAAACTGGATCCGACCTCGGTGGCAAAGTAATCAGCATGCTTCCTCCAGCGACCGGAGGTCCCAGTTATTCGATTCCCGGTGGTGACAAGTAAAAATCTCACTTCTGGTTTACGATCAATGAATTCATCACTCATTATCCGAAATGAAAATATGATTATTAAACCTCATTTGAGACGGCCAAATCTTCTGATGGGATATAGTGCCAGAGCCTCTCTCTCTGCTTCGAAAGCTGAAGCCTCTGCGACCTGCTTCGAAAGCTGTATATATATATATATATATATATATATATATATATATATATATATATATATATATATATATATATATATATATATATATATATATATATATATATATATATATATATATATATATATATATATATATATATATATATATATATATATATATATATATATATATATATATATATATATATATATATATATATATATATATATATATATATATATATATATATATATATATATATATATATATATATATATATATATATATATATATATATATATATATATATATATATATATATATATATATATATATATATATATATATATATATATATATATATATATATATATATATATATATATATATATATATATATATATATATATATATATATATATATATATATATATATATATATATATATATATATATATATATATATATATATATATATATATATATATATATATATATATATATATATATATATATATATATATATATATATATATATATATATATATATATATATATATATATATATATATATATATATATATATATATATATATATATATATATATATATATATATATATATATATATATATATATATATATATATATATATATATATATATATATATATATATATATATATATATATATATATATATATATATATATATATATATATATATATATATATATATATATATATATATATATATATATATATATATATATATATATATATATATATATATATATATATATATATATATATATATATATATATATATATATATATATATATATATATATATATATATATATATATATATATATATATATATATATATATATATATATATATATATATATATATATATATATATATATATATATATATATATATATATATATATATATATATATATATATATATATATATATATATATATATATATATATATATATATATATATATATATATATATATATATATATATATATATATATATATATATATATATATATATATATATATATATATATATATATATATATATATATATATATATATATATATATATATATATATATATATATATATATATATATATATATATATATATATATATATATATATATATATATATATATATATATATATATATATATATATATATATATATATATATATATATATATATATATATATATATATATATATATATATATATATATATATATATATATATATATATATATATATATATATATATATATATATATATATATATATATATATATATATATATATATATATATATATATATATATATATATATATATATATATATATATATATATATATATATATATATATATATATATATATATATATATATATATATATATATATATATATATATATATATATATATATATATATATATATATATATATATATATATATATATATATATATATATATATATATATATATATATATATATATATATATATATATATATATATATATATATATATATATATATATATATATATATATATATATATATATATATATATATATATATATATATATATATATATATATATATATATATATATATATATATATATATATATATATATATATATATATATATATATATATATATATATATATATATATATGGCTGCAAGATGTTGATGAAGCAGCCACACAATATGAATGGTCCGATCAGCACAAAACAATCTATGCAAAGAGGCTACTGACAGGTTCAGCAAAATTAAGCTTAGAGTTTGCGAGAGATACCCACACTTGGGATGGTTTTCGGGCCCATATGACCAAGGAGTTCAAAATAAAAATAAATAGTACAGAAGTACACGATAAGATGAGAAAAAGAAAGAAACAACCTAACGAGAGCTTAAGAAAGTACTTATTGTTTATGCAGCAATTAGCGAATCATGCGAAGATGGAAGATGAGGCTATTTTCGATCACGTTATAAATGGAATACCAGACTACCACAATAATAAAGTTATATTATATGGCGCTAAAACGATGGATGAATTTAAGGAAAAATTGGCCGTTTATGAGAAAATTGCTTCACAAAATAAACCAAAGCATTCAGCACCTTCAATTGCAGCACCGAATGACAAATCCAATAAAGTGAAAGAAATAGAAAGATGTTTTGAATGTGGAGACAGGGGACATAAAAGTAAACATTGTCCTAATCGGGGAAAGGGACCAAAGTGCTACCAATGCAATGAGTTTGGACATATTGCTACAAAATGCCCACAACGTGAAAACAACACAAAGAATGCTGCTTGTACATCATTAAATATGAACGAGGGGTATAAATATAAAGATGTAAAGCAGGTTACAATCCAGGATATTGTTGTATATGCTATGGTGGATAGTGGCAGCGACATGAACTTAATGAGCGAATCGTTGTTCAAACACTTAGGAGAACCAGACTTTGTGAATCAATCAACGAAATTTAATGGCGTTGGTTCAAAAGATATATCTACGATTGGGCGTTTTAACACAAAAGTGGTGATTGATGGTGAAAATTATGAAACTGTCTTTCATATTGTTGGTGATGGAATGTTACCAGTCGATATCATATTGGGACAGGAACTAATGAAGCAAACAATTACCATACTTACTCCAAATAATATTATAATGAAAAAATTCGTTCCAGATAATTGTGTGTTCATGATTGAGCAAGCTGAACAACATATTGATTTAAGTCACATCACCAACAAAGAGCTGAAAAATAATATTACAAGGAAGATTGTAAATTATCGGCCAGTGAGGAATGGCAACCCGACATCAGAAGTTGAAATGAATTTAATAATGATGGACGAAAAACCTGTTATTCAAAGGCCAAGAAGACTATCCCCACTGGAAGCAACAGTTGTAAAAAACCAAATTGAAGAATGGTTACGGGATGGTATCATTCGAGTTAGTAAGTCTAACTACGCCAGTCCAATAGTGTTAGCCAACAAAAAAGACGGGTCCAAAAGACTATGTATAGACTACCGAAAATTAAATGAGAAGATTATCCAGGATAGATATCCAATACCATTAATGGAAGAACAGATAGACAAACTTCAAGATGCAAAAATTTTTACTACTCTAGATCTCAGAAATGGATTTTTTCATGTTCCTGTTGCAGCTGACTCAATCAAATACACTGCGTTCGTCACGCCAGAAGGGCATTACGAGTTTTTAAAGTGTCCATTTGGACTTTGTAATTCTCCTGCTGTATTTCAACGCTTCATAAACGAAATATTTAGATCATTATCAATGAAACGGGTAGTCTGTATTTACATGGACGATCTGATAATACCAGCCAAAGATGAACAAGAGGGAATGCATAAACTCACGATGGTACTCGAAGTAGCAGCAAAAAATGGGTTAGACATTAAATGGAGCAAATGTCAATTTTTAAAGAGAAGAATCGAATATTTAGGATACGAAATTGAAAATGGGTTCATCAATCCAGGAGAAACAAAGATTCAAGCCATTAGGAAGTTCGCCGTCCCACAAACGGAGAAACAATTACAAGGATTTTTAGGACTGACCAGCTATTTCAGAAAATTTATCCTGAATTATGCGGTGTTAGCTAAACCGTTAACAGACTTACTTCGAAAAGAAAAGAAAATTGAGTTTGGAAAGACAGAATTAGAGGCATTCACGTGTTTAAAAACCAAGTTATCAAGTAAGCCAGTTCTAAAATTATATTCGATGACCGCCGAAACAGAACTTCACACAGATGCGTGCAAGATTGGCTTAGGAGCAATTCTTTTACAGAGATGTGATGTAGACCGCCAACTCCATCCAGTTTTTTACTACAGTAAAAAGACAAACAAACATGAAGAAAATTACACTAGTTACGAACTGGAGGTTCTTGCTATCATAAGCGCCTTGAAAAAATTTAGAGTATACCTGTTAGGTCTCAAATTCATAATAGCAACCGACTGCGCAGCCTTTAAAGCGACAATGCAAAAAAGAGATTTAAATTCAAGGATTGCCGGATGGGCGTTACAGCTCCAGGAGTTTCATTTTATCCTGGAACATAGAGCATCATCACGTATGCGTCATGTAGAT
>OW052220.1:155443086-155725038 GCA_932526605.1 Nephrotoma flavescens | reverse complement strand
TATATATATATATATATATATATATATATATATATATATATATATATATATATATATATATATATATATATATATATATATATATATATATATATATATATATATATATATATTATATATATATATATATATATATATATATATATATATATATATATATATATATATATATATATATATATATATATATATATATATATATATATATATATATATATATATATATATATATATATATATATATATATATATATATATATATATATATATATATATATATATATATATATATATATATATATATATATATATATATATATATATATATATATATTATCATCCTGGATTCTGTAGTTGTGCGAACAATCTTTTAAGCTACGAATTTTTTCGATCTGATCGACGTAATCTGGATCTTGGAACGCAACCGAATTTTGATCAACGTGTAATACAGGGACTGACGAAGGTACTAACGCATCCACGGAAGGGTCGATATTTTTACTCGACAAGACTGGATCTTCAAATTGGGCACCAGGATCAGGCGTGCTCTTACTTTCGGAAGCATCCTCACAAGGAGCGGATTCATCCGGAAAAGCTCGAGACAGCGCATCAGGTACAACGTTAACTGAACCTTTTCGGTATCCAATTTGAAAATCCAGCGCTTGTAGTTTAAGACTCCATCTCGCCAAACGTCCGGAGAGGTCTTTTTGACTCATTAGCCAGCGCAAACTGGAATGGTCAGTGTAAATGACAAACGGATAGCCTTCCACGTAGGGACGGAATTTTCGCACGCTGAGGACGGCAGCGTAGCATTCCAGCTCGGTCACCGAGTAGTTTCGCTGCGCCGCATTGAGCTTATGGGAATAAAACTCAATGGGCCGCTCCACCCCCTCGGCGTCCACCTGAAATAAGACACTACCGACCCCAACGGCGCTGGCATCACACTGAATAAAAAAGGGTTTTGTATAATCAGGATGCGTCAAAACTGGGGCAGTTGACAAGGCGGTTTTGAGAGCGTTAAAAGAAGAATCAGCAGCTGTAGACCAGCATACTTTAGTGTTTTTACCAGTAAGATCGGTGAGAGAAGAAGCTAAGGAGGCGAAATTTGGAACGAAGCGACGGTACCATCCGCACATCCCCAGAAAACGTCTAATCTGTTTCGTCGTTTTCGTCTCCAGAATAGCTTTACATTTATCTGGGTTTGTACGGAGGCAGCCATCACCCACAATATAACCTAAGTAATCGACTTCTTTCAACACAAACTTACTTTTAGTCAAATTAATTGTTAAACCAGCATCCGACAGATATCCAGCAACCTGTTGTAGCAAATCGAAATGTTCGGCCAGAGTGGAGGATGTGACCAGAAGGTCATCGAGGTACACAAAGACCTTATCGTGCAGTTGGTACGGGATCACGCCGTGCATTAAGGAATAAAGCGTCTGTGGGGCGTTGCATAAGCCAAACGGCATCACCTTGAACTGATACAAGGGCCGTCCAGGAACCGTAAACGCTGTTTTATCGCGGGATGCTGGGTCGAGTGGGATCTGCCAAAAGGCATCCTTCAAATCAATCGCCGAAATGAATCGTCTGTGTCCCAAACGACCCAACAATCCGTTGGTTATTGGCAGCGGATACGCATCCTTGACGGTTGCCTTGTTCAGTTCTCTAACATCCAAGCACAAACGAACTTTGCCATTGGCCTTACGCACCAACGTGACCGGTGAACACCAGGAACTTTGTGACTCCTCGATGACCCCCAAATACAACATCCTATCCAACTCGGCATACATGATTTTCTGGATAGCTGGGGATACGGAATAAAAACGTTGTTTTACTGGTTTTGCGGTACCGACATCGATCATATGAGTTATGAGGGATGTGCGGCCCAAACCTAAAATATCGCTGCTCGGGAACTGTTCGCGAATAAGATCCAATTTACGGCGATCATTAGATGTTAAAATATGGAATTTGGGTGTGTTGGTAGTTTCATCTAATTCGTCCGAATTATTTAACGCGGAGATTTTTGGGGAAATTCCAAAACGATTCCAAAAATCGATACCCAAATAAAGCGGTTGTTCTAAGGAAGGAACAACATGAAAATTCATGGTTTGAGTAATTCCATTAAACTCGACGTTAGCTCGTATGTAACTAAATACTCGTTGGACTTGACCACTCGCGGTAGTTATCGTGGATGGAAAATTATGAAACTCTACGAATGGATTTGACAAGATTGTCTCCGATCCATTCCCGAGAACACTGACACTCGCCCCGCTGTCGAGAAGACCCTTAAAAGAGATCTTATTTATAAAGACCTGGGCGTAAGGCCGAGTGTCACTACCCTCGGAGAACAAAACGGAGGAAATCACGTCATTTCTCATTGCAGCGCGGTGGTTCCAATATTTCTTGGAACGTTTTAAACGATCTAACTTAGCTGACGACGGAGAATTATAGAAAAACTTTAGAGCGACAGGAATGGAAGGATTGGATAGGGAAGATGAATCGGGAAAGGAATCATTACTGGCAGACGAGTTTACTTCTTCGTTGGATTCGACGGGGAGCAGAGTTCCGCGTTTGTACTGCCCGCTGCATTCTCCTGAATCGGTTTGAGTGGCTCTATCCTCTCTACTACCCGCAGTCTGAGTAGCAATGGTGGTGGTTTTCGGGGCATCTCTCCAAGAACTACTGCTCAGGTTTTCCGACATAGTACATCAGTAAAGAGGTAATTCTCGTACGAGTCATACGCTCCAGCATCATCATACGGACTGCCTGATGACTCATTGATCACGCGTCGTGGATGAATTGCAGGATCCGCCGGAGCTTTGATCCGCCTGAAAGACTCCTCCCAAGCAGAACAGCTTTTGATCAGCTCGTTGATGCTGCTAAACTGACGATCGGTAAGATGGTACTGCAGTTCTGGCTTCATGTTCGCCATTAAAATTTCGATGAGCTCTTCGTCCGAATACGGGGTACGACATTGTAGCGATAAACTCCACACTTGGTTGTAGAAATCCGTAAAACTTTCGTCAGGTTGTTGCTTACGTGCCTCGACCATTCGTCGGATTTCGTAGTTGGTGCGGCGATCTTTAAACCGTTCGATGATACCGCTTCGTAGATCTGTCCAGGTAGCGTTCGGATTATGTTTACGGAATGTCCAATACCACTGCAAGGCGGTATCTTCCAGGATGGTATGTAGCTCGAATAATAATGTTTGGTCGGACAATCCGCGAGACGAAGCGATGGTGTCTACCTGAAACAGGAACATGTCGATCGTGATGCCCGCCGGGTCTCCTGTGTAATTTAGTCCGCTTTCCGATAGTAAGGGTCCATCGATAAAGTCTTGCTCCCAATCGTCTTCCTCTAGTAATGTTATGTTCATGTTGGATGATGAAAGGATATGGGGTTAAACTCGCTCGATTTAATTTGGCGAAGAAAATTAAACTCAGAATGCAATCTTTATTAAATTTATCAATAATATACAAAAAAATTAATTCAATTAGTTTTAAATGAAACTGAAGGTTTCAAATAAAATAGTTCGGAATAATTCCACAAACACAATAACAAAAAAAATATAGATAAAAAAATAAAATAAATATTAAATATAAATGAAATAATGCCAAAAATTTGGTACTAGGGATGAAGCCGCGATCCACTAGAAACCTGAGGCCCGTAATCCCCAAATTTAACGACGGGATACTTGACGAGCAACCCTCGAAAGCGGTACCTTATCGTAACCTTCCTTTCCCCTCCAAAGGGAGGTTCGTTAAAAAACATTTTAAATATCCAAAATAAAAAAAAAAATAATAATAATAACGCGAAAATCAAACTACCAACACACCCAATAGTACGCCAATAGTGAAATAACACAGCTAAATAATAATATAACAATATAATTAGAAAAATAAAAGAAAAAAGGAAGAAATGGATACCTTGTAGTGGTTTGCGGGGTCCGTATTCCCACGATTGTTTTAACACGGAGAGAACGAGATACCCCCCAAAGTGGCGCTTTTCGACGAGAACCTACTTTGGAGGGGCTCGTTGAAATTTGAAACGATACGAAAACCGAAAAAAAAAATGAAAATAAAAAAAATCCAAGACTACCAACACACCCAAGGGTATGCAGGCAGAATAAAATAAATTCAAAAAAAAGAAAAGAAAAACGATAGGAAAAAAATGGAGTACTAATTGTACCCGCGGGTTCCAATACAACCCATATACGACAAAATCTAAATCAAAAAACTGAAATACCAAAATCAAATCAAATAAAATCAAAAATATCAAAATATCAAAAAAATCAAATAAACATATCAAAAACAAGTAAATTTAACTCAAAAATACGAAACGGATGGTATGATGAGGGAGAGGGAGATCCCACTCCGTGTCGGCTAAAATAATAAAAATAAAAAAAATAATAATAATGATAATATGATAATAAAGTGTTCTGTTCTGTTCCTCAAATTTCGGGAAAAGACAAATGAAGCTAAGACAACTAAACCCTGGACAAATGACATCCGAACTCCACCACAATCGAACACAACACAGTGGAAATGGGAAGGAGCTCGGAAGTCGGATGTCCGGAGAATAGGGGTATGACACCCCCATCTACGCGCAATCAAACAGCCCGTGCTGGTTGCGATCGCAGGTGGGGAATGCCAACCGGGAGACTGGCTTTGGTGTACGCGTCCAGGCGAAGTCAAACAGTGTGGAACACTGGTTTCGGCGCTGGACACGCACGCCAAAGGGAGTGAAGCTACAAATCATAAAAAAAATCAAAAAATTTAAAATTCGTGACAAGTTTGGGCGCCACTGTTACACGCTGGCTACTGCCAACCTGAAGTTATCACTGAGCGTATGCAGAGGCCTCCACGGTGATTTTTGCCGGCTACGTTCTCGGGGAAAAGTACTAAGGTCGTGGGGTTTGAGGCTTGCATGACGCTCCTGGCTTACACCGTGATCATACAGAAATTTAAGGAGAACGCAAATAATAATAAAACCCGAGTTCCGCCGAAATTCGTCGGCCGGAACTTGAGGAACGATCAACAGAAAATTTAAATAAAAAAAATCATAACGGTAGAGAGGTGCTCTGGTGCGCGCATCCGCTCGAACTCGCACGGTGGTATGCACCGGTTTCAAATCCGGATGCGGGCACCAAGGGACCGCTTACCCTACACCGACACAGGATAGGAACTCCCCCCTCATCACACCAAAACCGAAAAAATTTTAATAATTCATTTTTTTTATTTAATCTAGACTCAAAAAAAATAAAAACCCAACTTCCCACGAGAAAACAAGAAAGGGAGGGAACGAGAGAGCAATGCGCATCGAGCGCGCGACCGCTATCCGGCGCTCGATCACAAAAATGTTTATATAACAATTTAGAAAAGAAATTTAAATAAAAAATATACCAGAAAAATGAAATAAAATAAAATAAACAAAAAAAAATTGTACCTTAATAATTACCGTTGCGTCCTTGGTGCCGTCATGCCACAGGTAACTCCAGTTACCCGGACCGTTGGGCGACTTCCCGCCGTAAATAATAAAAACCCGAATAGCCTTGGTGGACCACCCGTTGTCGTTGCGGGGCCTCTCCCCGATACCAATATAGATACAAATGGCCGGTTGGCCACCCGTTAGGTTGTAGGCGTTGGTTTGTATTTACCATTAAGTAGCGGTATGGGTTGCTGCCGCTGTGTCCGACCGACACAGGTGCTAATAATGCTCCAAGGGCCACCGTACGTTGATGGTATTGTTGTGCGTCCTTCCGCGTAACACCGAAAATAATGCGGCCTCAGCTGGCCATAAACAAAGAGTTGGGCGTTGCACGCCTTTAGTTGAAATTATACCACGGGCCAGTTAGTCGCCTGTGACGTAGAGCGACCTTTACCCACACGTAAAAGATATGACTTGGCTTCCACGGTAAATAATTTGATGTGCGTTGACTTGCTGAAAACCGGCAATATGACGTTGGGCGTTTGTCGCCAAAACCGTAGAAAATATCAAGTGGCCTCAACTGGCCACCCGTACTGACTCCAAGGTGGCGATACGTCCCCCGATATATAAAATTGGATGACCGCAACTGCCACCCTTACTCCGACTGGGCTGCACCCGGTGAAATATTCGTCGTCCGCAGACAAAAAATGTGGTTCTAGTTTATCACACCAAAATTTCTCTTCCCTTGTCACGGTAGCACATGTGCATAAGGTATTTAAAACCAAAAATATTTTCACAAAAATTATCAAACACCGTTCACTGCGCGTGATTTCGTGGATTAAAATCGTCCTCAAAAAAAAACCAACAACAAAACTTTTTTTATACAAACACCCGTCTTGGGTGATATAATTTTTATAAACTTTATTTTTATTTGTATTTTTTTATAACATTAATCTTAGTACTCAGTTCAAAGTGAAATGAAATTTCTATTTATTTTCGCGTGAAATAGAAATGAAATTTTATTTGGAGAATTTTTAATTTTAACGTATAAATTTGTAGACATGCATAAATTAATTTCATTATTTTACGTAAATAATTTAAATTAAATTGACTTTAATTAAAATTTATGAATTTGTGGTATTAAAAATTTGTTTTTTGCCAAAAACAAACAAATGTCAAAATTTCGCGTGAAAATAATGTGCCGAGACATTATTTTCACATGAAAATAATTTGGAGAGTTTATGCGCGCCATCTTTGATGTATTGAACACACTTGGTTTTTTCGTTGGAGAACTGAGTACTACAAAACGAAAACAGAAATGAAATTTTTCATTTCTAATTTCACTTTGGTAAAATCGTATGGAAATTTCACGTGAAATCGAACTGAGTGCTAGGCTTTACTCAATAATTAAAGACCATAATTATTTTATTTTTTGTTTTTTCTCAATTCCCAAAAATAATTTTCCACTTGGTTTTTACTTTATACAAAATTAACAAGAGAACACCTGTTTTCTTAAAACCATAAACTAGAAAGTTCGCTCAAATATCCAAAAACTAAGAACTTTTGGTTATAAAACTTTAACCCAGACTATCAAGACTCGAATTTTTACCAATTTTTAATAATTGAAAACAAAATTCCAAACAAGACTGAATTAATAGAAAGAAAATTCTTACGCCGAAATACGACGCGCAAAACATTCCAGAAGAATTGTCTTTCTTCTCTGTTTCTCGTTTACATCAATGCGAATGCATATAAATTGCATATAAGAAAAACATTCTTATGGAATATTTTGCTTTACACACACTCGATGCGCATTGGTCTCGCTCTCTCGTCATTCTTCTCACCCCTACGCCACCTTACGATGAGGTACAAAACAAAGCGTCGCGGGTGCGTTCAGCGCACAATCAACAAACAACTACGAAAGCGGAGACAACAACCGAGGTGAATATAAAATACCAACATTGAGCAATCATAGAAAGTAGAGACACCAACCAGAGGCAAATACTAAACACAAAATCGTGGTTGCGACCACACACCCAATATGCAATGCCGACGGAATTCCATTTACATTCGCGTTCTAAAACCACACTGCTTCTATGGAAAGAACCATGTGTATCACACGGAAATTCGTACTCCCCGCCAAAGAAGTGTCACAAAAATTCCAGTGTCAGTGTGAATCCCAACTAAAAAGAGAAAAAAATCACAGAAACAAAAGGCACGTGTTTGTATATATTTTCCAATTGGAATAAATAATAATTCTTATCCGAAATAAAACAAAATTTTCCATTTATAATAAAATAAATATTAATTTTTTATTCACATTATTTTTTATTTGTGTACAAAAAAACATAGAAAATTTATTTACATATTTAAATTTCATAAATTGAGTTTTGTATTGCATCCGCCACGTTGTATTGCATCCACCACGTTGTATTGCATCCGCCAGCATATTGAGATCTTGAAAAAAAATCATTGAAAATTTACTACGTAAATGTATTTCGCGCCGACGCCATTGTGAGACAGACCTCTATTACCTTTTTAGTCCAAATTTGCACATCGCGATCACTAAATAAGTTAATAATTATTATTATATATTTAAATTTAAAATTATTTACTTTAACAAATCGAAAAACATTATAATGAAACACAACACTTTAAAGTAAAAAAAACTAATTATGTAGTGCAACCGTGCACGTCGACTTGTCAGAAGAAACTGAAAATAAAAGATACAATCGAAACTTATAAAACGAAAATAATATTACCGCGAAATAGAAAGAGAAAAAAAAATATTTTTCTCCAAAATCAATATTTTTGTGTCTATGATATTTTGTAGTACGGAGTTTTGTACGACATTTGAGCAGTTTTTTCCACACAGTGGAAAAATTGCATACTGGGCAGTCGTAACAATACATACAGATACACTGCATATTACCCCCACTTATTTTCTTGTTTATCAATTTCATTTAGAAAAATTTCTATTTCATTTTTCTCAGTCTGGAGATTTCATTTGAGGTGTGAGTTGATGCAGAATCTACTTAAATATATATTTAAGTAGATTCTGGTTGATGTGTAAAATATTAATTGTGCATGGTATGATGTGTATTTTATAACTGTTTTCAGATGGATAATACATGGACAACATATAAAATGAGTAAACAAAATTAAAAATATGTGCATATGTACATAGTTGTATCTGCGAGTGTGTACACGTATATACAACAAAACATAAAAATAAAAAATATTCTTTCTAGTTAAACCGTTAAGTTAACGTAGGGGAAACAAACCCGATTTTTCGGTCGGCAAGAAATACGAAAAGCATGGAATTAGGTGCATCAATTTGAAGTAATAATAAAGCGCTCTAATTATATGCCGTTTATGCGCCCATTGTGCGCTGATTTGTACTACGGGGATGTTGAGATTCTCGCGTTACCGAAACGAACTCTTGCAGTAATTTTAAAATTTCCGCTGGATAGGTGTTTGCTCTTATAGTCGTAATGCCATAAGATTGGATTTGTATAAGATTTCCCGATGTTTCGCACCTGGTATTGGTATCAATTAACTTTTTTCGTTTGACATCAACCATTAACCCGTAATATGTTCCTAAAATGCATCGATCCACCTTTGCAATGATAAATCTCCAATTAAACGACCTACGTAGACCGAGGTTAAGTATTAAATTTTTATACCCGTATGTATCGATTGATGAATTTGCTGCGAATAATTTAAACTCCGTTGGTTTAGCTAACTGTAAATTTGTAGGTGGAACTACTAAAATTTCGGCACCTGTATCTACCAAAAATTGTAATCGACTTTGCAAATCTAAAATGGTGAAACGACTATTAGTTTTTAGGCTACTGTCGTCCGTCGAATGAAGCGCAGTGCCTAATGGTTTTCCGATTTACGATCATCGAAGTTACATGGTTTTGCACACTTTCTTGCGTTGGATCCATATTTGAAATGATAATAACACACTGGGTGCTTAGTTATCTGCTCTTTAGACCGCGAACAACTGCGAATTCGTCCAGAATTTCGCGAACGAGCTCCGTCAGATCGATGATTGTGTATTGGATTAGGATTTGAGGAATTAAACTTCTTCAATAATTCTTCAATCCTTTTAGTTAATGCGTTGATCTGGTAAGAATCTATCTTCTTGCAGATCATTATTATTTGCGTTTACACCACAAATCGTTGCTGGTCTCTGCACATCCACGATTCTGTCCGCCGCCTTTGCCAATTGATTTAGACTAAACTCACTCATGCACGCCAAAATCTCCTGAGCATGAGTTGGTAGCCGCTGCATCCAAAGATTCCTTAAAACTGGTTCCGTCACTTGATCCGTGGACAATGTTCCCATCTCACGCAACAGTTGAGACGGTTAAAATAAAAATCTCCTAACTGAAGTCCAGAAAGAAGACCATCTAATTTATTTTTGGCAGATTCACATAATCTCTCGATTATTACCGCCTTAAGGGATTCATATTTATTTATTTGCGGATTGAGAATTTGATCTCGAACGCACTTAACGGTTTGCGAATCAATTGCCGCAATTAGATGTCCGTATTTATTAGCATCTGATTTTACACCACCAATTTGAAATTGCGCTTCCAATTGGGTGAACCAAACTTCAGGATCGTCCCGATTGAAAGGCATGTATTTTACTGACACGTTATAAATTCGTGCTGTTTCACTACAAGAAGCCCCACCCTCTTGTTCGTCCTCATGATTAGACATTATGGGTTAACCGATGCAGAAAAAGAAAAACAATAAAAATGAAACAAGTAATAATAATATAAACTGAAATAAATTACCCAGAATTATCGTACAGAAAGCGAAAATATGCAATACGTATATATAAGTTAGAGTGTAATAACGAATTTATTTATTTTTTTTTTTTTAAACTTTATTAATTCCGAAGACAATGAAAAAAAAAATAAAAAATAAATGGATAAAATTCGCTTACCCATTAAACTTTTGATTCTGCTTTGGTTTAGGTCAGTTGTTTTTTGTTGATTATTTGAATTGCGTATTTCACTTGAACGAAAAATCTGATATTGGAAACTTGTTGAAAGCTGAAGAACAGCTTACTGTTTCTGCCAGGTTGTATTAATCTGCTGCTGGACGTATTTTACTGCATATGAATGTTCATGTAGGTGGATATTACTTGTGGTTATTTTATAATGTTGTCCGTTGATCACCGTTTTATTTACCTTCCATAAATAACGATTGGAAAGGATTTTGTAATTTCCTTGGATGGTATGGTCGTCTTTAACACGTTAGTTTTAGTATTGCTAAAACTAATTGCTTCTGTTGCACTTGTGTGGAACTATAGTAATACGGAAACACGACCGAAATAAGGTTGTTAAACGATTTTTGCTGCTCTTGTTGTGGTTGTTGGTATTGCTGTGTTGTATCGATTTAGCACTGATACAACTTCGATGTGAACAATAGCGATTTTTATACGTACTGTGTACATACATACATAGTTTTGATTTGTACTTCACTATTCACTGCCACTTAACTTTTTCGTATTCATGGTATATTGTTCGTTTTTCGGCGTCACCAGTTTGTGGGGGTAAAAGGTAACAAACTACGAGTTAACTATTACTCCTTTACACACAATTAAAAAAATGTTTATTTTATATTTTATTTAACATTTATACTCAATAAACTAAACAACAATTAATTAATTATTTATGATTTTAATATTAAAAGTCGGTTCGCTGAATTTTATAAATCGTTACTTGGGCGAACTCTATTGAGTTTTTTTAAAACGAATTTTATTCCATATACTGACTTTTATTTTTTCTTCGCATTGTTTTTATAGTTGGGAACAAAGAAATTCACGACGCTCTATCTATATTCCGTACGTATCCCAATATGCAATGCCGACGGAATTCCATTTACATTCGCGTTCTAAAACCACACTGCTTCTATGGAAAGAACCAGCCAAAGAAAAGTGTCACAAAAGTTCCGGTGTCGGTGTGAATCCCAACTAAAAAGAGAAAAAAATCACAGAAACAAAAGGCACGTGTTTGTATATATTTTCCAATTGGAATAAATAATAATTCTTATCCGAAATAAAACAAAATTTCCCATTTATAATAAAATAAATATTAATTTTTTATTCACATTATTTTTTATTTGTGTACAAAAAAACATAGAAAATTTATTTACATATTTAAATTTCATAAATTGAGTTTTGTATTGCATCCGCCAGCATATTGAGATCTTGAAAAAAAATCATTGAAAATTTACTACGTAAATGTATTTCGCGACGACGCCATTGTGAGACAGATCTCTATTACCTTTTTAGTCCAAATTTGCACATCGCGATCACTAAAAGTGTTAATAATTATTATTATATATTTAAATTTAAAATTGTTTACTTTAACAAATCGAAAAACATTATTATGAAACACAACACTTTAAAGTAAAAAAACTAATTATGTAGTGCAACCGTGCACGTCGACTTGTCAGAAGAAACTGAAAATAAAAGATACAATCGAAACTTATAATAGCGGAACCAGTCAGAAATAATAACATAATAAAAAATACGAACCCAATAGACCATTTTCCTCCAAAAAATTTGACAGCTGAAGCTGTATGGCAAACCATAACAAACTAAAATTTAGTAGTAATTTTTAAAGTTTATGACACACCTATTAAAGTTTAATGTTTAAAACATAACCACAAACAATTGTACTGTTACATTTTAATAGCATTGTGACAATTTATGAATAAAATAAAAAAATAGAATTTTATTTTAATGGTTTGCCATACACGTTCAACTGTCATAATGTTATTTTGACGTTTGAGGAAAATGGTCTATTGTTTTTCTTTTTTTTTGGTATTCCAACCAGCCAAAAATAATAATTTTAAGTAACAGCTGTTCGTTTACAAACAGCTATTTTTTTATTGTGAAATGTCTTTTAGAGAAATTTCATATTTGTTCATGTTGTTATAAATTTTTATATATAAATTTCGTATTTGAAAATGTACACATACGCGAGATGCTTTTACATCACAAAGAAAAAAGGAAATAAACTAAACAAAATTAAAATTTTATAGTAGTTAAATAGCGTTTACACTACGACTATAATATCATACCATTAACAAATTAATTTTTAACAAAATTCACAAAACCCCATTTTTACTTTAGCTAATGAGTGCTAATCACATAATATGAAAAAATATTAAAACAGTTTTATTTAATAAATCAATTGTAAAGAAAAAAATGTACACAAAATAAATATGGCTTCCACCCGTATCAAAAATTTATCTTCTTTTGCTGTGTATAAAACACAACAACAAATCGTACATATTTCTTATTTTCGAGCGAAAAATAGAGCGCACTATTTTTTTATTAATACCTCAACCAGTCAGACTTAAGAGCTTAAGTTAAACGCTGATTGCACCACTTCGGTTAGTGCTACAATCACCAAAATTGTATAGGCTTCTCGTCACAAATAAACAACTGACCTATAAAATTTTGGTGGTCGTACCGCTCTCCTAAGTGGTCCAAAATTGAGCACAACTTAAGAACTTAAGGCTGACTGGTTGAGGCATAAGTGACAACTAAAATTTAAAGAAGGGGAAATTCGGTTTCTTTCGATTTCTAACATGAAAATTAAGTTTGACTGGGTAATAACATTGAAATGCCATTTATCGCAATCTTATTTTTTATTTAGCTAAGTTTTTATTTCTCACTGGTTCCAGCATAAAACGAAAATAATATTACCGCGAAATAAAAAGAGAAAAACAATTATTTTTCTCCAAAATCAATATTTTTGTGTCTTTGATATTTTGTAGTTCGGAATTTTGTACGACATTTGAGCAGTTTTTTTCCACACAGTGGAATAATTGCATCCCAATATGCAATGCCGACCAAATTCCATTTACATTCGCGTTCTAAAACCACACTGCTTCTATGGAAAGAACCATGTGTATCACACGGAAATTCGTACTCCCCGCCAAAGAAAAGTGTCACAAAAATTCCGGTGTCGGTGTGAATCCCAACTAAAAAGAGAAAAAATCACAGAAACAAAAGACACGTGTTTGTATATATTTTCCAATTGGAATAAATAATAATTCTTATCCGAAATAAAACAAAATTTTCCATTTATAATAAAATAAATATTAATATTTTATTCACATTATTTTTTATTTGTGTACACATATTTAAATTTCATAAATTGAGTTTTGTATTGCATCCGCCACGTTGTATTGCATCCGCCACGTTGTATTGCATCCGCCAGCATATTGAGATCTTGAAAAAAAATCATTGAAGATTTACTACGTAAATGTATTTCGCGACGACGCCATTGTGAGACAGATCTATTACCTCTATTACCTTTTTAATCCAAATTTGCACATCGCGATCACTAAATAAGTTAATAATTATTATTATATATTTAAATTTAAAATTATTTACTTTAACAAATCGAAAAACATTATAATGAAACACAACACTTTAAAGTAAAAAAACTAATTATGTAGTGCAACAGTGCACGTCGACTTGTCAAAAGAAACTGAAAATAAAAGATACAATCGAAACTTATAAAACGAAAATAATATTGCCGCGAAATAGAAAGAGAAAAACAATTATTTTTCTCCAAAATCAATATATTTGTTTCTTTGATATTTTGTAGTACGGAGTTTTGTACGACATTTGAGCAGTTTTTTCCACACAGTGGAATAATTGCATACTGGGATACTGGATGGGGTATTGCATAATCTCCAATTCTACCAATTCTACACGGAAATCGAGGACATAATTTAGGTTTGAAACTTTACTACTATAAAATTGATTTTGAATGCATTGGTTAACCGCCACAAACGATACAAACTATTTATTAAAAATAATGAAATTGTTATTTTGTTGCCATGTATTTTTGTTTCGTGGTGTATAGAACTTTCATTTCCTTTTGTATTTACATATCCCAACAAAATTATTACAAGAAATGGCCTGTTATTGTAGTGGTATTGGTTCTATATAAATAAAACTCGGGAACGCACTCCATTTGTTTTTGCAGACGTCAAAAGTGAAGTTTATATAAAAGTTTATCGAATTTCGTATTAATTTTTTAAAGTTTTGTCAAAAATTTAGGTTACACATTAAGTAAATATATACTCATAAAGTAAGTTTATAAATGAAATATTGAATTGTTTAATGTACATATTTGTAAAAAGAACGAATTAACGATGCTTTTGTCATCCGTCATACAAAATATATTACAATATTGTGCGTTTTGAAAATTCATCGATAAGAAGGCATTATCGTTTATTATTTACATTAGATCTTTTCATATTTTTGAATTGTTTTTCCCATGATAAGAGTACTTCAATAATGTTTAATGTAAAGGTTTTTGTGGATAACAAAAGTGTTATATTCAAAATTATTCAATATTGGAATTTTTGCGTTAACCGTATATGTATCCCGGTAGTGAGTTCTACCAAATTTAATACTTTTAATGGCATAAAGTTTTCGTAAGTACACAACCTCTAAAGTATTAGCTAGTTAAATAATTATGTTTATTCATAAAATTAGTTATAATTGTGCCAGTTTTGATTATCTGCTAGGTAGTGTGAGGTTATGTTATTGAGTTGAAGGTTCTGTTTCAAGGCCAGTAATGTTCGTTTGAAATGATATGATGCCGTACCTCAGCTAGGCCCTTCCGTCGAGTAGACGACTCGGTAAAGTATGTATCATTAAATATACATTTACTCGACTAACCAATAAAAATTTGACTACATATTGAATCAAAAATTTCCATGCAATTTTTTTCCACCATCGTTTTGTACTCTATTTTATAATTTTTCAATTGTAGAAAAACACATTTATTCAAACACATATTTTCGCCGATTATTCAAGAAAATATACAATATAATAAATACATTTTGAAAATGATGTATCCACGGCACGATAGAAATGTCCTACCCTATGCGTACATTACCCCACTCACAATAATGCCATTTTCGGCAACTGCTTTCTAACATTTGGCATTATACCTACAGAAGTTAGTTTTGCTATGTAATTGTGTATGTTATTATTGTTTTCATAAAATGCAAGAATATTTCCAGTTTCTCAAGGGGTCCGAAGGCCTGCTCGTTCGACTTGGTTCCTCGATTAGAGAGATGCTCGTTTCTTTACCAATAATGCCAATAGAACACCATTATGGTGTTATTTCTTTCGTTCATCTATGGTTTTGTTGTATAGTGCTTAACAATCGTTACTTGATCTTTTTTTCAAGTTAGCCCCACTCGATTTAAACGTTAATCAAACAAACAAAAATGTATTCCCTCGAAAAAATGTATTTAACGGTTATGACGATTTTGGCTTTACTGAGGGTGTTGATCATCTTTTCTTCCATATCCATTTGCTGCCCACTAACACAATTGTGTGGGTACGGCAAAAGTACAACGTCAAAACTTTATTTTTGAATGTGTTTTCAACAAACTTACACATTTGTGTTTTCCTTTCAAACGTATTTTCGCCCGAAAAAAACACTAACTATACTCACAATTGTGATGGTTGTACTTTAAATCAAGAGAAATTTTTTATCAAAACGCCATTACATACTATGATTTTTGACTCACACATTTGTGTGGTTTGGACTTAAATTCAGCTTTTTATTGTTTTTTTTTTTGGTTGAAGAAGGGATAGGTCGAATGTAAAAATGTACCTTATAAATAAATATATTGTCCTTGTAAAAATATTAATAAAGTAACATTATTATTAGCCAAAATATCATGAAGAAAAATTCCTCTAAAAATTTGACTTCTTTACGACAATTAATGCAAAATCTTCCAAACAATCAAGGGGCAATTCAAGCATATATTATACCTAGTGACGATGCTCATCAAGTAAGTAAATTCAACCAATATATGTAACTGTTTTAAAATATGGTAAACCTCGTTTCCATTCCTTGTAGAGTGAATGGCTGTCGCAACATGATGAACGACGAGCATTTATATCAAATTTCGATGGATCGGCTGGTACCTGCGTTGTAACTTTAAATAATGCTTTGTTGTGGACTGACGGTCGTTATTATTTACAAGGAAAGCAACAATTAGACTCAAATTGGACATTAATGAAAGATGGACTCCCGTCAACTCCAGAAATTGGGGAATGGTTGAATAAAACGTTAACACAGGGTTCTCGGGTGGGCACTGACCCATTGTTAATGTCGTTTCAAGCGTGGCATACTCTTGAAACTCAACTAGAATCGTATAATAATAAACTAATCCCGATCCAAGAAAACCTCATTGACGCAATATGGGCAGAGCAGCCGCCGCTAAAACAAACAAAAATCTACAATTTGAGTCTTGAATATGCTGGTCGTACTACTGGTGATAAATTGATTGAGATTCGTAAAGAAATGGCTGATAAGGATGCCGATATCATTGTGGTGACTGCATTGGATGAAATTGCTTATCTGCTAAATATGCGCGGATGTGATATAGACTACAACCCATTATTTCTAGCTTACGTAATTGTTACAACTGATAACTTTTATTTGTTTATTGACGAGAATAAACTAATAAATTACCAACAGCATTTTCAATCGAACGATGTTATGGTAACTATCTGTAAATATGAGGATATTAAGGCCGTCCTGTCGGAGCTTGTAAGTAAAAAAAACCTAGTTTGTTCGATGTTTTTTTAAGAATTTGATTAATTTGGGTTTAGATGGGTAAATATGAAAATAGGGTTTGGATTAGTAAGGGATCAAGTTATGCACTAACGTCAATAATCCCATGTGAACGACGTTTCCAACAAATCACACCCATCAGTTTGATGAAAGCAGTGAAAAATGAAGTAGAGGTGCGTGGAATGATAAATTCACATATTCGTGATGGAGTTGCATTATGTCAATATTTCGCATGGCTGGAAAATCAGGTTAAGACTAATCAACATGTAGATGAAATTACTGGTGCCGAAAAATTAGAGGAATTTCGATCGTTCGTATCGTCTCGCATTATAATTTAAATCTGTGACTTTATAAATTTATTTTCAGAAAGCGGGACAGATTCGTTGGTGTTAGTTTTCCAACTATAAGCGGTGCGGGGCCAAATGGCTCAGTAATCCACTATCATTCGACACAGGAAACCAACCGAAGAATCACTGATAAAGAAATATATCTTTGTGATTCCGGTGCTCAATATTTGGATGGAACAACGGACGTCACACGTACTATGCATTTCGGAACTCCGACTCCTTATGAAATTGAATGTTATACGCGCGTTTTAATAGGACAAATTACGTTAGGCACGACAATTTTCCCTAAGAAGGTTAAAGGCAAAGTTCTAGACACCTTAGCACGCAAAGCACTTTGGGATGTTGGTATGGACTATCGTCACGGTACTGGTCATGGAATTGGAAGTTATTTATGTGTCCATGAAGGCCCAATGGGCGTAGGAATTCGAGAAATGCCGGATGATCCAGGACTTTGTGAAAATATGTTTATTTCAAATGAACCGGGATATTACGAAGATGGTAAATTCGGAATTCGTATTGAAGATATTGTACAAATCGTATCGGCCTCATTGCCGCGTGATTTTGCCGGAAGAGGCGCTTTAACTTTCTCCACCGTTACTATGTGTCCGATTCAAACAAAAATGGTTGATACAAAACTATTAGACGTTAAACAACGAAAGCATTTGAATTGCTACAATCATCGTGTCTTAGATACAATTCTTCCAATTTTGGAATCTGAAAGTGATACGCTCACAGCCGCCTGGCTGAAACGCGAAACAACTCCGGTTTAAAATAAGTTAACAGTTACCGTTGTGTTTAAGTATTATTATTTAAAGTAATATTACAAAAATTATAAACTAAATATAAATTTAAATTACGGTAATTAAAACTATTTTTTACTAATAAAAAAATTCATAATATTTTATGTAGTCCATTACCACGATAGAGCATCTTTGGCGGCGCTGAACGTCGTGCTATTTGGGGAGTAAAATTGACCATACCACTGTCGATATTGTTTTATGAGTCTATCTTCTTTGACTAAACATGGAGAATCGACGAACAGTTTTTGATTCCAGGCCATCATGTCACGTTCGAACTGAAAATTAGAAAGAAGTTGGTATTTTAACTATCGCAGAGAAAACCTTAGAGCTAAAATGATGAAGGTGCTTTCTGCTTCCGGTAACAGAATCTGTTGACCAATTTTATCAGCCATTTTGTCATCGAAAAAATTATTGTTTGATTTTAAATCGAGGACGACACATCTTAAATAAAGCACACAAATTGGTAAGCTAATAACAACATATAATAATCGCCAATTCCGGATAGGCGTAATACTACAAATCTTAAATCCTAGCCAAGTGCTACTATTAGCTGTTGGCTCTTTTTAAAATGCTTGATTCTACCTAATTGAATCACTTGATTATTATTATTCTTGAAATCGATAGAAATAAGTTACAAGTCTTAGAAAAAATAAACAAACCATTTTTCAAATGTAGTTCTCTCGATCCATTCATAAACAGTTTTCCTTTGCGTAGGTTTCAGTGGTTGACACTTAGGCCAGTTTTGGCCCATTGTGATACTCCACGCATTCACGCCACATCATTAACCCATTATACCCCACCTGCACATTGCAAGGTCCATGTCACGCTGTAGATTGACGTGGATCGACGCTGAATTCTGCACTGTTATATGTGTCTGCTGTGTGATGCCGATATGGAACGCGTATCAAATTTAGAGCCGGAGATCCATTCACTCACTTAAAAATATTGTTTTTTTACTTGTATTGAAACACTTAAACTTTTCTATTTATTTAAATAAATATTTATTATTAACAAAATAATATGTATTTAGTTTAAACTAGGCACAATATAAGCTTAAGCGGCCAAATCGATAATGATCTTGTTTTCTCGATTTCATAAATAAACATTTTGTAAATAATCTATTCGTAAGTACTTGTACCTCAATATTTGGATACAGCAAGTCTATACATAAATTTCAAAGTACAATATATAAGGTATATAAAGTATTAAACAGAATATGTATATACTTTGTATACTGATATAAGGCTTAACACTAATTAAGGTTAATAAGAGTAATATATAATAATTATATAATTCAAAGTCAGGGGTGGATTATAACATCCCTATCCCCTAGGAGAAGATGAATTATACGCAGGATGATTCATCTTGTCCCAATTAGTTGCATGCTTTTTTTTCTTTTTACATAAAATAGGTAATAGTAATTTTTATTTTTCATTAACTATATCTACAATTTAAATTTATATAATGCAAATAATTAATAAATTTTTTTTTTTGTTTTTAATAATAATAATAGTAATTCACTTAATTTTTCTCGGTGCTCAATTATAACATACATAGTTCAATCTAAACAACAACAATTTCTCAACCGATGCAATATTCTGAATTCAAAATGACAATTTCGACAAGTTTGTAACACTCCGATTGGATTATTAGATGTAATGCCCTTTATTTGACACTTAAACTCGGGGTGACAAAGTGTTCTAGGTGTTCTTCTTCAGTTAAGATTTTTTTATTAGACTGACATCCGCTCCTGTGTCAATAAGGAAATATAAGATAGGGTTATCGGATATGTCCAGATTTAGAGTGACATATTTTTTATTGACAGAATTGTTATTTAATGACTGGTATAGTATTTTTGGGTATTCAGTAACCGTTGCTTGATTGATTTCGATCTTTGAATTGTTAACTAATACGGCGGGTGACAAATCGATATCTTCACTAACAGATTTAAGCTCAGAACTAGTAATTAGTGGCAACATCGAAATTATGATCATCAACTAAATTTAGTACGGAAATATCAGATTCAGAATTATTTTCAAAATGGTTTCCGATAAGATTGATTCTAAACAAATCCGATAATTTTACACTTTGTTCAGAGGGATTAGAAGAGGAACGACACAGATTTACAGGTTTTGAACTCGGACAACTGTATCCTGATTCTTCTGAACGAGTTCTTGGCAGTTTTCCGCTACATTTATGTTTTTGTGTGAAGGTTGATTGGAATTTTCTCGTCGCTGATTATTATATAACCGCTTTCTGCAATCTTTAAGCATATGTCCTATATTTTTACAATATAAACACCTCACTGGGTTTGTAGTACTTTGAAAGTTTGTCACTGATTTTCCATTACTGGGCACGACATTCCGAGGATTTGGTGAGATTGACGTATGAGTTGAACTTGGCCTGTTTAGTTGGAAACAATCTTTAGCGATGTGACCTGGGGGGCTATTTGGGAATTCGATCCGATAACGAGAGTACAAGATTCATATTGGATTTTAAATAAGAATCGTTCGAATCACATTCAAATCAAATATGAATCTTGTACTCTCGTTATCGAATCGAATTCCCAAATAGCCCCCCTGATTTGGAACATAATTGGCATTTAATAGACGTGGACTGGAATCTAGGCTTGTTCAAAAATGACATTTCCTCTTCTATGGCTTTATCGACTGCTTCCTTCAGTGTCTTGAATCGACAGGCTTTCACTATGACTGCAATGGAATGATGTAATCCGTCTTGAAACGAGCGTAATGCAGTTGCTTCGTTCAAACTATTTATAACTTCCGCACTCTTTTTGCCTTCCCTACGTATGCAAGCACTATTAAGTGCAGATAAGGTTTTCTCAATATTGCGTGCAAACGTACGAACGTTTTCATTTTGACCCTGAACATGCTTAATCAGTTCAATTTGCAGTTGCTCGACTGATCGAGAGTCTTCAAACTGTAATTCCAACTGTGTTTTCAGTTCTTCCCACGTTTCGATCGTCTTGTATAAGATTAATTCGTAAGCTCTACCAGAAAGTTTCGATTGAACAATTTGTAGAAAGGTATCTTTTTCGTCTTTTGACGTCAGAGGCTTATAAAAAAATTCACACACATTTATATATTTATTTAACGGGGTACCCGAACCATCGAACTCGGGTACCAATCTTAAGACATGGTCAATGTTTAGCGACATACCTTGATCAGTTTCGAAATTACTAAGGCTTGAATTCACCTGAGGTTTAAATTTACCAGAATCAGCGGAATTAGAAGTATCGTCAGAATCAGCACACTCAAGACTTATTTCAGAGATGGACGGCGCTTCGAGTTTACAATCAGACTTATCCAAAGTATCATTAATCAAAATATTACTTACGGTTTCTTGATCTTCAGCGTCTTCGTCGCCGTTATCAATAATAATTATTTTATCCCGTAAATGAATTGACGTTCTTTGCTTCATAAGCACCCGAATATAATTGAGCTCCTCAAAAGTGATTTATAAGTTTTACCCAATAATAAAAATTAAAAAAAATATAAAGAATTAGAAATTTTGAAATAGTTAATGATTGAAAAAAATAATTTGTAACATAAATAATTTACCAGGTTGGAATAAAAGTTGTGGTTGGTACAGCGTACAGCTATTTCTTCAACTTTAATGTTGGTTTTACGTGTTGATACTGCTATTGCTGGAAATGCGGTTTACCATAAACAAAGAAGATGATGATGCTGTTTAAAACGGTAGTGTCCAACATGTGCAATTATTGATGTGATTATGGTAACCAATAAAATCCCGATGTTTATTGAACTGTATATTGATGAACTGTAATGATTCGTTTCGCTATGTTGCTGACGACAAAGCGAAGTTATGTTTCCAATATAACAATTTTTCGTTATCGAAGGTTTTCGCAGTAGCTGTTTCTCGAAAATTGCAATATGTGATGACTGATGCGTTTTAATTCTTAACATTTGATGAATTCCGCCATTTGGATGTATGATAATAAATATACTGTACTGCAGTCGTATGAAAATTTCTCAAATTTGGAATGATCTGATGATTACAGTTGCAGATACCGATTTGATGACCGTAGAATTATTAAACTGCATGTGACATAGCAAATTGTTTATGCTTGATATGATATAGTAATTAGTCAGAGCACTGAACAATGTAACGATTACGGCCTTATAGTACCATTGCATTTAAAATGCAACTTTTGACACACAATAGGTATTGTACTTGAACTTTTACGTCAAGTTCTACAATACAATTTAACGCACGGTTTTATAACTTAATCGACAATCGAATTTTACACACTAGCAAACTTTAATCAATCAAATGTTAGAACTTTATTCAAACTGTGAACTAATTTTGCACGTTTTTAGAAAGCACTGTAACTATGAACGGTAATTTCTCGTTAGCCTTCCGCTAGTTTTCCGCTGCCACCAAATGTTATATGTGTCTGCTGTGTGATGCCGATATGGAACGCGTATCAAATTTAGAGCCGGAGAACCATTCACTCACTTAAAAATATTGTTTTTTTACTTGTATTGAAACACTTAAACTTTTCTATTTATTTCAATAAATATTTATTATTAACAAAATAATATGTACATATTTAGTTTAAACTAGGCACAATATAAGCTTAAGCGGCCAAATCGATAATGATCTTGTTTTCTCGATTTCATAAATAAACATTTTGTAAATAATCTATTCGTAAGTATTTGTAGTACCTCAATACATATTTGGATACAGCAAGTCTATACATAAATTTCAAAGTATATAAGGTATATAAAGTATTAAACAGAATATGTATATACTTTGTATACTGATATAAGGCTTAACACTAATTAAGGTTAATAAGAGTAATATATAATAATTATATAATTCAAAGTCAGGGGTGGATTATAACAGCACTCCATCAGAGGGTCTTAGTTGTGTTTATTAACATCACCGATTGTAATCGATGATGAAAATTCAATTTGCATCTAGTCTCTAATGGGATTCGAACCCAGTACCTCCCGGTTCAAGTGCCGAAGCTTTATGCCCCTATTATGGTTCTCACCTCATCGCACCGAGCGAGTCACCAGTCACCTCACCAATCCATCGTGTGAGTTAGATTTTTGTATTATGGTGCTCGTTTTTATTTTGGTGAGATGTGTTTGTTTATTATGACAATTTCCATTAGCTGTTAAGGCCCCGATTCACGTATTTTGCAAAAACACGACTTTTCGTGGTACCATAGCATAAAAACTAACCAACCGATCGCCAACATTTATGTCTTAAAATTTTAATTGAAGTTTTTTAGGAAAATTGACGGTGGCGTTTTCCATTTTTCCTTCTAGTTTTTCCGCTATGGCATTACAAAGTAAACAATATTCGCAAAAATCGAAAAAGTTTTGGTACCATTGCGTTTGCGACGATATCAGTCAACAAAACTTAGATTATGATATATCAAAAGACGCAGAAAAAAAATCTGAGATGATTGACTGTGGCGATTTGTTAAATTTTAAGTATTAACCGAAAAATTAGTAAAAAACCAATTCCTTTGGTAATTTTTCCAAAGACGCAATCGTAAAATTTATTAATTTTATTCCAAATTAGTTTTACCAGAATACTACAGATGTAGCTAGTTTCCATCATTACAGTAGTACAACTCAGTAATGGGACGCAACACAAATATAATAATAACTTTTGTAATTAATTAATGTGGTTTTACAGCTAGTAGAAACAATAAATTAATATTTTAATATAAACTAAAATTATGTATAAAACAAATACAATATATTATAAGTAAATTTAAGTAATTCCGTTGTTTGTTCTTCATTTTCCATCTGTGTCATTATTATTTTTTCACACTGTTTCGATGTATAGCTATGTACATATGTATGTATATGGAAGATAAAAGCAAAAGGACGTTATCGATGTACAGCTGGAGCCTGTATACGATATTTACATTGTTATAGGCCCCTTACACGTTCAATATTATTGCGCAATATTATTGTGCTAAATAATGCGCAAAATTTTTTTTAGTCTAAAGACTGCTCAATATTATTGCAAAAATTTTCCTTATTACGCATTTAAATATGTAATAATGTCTCTTATCTCGATGCATTTTATTATAAATTAATATTCTTCCGCTTTATTAGAATTATATTTTTTCCTTTCAGATATTTTGCTGTATAGAAATTAAAAAAATAAAACGAATCTTTAACAACCGATATAATATATTGCACAATATTGGCTTCACACTACACAATATATTGCCCAAACGTCAATAAATATTAAAAAAATTTAATTTTACACAATATATTGTGCAAACCTACAATATTATCCTTACATTATCAAGTTTATTGTGCAATGCTCAATATTGCGCAATAATATTGAACGTGTAAGGGGCCTATTACAATATTGTAGCAACTGTCATTGTAGAAATGACGTAATAGTTAACTATGAGATTGTCCCAAGTGTCAAAACATTGTTAAAAACATAACCACAGAATGAAGATAAAAAAATTTATTGTTAAAACTGAGATTGCAGTAAAATTTGTTAGATTTGCGTAGACAAAATAAATTATGAACTTTCTGACAATGCAATGTTTTATTGTGGTACGAAGGAGTTAATTGTGAATTTTCAATATAAGTTTCGGAACAGCTTTAGTATCGCAGTCAAATTTTTTTGACAGTCTGAGCGACGGTGGCGCTACTTAGACCAAAAGCGGATTTTTTATAACTAAAAATGTGTCTTTGATTAGCATTTTGGGCCTAACGCCATCTATTGGAATAAAAACGAACTAAAATTTTAAAAAATACGTTAAGGCGTGCTAAAAAAATTTTAATAAAAAAATATTGAATCTCATTGAAAAATAAATGAAATTTAATATTTTTTTATGAATATATTAAATTGAGAGTGGGAGGGATGGAAATAATGGTATAATTGGATATTTGGATTATATAGAATCTATTAATGACACCTACGCTCCTCCCCGTAGCCCTGTGGGGCTCTTTAGATTTTAATTTCGGGGGGCGTAGGAGCCGGGATCTTCAAACATGTCGCACTGCGTGCCGCACGTAGGAGCGGATTATATAGAATCTATTAATGAGACCTACGCTCCTCCCCGTAGCCCTGCGGGGCTCTTTTTATTTTAATTTCGGGGGGCGTAGGAGCCGGGATCTTCAAACATGTCGCACTGCGTGCCGCACGTGGGAGCGGATTATATAGAATCTATTAATGAGACCTACGCTCCTCCCCGTAGCCCTGCGGGGCTCTTTTTATTTTAATTTCGGGGGGCGTAGGAGCCGGGATCTTCAAACATGTCGCACTGCGTGCCGCACGTAGGAGCGGATTATATAGAATCTATTAATGAGACCTACGCTCCTCCCCGTAGCCCTGCGGGGCTCTTTTTATTTTAATTTCGGGGGGCGTAGGAGCCGGGATCTTCAAACATGTCGCACTGCGTGCCGCACGTAGGAGCGGGTTATATAGAACCTATTACTGAGACCTACGCTCCTCCCCGTAGCCCTGCGGGGCTCTTTTTATTTTAATTTCGGGGGGCGTAGGAGCCGGGATCTTCAAACATGTCGCACTGCGTGCCGCACGTAGGAGCGGGTTATATAGAACCTATTACTGAGACCTACGCTTCTCCCCGTAGCCCTGCGGGGCTCTTTTTATTTTAATTTCGGGGGGCGTAGGAGCCGGGATCTTCAAACATGTCGCACTGCGTGCCGCACGTAGGAGCGGATTATATAGAATCTATTAATGACACCTACGCTAAAAAAAATATTAAAATATTAAACAAAAAATATTAAATTTTGTTTTTTTATCTATAACTTGTCACAAAAAAAAATAAATGAAAATGTCATAATTTTCCCGGAAAATGTGATAATTTTTCCGGAATTATACACAATCCTACAAAAAAAAATTTAAAAAGTTTTCATCATCCGATTTTCGCGATGTATACGTCATCTGCACTTTAGCTAAAATAGTTCAATGTACAAAATTCAAATTTATTTTATTTATAAAAACATCTCTAAGATGGCAGTCAATCAAATTAACAATTTTTTAGTTAAAATTATAACCACCTAAAAAAAATTGTAGAAAAATTTTATCCAAAAGCGGAAAAAATTATAAATAATATATAAAAAATTGAAATTTTTCTAACAAAAGCGGAAAAAATTATAAATAATATATAAAAAATTGAAATATATCTAAGATGGCGTCTGTAATGTTTACATTTTTAGTTAAAATTACGTCCATTTTAAAAAAAATGTCGCGACAGTCAATTTTGACTGCGATACTAAAGGCTAGCCTAAGTTTCAAACGGAGAAGCAATTCTGTGGCAGATTCTATTAATTATTATTTTGAATTGCAATATTTTTAAAAAATTAGTAATATTTAATTAAATTAATCTCGAGGGAATCGAAACTGGAGACTAACTTTAAATATTGTTTTTCAGACATTACCCGCCAGTCGTTTAGCTCATTTAGCACCTGTCTTATCATCTGACAAACCATATGCACAGGAATATGTTCTTGCATTAGCCGTACTCCCAGCCGATGCAGACGACAAGACTAAGGCATGTCGTTCGTTTGCCCAAGAGGTTGTAAACAAGACATTAAACTTAAATGTTGTTTAAAATTGCTGCTTTGGTCTACGCTACGCTATCCGATCTTGCCACTAATGTCGATGGTGACAAAGCACTTATTACAGATGGCATAATCCGTGCTGGGAGACGGCGTGACCGCAAACTCACCAAACCGGTAAGACCGAGCGGCCTTTATAAAATACAAGACTAGAATAAAAATTGTATTTATAGATTGAAGAATATCAAGCAGCCGAGGCAGCTGCCAAAAAATCTCGTGTCGCAGTTTAATACTGTGACATCACAGAAGATGATGCGGCATTCGTTCAAGATACTATTAGACTTCTTAAAACTCCTAACGATCTATTGTGCACGTTTTATGATTTTGTAAAGTTCGATTTGCCTAGAGGACAATTTTTCCATTTTTTTTCCCATAAATTACGAATCGTAACTAAAAAATTAACCAATAGTACGAACTAATCATAGTATTATGGAGCATCAAAATAATCAGTGTATCCGTAAAACACAAATTTATTTAAAATAAATATATTAAAAATTGAATTTTGTTCTTCAAACCTACACAATCATCATGTTGCTTCTGATACCTACACAATTAAATATGACATTTGTAGAGGCAGTCTCGAGTTGGGTTGAGAATGACGTTTGTAACAATGTAGAGTTCGTGAACGAAAAAGGCACGTGTTCATTGTTACAATGTAGTTTCATGAACGGTGTTGAGCTGTCATTGGGCGCTTTCAGGTCCCCTATCATGATTAGTAAAATCATCGCCAATTTGATTTAAAAATTTCATTGTGCAAAACATTTTCATAGCGTTGGCCGCGATTTTACTCAACATGTTCCCAACTGTTGGGTGCCCTGAAAACGCCCATTGTTAACAATATTGTAACAATGTAAATATCGTGAACGGGCTCCTGTGAAACTTTTAGTGGTGTGTATGAAATTGAGATGGTTTGCTTTCAATCGCTAATAAATACCATAGTAAATTGTATTTGTATTTTATCTAGTAGAGAATGAAAAAATAAGTATGTATTTTAATGAGATATGAATACATATATATTATGTACGTAGCAATTCTGTACAGATGTGTGTACATTTGGAGTAGTATGAATGTCCTATAACAATTAGTTGGTGATAACACAAAAATTATGGGATTGAAAATTAAACCATATGTTGTTGTTGTTGATGTAGTGATTTAGAATAATAAATCCATTTATCAAAATTTGAACGAGAACTAGCACCATCCCGGTCGTGAAACACAAATTCTTATTGAATCTCATGTAAAATGTGAAAAACTTATTTTTTATTAATTATAAACGTAATTAGCTTATTATGATTACTTTTAAGAGTTTTATTTATCTACAAATCTACGCTGCAAGCTGATTCGGCGGCTTTAGCATTTACTTGCTTGAGGATTGATATTAAAATTTTGCCTGGAACAGAATTTTGAAATGTCAAAATTTTCAAAATAATAAACAATTTTTTTCAACGAATACTACAACAAATGTCGGGTAATTTTTTTTATGTTCTTTTACACATAAATCGGGTACCCTTTTTTCACAAATCCCAAAGAATTTCGCATTATAGAGAATGAAAAGATAAGTATTTTAATGAGATATGAATACATATATATTATGTACGTAGCAATTCTGTACAGATGTGTGTACATTTGGAGTAGTATGAATGTCCTATAACAATAGTTGGTGATAAACACAAAACTGATGGGATTGAAAATTAAACTATGTGTTGTTGTTGTTGATGTAGTGATTTAGAATAATAAATCCATTTATCAAAATTTCACGCGGAATTGATTTTATTTTGTTTACCTTGAATTTACATCTCGTAATTTGCGATACATAATTTTATTCAAGCAGCGTTCTGAACGCGTATTTTGATCCAAAAATAATAACAGGAGAGAAGAATTACCGGATCGCAATAGTGTAGAATATATGTGTTTTTGTATTAGTAACAAACAAATTTGTTCGGGCGTAACGGCACACCATTCGCAATGTTTTTATTTTAGGTTAATAATTTAATATTTTGTAAATTAACAAATTTTATATCCCTTTTGTGTTTTACTAACACAATTGTGTAGGTATGGCCAAAGTACCATGTCATAAATTTATTTTTGGTTGTGTTTTGAACCAACTTACATATTTTTGTATTCCTTTCAAACTTATTTTTGTTCGAAAAATAACACTAATATACACACAATTGTGTTGGTTGTACTTCAAATCAAGTGCAATTTTTTATCAAAGACGTCATTACATACTATATGGTTTTTTACTCACACATTTGTGTGGTTTGGACTTTAATAGTCATTTTTTGGTTGAAAAGGGATATTTTATAAAAAAGACAATTGTAAAACATTTCGTGTTCAATAAAACGACACGTAAAAAATAGATTCACTTTTCTCAAAATTTAGCATAATTTTGCTTTTGTCAAATTATGTTAAATTTTGAGGAAAGTGAATTTATATTTTACGTGTCTTTTTATTGAACACGAAATGTTTTACAATTATTTTTTTTTATAAAATATAAAATTTGTTAATTTACAAAATATAAAATTATTAACCTAAAATAAAAACATTGCGAATGGTGTAGCGTTACGTCCGAACAAATTTGTTCCCCATCTACATACCATGGGAAAATGTCACAAAACAGGAGTGGAAGCACCAAAAATTTGAACCGATCCCACCCGGTTCGATAAATTTTGGTGCCTATGTTCACAAAAACAACACACATACATGCGTAACAAATGACAGCACACTAATTCAAAATTGTGTATTATACGTCGTATACGTATACACAAATTTGTGGTTTCGTCTCCCAATTCTGGATCAAAATAGGCGTTGCGTTTGTTGGTTAAAATTACACCTCAAGCTCATATCTTTTCTATATATTCAAGATGTATACTAGGGGCTAATTATATGAGCAGAATGAAGGCTACCATATGAAAATTGTCTACGAGCTAGGTACAAAATAACAAAGTTAAAAATGTGTGATCTCGAAACGGTGGTACAACAACAAGTGCATTACAACAACAATTACATTATACACATATCACACATTTTTAGCTTTATTATGTTGCACTGGTTGCACTTAGCTCGTAGACAATTTCCATGCGGCAGCCTAGTACGATTTACGATTATCGACTCAAACTAATTTTGACAACTTTTTAATGAAAACAAAAAGATCAATCATTAGGCCTTGTGTCTCGCATTTATAACCGACAATCCAAAACAATAAATAACGTAATGACTTTATGTTTGCTTAATAATACCCCAGATTCCAAATTTCAAAAACCAATTGAATTTGACGGCGGGGATGCCAGATCCAAAAAAACCATCAAACTATCAAAAAAATCAAATAAATTTGGGTTTGTAATTCTTGATTAAGTTACCGGTCATTTTGCCGTTCACAAGACGATCAAATTTTATATCCAGAATCTCTATGTCGTGTGTGTTTGTAACATTAAGAACTGCTGTACCAATGTTGATAAAAATTGGTGTATATGTTGTATGGGTCATGAGAACGGTTTTTAGCTGAAAATGGTTCACCGGAATTTGCAGCTTCCGGAGGAGCATTTTCGGTCGATAAACTCAAAAACTACTGTATGAACTGTAATAAAAATTTATATATATGTTCTATGAATCGTGAGCTACTGGAAGTGGCAGCTTCTATGGGAGTTTTTTTTCGATTTAATAATTACATTGATAAGATCGCAAATCAACATACATAGCAATAGCAATTGCTTCTTCAGGAATAGCAGGAACATTATTAGATGGCAATAGAACACCTCATTCAGTACTAAAACCCCCATTAAATATGCAAATAATTTAAACACCAACATGTAACATAGATATTGCAACAATGCAAAATAATAATCTGGGACGAATGCACAATGGCACATCAAAAATCATTAGAAGCATTACATAAAACGTTACAAGATTTATGCAACAACCAACAGATATTTAGGTACAACAATATAATTATCAGGTGATTTTAGACAGACACTAACATAGGTACCTGTCATAACCCGATCAACTCAAGCTGGTGAATCAAACGAATGTTTAAAACCATATAATTTCTAGAGAAACATTTAAAAATTTAAATTTAACAATATATATGCGTTTTCAATTGCAAAACGATGAATCGGCTATAACATTTCCAAAATCATTATTTGATATTGGAAATGGAAAGATTCAAATTGATTGTGCAACTGATTCAATTCCATTTCCACAAAACTTTAGTATTTTAAAAGACTAAAAAGAAAAATTAATTGAAACCGTATACCCAAATATTGTACAACAATTCAAATCATAATTGGTTAAGTGATCGACCAATATTGACATTATAAAACAAGGACGTTAATGATATAAATACTGCCATTCAAAATAAAAATGTTGGTGAAACATTTTCATACAAACCAATTGATTGTGGTATATAGATCAAGACGAAGTGGTAAACTATCCTACAGAATTTTTAAATTTATTAGATTTGCCTGGAGTACCACCACATATTCTTCAATTAAAAATTGGTGTACTATCATTTTAATACGAAATATTAACCAACCAAAACTTTGTAATACCGACTTGCTATTAAAAAATGAATGACATATTTAATTGGAGCAACCATATTAACTGGCAAATACAAAGGAGAAGAAGTTTTAATCCCAAACATTCCTATTATAATTCCGTCAGATATGCCTTTTAGTTTTAAAATAATACAATGCCCCATTCGTCTAGCTTTTGATATGACCATTAACAAATCACAAGGTCAGTTGAAGTTTGTGGTTTAAATTTGGAATATCCATGCTTCTGACTTTGCCAATTAGATGGTACACGCTCACTTGTGGGAAAACCGTCATCATTATATGTGACCGCACCTGAAGGAACAACAAAATATGTTCTATACCAAAGATCATTGGAGTAAATTAATCAATTTTTATATAAATAAAATATTTTTGATTTCATCTTAATTTTAATTTAATATTACAAAAAATAAAAATAATTTTTCAGTTAAAATCATAAGACCGGAAAAGCGGGCAGGGTACAGCTAGTTTTATATAAATATAACAAATTTTCTTACTACTTCTGACTAATAGACATCTGGAACCCAGTCAATTCTATAATTATTACAAACATGTCCTGTCCCTATATATCTGGTTATTTGTAAAACCGTTAGTCTTAATCGCACACTCTAAATAATGGTGAATCAATAATAATGATATTGGCTTCTTAATTTGTAACTCCAATTCTCCGGATCTTGTCAATAAAACTTCAATCCTGGTGTGCCAGGATCCATCCATCCATCCATCAAATTCATATTAGAGGAATGTGGAATCTGACACAAGTCGAAGTCTCATAAATAGTATGGCCACATTATCGACGTGTTTAAATGTTCAATCAACATATTCCATTTCCTCTCATTGGTTTTGGCGACGTTGGCGTGTATATGATCCAAAAAATGATTGATCCAAAAAGGTGCAAATACCCGAAATTTGAACCAGGAACGAATGAACGAGGGATTCCATCTCTCATTTTAAGTTATTCCTCAACCGTCCATGAAATGAAGAGACCAACCACCAGAAGTTGGTAATCAACCTCGTCTATGGTAAGTCAACATCAATTAACATTTTGTAATAAAAAATTACTTATGGAAATGTAACAAGTACAGCAATTGCCAGATTACCAGCAGTGAATGCAAGCGGGTCAATATTTATTGCTATAAAATTAGTAATATACAGATAAATCAAGAACAGTCGCCTTGACAGACAAAAGATGTAAACTTCAGGATAGATCTTATATAAACTATCGGCTATCAAAGCTATCTTACCTTCGCAATCTTCTCGTATTCTAAAGAGTTGAATCAGTCGGTATTTCCATAAAAATTTGATTCGTATCAACGGTGAAATATTAACAATTTTAATGAACTTTGCTTAATCCGGTTATGTAATTTATCCATGCGATGATTCTTGCTCTATATAGAGATTATATTTTGATCATATATCATCAATTCTAAGTAATCGAACTTTCTCATGCTTCTCATTTGCCGTGGCTCTCTAGTAACTGATATTTTCTTGTTCACAACGCTGATGTAAAGCTCATTTTTTGGACGGTTTCGAAAACGAACTAGCTTGATTTATAATATAAAGAGTTGCGCTACTCTATGTTCTGTCGAATGATATTCTCTAATGACAGGATGAAAAAAGTTTTAGCTATTTGGTTTCATTGCCGAACATTTTACCCGTATGTTATTTTAGAAGCCACATACCCCTTAAAAAGTATATCAGAAGATTATGTTGGAATAAAACAAGTCAAGATCCTATATCAAAAGTTATAGAAACTGCTTGGATATTTGGAATTTCGCTCCTTATCGAATGGGCATCTTCATTTAAAATGGGGTGTGGGGTTACTAATGGTTTATTAATGAATAAAGGGTTTCGTTCAGCCTAACCAATCTCATCCATTTAAGTACCTTATGTTTATTTTAAGATGGGCTTATAATCCCACCATAAAACTGAAGTTGATTAGAATTGGTTCAGGCATTTTCAAATTCTATTCGATATTTTAAGCTTGTTACATTTCAATTTGTTTACTAAAGACATCGATTAAATTGTAACATCTATATCGTAGCTTTGTTAAACACTGGTTGGCTTAGAAAACATAGTGGCCAGCAAAGTTATTTACAGTGATCGCATCTTAGCCACGAGTACCATTATGGACTACCGACCAAATTGTAATTTTGTAGTTTAATGAAAAACTTTCAATAGGCGTGCGACAGCATCTGATATATATGTGCAAATTACTGAGGACTCTTAATTCAAGGTATACAGCAAAGATAAACTTTCGGCAACATTTAAAGAGTGAGTATGAGAAAGAAGTAAGATGATCCTATCGGCCAAATGCTTTTCAATTTATTCTTATAAAACGTCATACGTGAGCTCAATATAGGCTAGAGCAACTGACATTAGCATATGTTAATGACATCTGGGTTTTAAGTCGCAACGTTGTTCTCTTGAGACAAATCACCCTGCCATTATACTTCCCAGCTCATCAGATCGATATACAAATGAGCCAACAAGAATGAAATGTTAACAATTTATTTGGGGGAGACACGCGACACGAGAAGGTAAAATGGTTTAAAAAACGATTTAAAATGTTTACTATATTATAGTTTCCGATTAAGTATCAATTAAAACATAAATAAAAGATCTGCCACGATCTTGTTGTCAAGCTCTTGTTCTTGTGTTAAAATAAATATGTATATATAGGAACGTGTTTCCCTCACTTTGAAAATTTTCCAGACAACTGTTAAAGGATTCGCTGCGTTTTGTTGACTCGTAATTTGCAAACAATTTCCGTAAATCTTCTCCATGATTGAAGATATTTTTATCATAACGCGTCATTCACTTGATGTGCAATGCCGTAGACAAACACAAAATTTATCGCGATTTTCATTTATCTAGATTGAAAATTAAATTATAATAATCGTAATAACCAAATTATGGTGACTAATAGAAACGCGATTTTTGCAAGTGTGCCTAATTTATCGGGATAGATTGCATTTATCTAGTTATGAAAACTTAATAATTCTGTTTTGGAAAAATTGAGTACCGAGCGACAGGCAGAAATAACTTAGTAATCTAAATAACGCGATTATCTATTTTGTCTACGGTAAAACGCACGATTTTTAATAATCGGGGTTGTCTTTTACACATTTATGAAGGCATTCTAAAATTAACATCTGAGCGGTTGAAAAATTACCATTCATTCGTAATTCGGAATTATGATTGAATTACGAGATACGACCCCATCTCGGAAAAGTAGATATGTTGAATTGGAGTCTTTGAAAATTCATTAAATTCTGGTGCCAGCAAGTTAAAACTCATTCAATGGAATGTAAATAACTGACTGAAATTTACCAGACTTCCAGTCAACACCGAAAGTGTAAAACCTTTCTGGTTTGAAAAAGAAATGTTTGGGCTAAAAATTTAATGCAACCAGTAGATATTATGTACAATTGAATCATTCGTGGAAAATGAGCAATACAGTTTTAATATCCCCCTAAGGGATATCACTCTCTTTAGATCTGTCTTTAGATATTTGGATGACTAAAAATTTTATGTGAAAATACACCCGAAATATTAATAATTTAAATCATTACGTTAAATCGAGCTCAATGAGGTCAGTTCCTGAGTTGAGGTGACCATCTACTTTGCTTCTCGTTGTGCGAGATTTCTTTATAAAAAAGTTATATGATTGTAATGTTGTAAAAACAAACAACAAATACCCGAACGCTTCATAATAAGAACTGAAAATTAACAAAAATCAATATATAAATATGTTTGTTGTTGTAACCAAACCATTAGTTATTTGGACAAAAAAACCTTTTTCATTCTTTCGTTTTATGTTTATTTTCGATGCACATGTCTCCAAAAGATAAAAAATGAAAAATTACGAAAATACAAAATTTGATGAAGATTTCAAAATGGTACTGTATGTAGAAATAATAAACCGGTGGTACTGTATAACTTCACTGTACAAATTTCAGGTGGCAACAAATGTATTTCAGGAACTCGTAATTTGATTTTAGATTGAACACTGTACGCTCCATCTACTAGAAAATAAACCAGTGTTTTGTGTCTTAGCTTTGAAAATCGACCACGTGTTACCTTGAATCGGAGCCTTAGGTTTTTTAATTTGTTTATATGTATCTATTTTATATTCTATGATTTCCTTATGGTTTAGTAAGGAAGGATGTATAATGTTTAGATTAGTAAATATTATATTATTCTGTAAATCGTTTATTAATCTATCTATTTCTTGAATTTTCATTCTAAGATCTAATATTATTAGTTTAGTTAGAGTTTGATTGTCCTTAATTGTTATGAGGTTTTGGATAGTCCGTCGGTCGTCTTCAATGCATGATATAATTTGGAAATAGTATCGTTAAGATTATTGTTTATTTTGATTTGCTGATTTATATTGGATACAATATTTCCAGTATTACTGTCAGTTGTCTCTAAATGTTCGTTAATTATCTGTCTGTCCTCGTCATCCATTGTACATGAAATCAATTTACTTATGGTTCCTAAGAAATTAATCAATCCTCTTTTATGAATTGAGTGATGTCCTGTTTTTAATGTCAATAGTTTGGTTAATAAAAAGTCTAGTTCTTCTAGTAATTGTCGACAAGTAATTTCTGTAAGGTTTGATATGATTTCGTGTATTGAGTTTCTTAGTTCTAATATTATCATTTCAATCGGCTCTAGATCTATGATGTGTAAAGAGTAATTGTATGTTTTTGGGATTAGTTTTTCGTATTCCTTAATTATGGTGCAATTGTCGACAAGTAATTTCTGTAAGGTTTGATATGATTTCGTGTATTGAGTTTCTTAGTTCTAATATTGTCATTTCGATCGGCTCTAGATCTATGATGTGTAAAGAGTAATTGTATGTCTTTGGGATTAGTTTTTCGTATTCCTTAATTATGGTGCACCCGTTATCCGTCTCGATTTTCTCGACTCAGAGTTGAGCATGTGTCGGTATCGTTGTCATCATTGTTATCAGTATTATTAATGCGGTTGTAATTTGCGAATTTTAAAGGTTGTTTTATATTAGTAGGGTGTATATTTATAAAATTGTGTCTTCGAAATTTTGGTTGGTCTTTATGTCTTAAAGCTTTGTAGTTCTTAATGTAACCTTGTTCTCTAAGTTTTTGGTAACCTTTCCTATTTCTGTTATATCTGTTTAATCTTTTGCTTTATGCAAGGATTAGGTTATTATAGATTTCTTCCTTGTTTGGTATACCTTCTTCTGCTTTTGATGGGGTGCATTTTATTGTGTTATGGTTATTGTACGTTTTAACTGCTTCTAACATTTGAATTCGTATTGGTTTATTTGCTCTAGATTTAATATTCTGAATTTTTCCGTTAAGGAATTATTTAAACGTTCAACGTCAGCATTGCCAGTATGGCTATTAGGTTTGGCTAAATATAAGTCTACATTTTCCTGATCTAGGAATTCTTTAATATTCACATGTTTGAATTCGTTATCAGCTATAATCTTTAACGGTTTTTTATGGTTAAAATACATTCTAGGTTTTTCGATGGGTTCTACATATGTCCTATTTTCTAAGGGATATGCTGTAGCGAATTTGGTAAACTTTTCAATAAATACAATAAATGATTGTTTCCTGTTCTATCTATATGGATTATTTGATTTTTATCTGTAGGTAGTTCGGTTTTTTGAAATTTGGGTCGGATAGGGTTCCTGTCGTATTTAGCTCGGTTGCAAATATCACAATTGTTAGTTATTTTGGTGATTAGAATTTTCCTATGTTTTCCATATACTTTATACTTTAAATCTTTATATAACGTTATTATACCAGGATGGCCTTGTTCTTTATGTTATATTGAAATTATTTTTATTAATTGATTTTCTGTTTCTACATCCTGTGCAAAGTAAGAGCATTCAACAAATTTGATATTAGGAAATTCATTCATTAATGTCTGTTGTATATCATGAAATTCTTCGTCAGAAATATACGTATGGATTGCTACACTTGTACCTGTTAAATAGGGTTTAGTTTGTTTATTAATTCTCCTTTACTTATTTTTGGGTTAATATTAATTCTACGACTTCCTAGAATATTTTCTAGTTCGTTAGTGAAATTTTCAGTAAATATAACTTGAGTTTTGAATCTATTCACTATTGTTTCTAAGGTTGTAATATTAACGTTTTGTTCCTCTTGTGATTCTACATTGGGGCGTGTTGACTCGTTGTCTAAATTATTAGTCTCGGCTAATTCGTTATTAATTTCATATGCTAATGGGAGATTTCTCCCTTCGTTAAGTTGGAAACTAGATTCTATTCTGTTTAGTTCTTGTGTGTTAGTGTTAATTCTACTTAGAAAATCCGCGATTTTATGTTCTTTTCCCTGAACGCGTATTTTGATCAAAAAATAATAACAGGAGACAAGAATTACCGGAACGCAATAGTGTAGAATATATGTGTTTTTGTATTAGTAACAAACAAATCTGTTCGGACGTAACGCCACACCATTCGCAATGTTTTTATTTTAGGTTAATAATTTTATATTTTGTAAATTAACAAATTTTATATCCCTTTTATGTATTACTAACACAATTGTGTAGGTACGGCAAAAGTACCATGTCATAAATTTATTTTTGGTTGTGTTTTGAACCAACTTACATATTTTTGTATTCCTTTCAAAATTATTTTTGTTCGAAAAAAACACTAACTATACACACAATTGTGTTGGTTGTACTTCAAATCAAGTGCAATTTTTTATCAAAGACGTCATTACATACTATGGTTTTTTACTCACACATTTGTGTGGTTTGGACTTTAATAGAGCCATTTTTTGGTTGAAAAGGAAAATTTTATAAAAAAAAACAATTGTAAAACATTTCGTGTTCAATAAAACGACACGTAAAAAATAAATTCACTTTCCTCAAAATTTAGCATAATTTTGCTTTTGTCAAATTATGCTAAAATTTGAGGAAAGTGAATTTATTTTTTACGTGTTTTTTTTTTTATAAAATATAAAATTTGTTAATTTACAAAATATAAAATTATTAACCTAAAATAAAAACATTGCGAATGGTGTAGCGTTACGTCCGAACAAATTTGTTCCTCATCTAGATACCATGTGAAAATGTCACAAAACAGGAGTGGAAGTAACAACAATTTGAACCGATTCCACCCGGTTCGATAAATTTGATGATGATGACTAGGGTCACAAAAACTACACACATGCATGCGTAACAAATGACAGCACACTTATTCAAAATTGTGTATTATACGTCGTATACATATACACAAATTTGTGGTTTCATCTCACAATTCTGGATCAAAATACGCGTTCTGCAAATAGTTAATTTTGATGTTATACTCTCCGAGTGACAATATCCATCTTTGGAGTCTTGGATTGAGGTCTTTTCCTAAGTATTTAGTTTGGAGCCATTTCAATGCTTGGTGATCCGTGGGTACTTCAAATGGTTTGCCGTAAATATAGGGTCTGAAGTATTTAACAGCCCATACAACTGCTAATAGTTCCTTTTCAGTTGTACTGTATCGAATTTCGTGTCGGTTTAAGGTTCTACTTACATAGGCTACTGGGTGGTTTTGTTGTAATAACACAGCGCCAATTGCAAATTGACTCGCATCGGTGTTAAGAACAAATGGTTCGTTGTAGTCGTAGGATATCTTAGGATTGGATGTGTAGTTAAAATTGTTTTCAATTTTTCAAAAGCATTTGTATATGTAGGGCCTAGTTTATTAATTTTCGTGTCTTTCTTGGTCATAGGTTGAGCAATTTTCGCGTAATCTTTAATGAATTTCCTATAGTATTCAGTTACTCCTAGGAATGATTTTATCTGTTTTTGTGTTTCGGGTAATTTTAAATTTGTTATGTCGATTAATTTCTTCGTGTTAGGTTTTACACCGTCGGTAGTTAAGGTATGACCTAGATAATCGGTTTCTTTGGAGAAGAAATGACACTTGTCAATTTGGATTTTTAGATTTGATTTCCGTAGTTTATTGAATATTTTATTAATATTTAATGCGTGTTCTTCGATAGATGTACTAAAGATGAGTATATCATCAAGATACACCCCGCAAATTTTATTAATGAATTCTCTTAGAACGGAGTTCATTAATCGTTGGAAGATAGCTGGGGCGTTTTTCAACCCGAAAGGCATCCGTTTTCGTAATGATCAAATGGAGTTGAGAATGCGGTTTTGCTTTGATCATTTTTGTTCATTAATATCTGGTGGAAACCTTTTGCTAAATCTAGAGTTGTAAAATACTGCGCTCTACCTAATTTATCTAGAATGGTTTCGATATTGGGAATTAGGAATTTATCGTCGATAGTAATTTCATTTAATTTACGATAATCTATAACGATTCTCCATTTTTTAATATTAGAATTTTCCAATTTCTTTGGAACAATCCAAAGGGGTGAGTTATATGGTGAGTTTGATTCTTTAATTATACCTTGTTCTAGCATGTCTTTAATTTTCGTGAATTTGGGGCTATCTATAGATTATATATTTGCAGTAAATGGGATTATCATTTTTCAACTTTATTTTATGAGTAAAGGTGAAATTTTCACCTTCGAGATAAAATAAATCTTCATTTTTTCCGAGAATAACCTTCAGGTATTCCTTTTCCTCGACATTCAAATGAGTTTGGTTTACTTTGTTGATTATTTCCTCTTTGGGATTAGTTGTTGGTTCTAGATGGTTGACTTCGGTAAAACCACTAGGATATCCAACGTTAATAAATGGAATTGTAAATTTATTGAATATCTTAAGACATTCATTTTTTGTGTCAATAATGGCCCCGAATGGTTTCAAAACTGTTATGCCTATTATAGCATCGTATCTCTCGCTTTTTAGAGAGAATATCTTCCATTCTAGGGTACCATTTTTGATTAGTTCTTTGCGGATCGGGGTAATAATTTTTTCCGTCACATAATTTGATCCACCTAAAGAATTATATTTTATCGGTTTTCAAGTTTCAATATTTGGTAATTTATGACGTTTGGTTTAATGAGACTGGTATCCGAGCCAGTGTCTAATAAACAATTGATAACAATTTGATCGAATGTAAGTTTAACTATCGGTAATTGACTAATTGAGGCGGTTCTATAAAATTGATCACTATTTTTTGAATTTTTCTGATTATTATGACTAAATTTTTTATTGATGAAATTATTTTTACCATTTTTGTGTATTCTATATTCGAATTTGATTATATCGTCAGATAAATATATCTCTGATGTACCTACATAAAAAATTATCAAGTTCAAAAAGTGATAGATTTAAATCAATTTGTAGGTGCGCTATAGGCACAAGTTTTGACTTTAAAATTTGTACTAATTCTTTATCTATTGAGTTATATGTAAAAATATCTTCATTATCGTAATCGCATATTTCACTGCAATCACTTTTATATTTATTTAATTTATTAAAGAGATCTTTTAAGTTGTGTACCTTAGGTTCCTTTGCCTTGAATAGTAATTGGTGAATTGTTTCCTTGGGTCGAAATTTCAGTTTCAAGTGTTGCATTACGTTACACCAATTCCTCATATGATCTGGGATTTCCATGATTGTACTTCTCGCCATACCAATTATTTTACTGTTTATGACTCGTTTAAGACAGTAGCACTTAAGTTCAATGTCGCCACATAAATTTTCACAATCACTCACTGCGTTTAAGAATGATTTTAATTTATAATGGTCTTCGCCGGAAAATGGCGTAATATCATTAAAGTTTCGAATGATTTGATTTGGTGTTAAACCGAATTTTAAAGAATTCACTTTACTTATTTTTTTTTTCTTGTTCACTTATTTTTTGGTTCAATGTGTTTACTTCATCTAGTAATCGTTTTTGGATCTGCTGTTGTGCAGCTAATTCATATTTTAGGTCTTCCATTGTCTATGATTACACGTCACAATATAAATTTTATAAGTTTTATTATAAAAATTTTCTGGTTTTATTAGCATTTAATTATTGTTATCTACGATTTACTTTTAAACACTTAAATATTTCTTATAAACACTAAATTATTACTGTCTATAATTTACTGATTTACTTGGTCTAAAAGACGTACGATTTTACACTTTCGCGAACTTTATTTCTACGAGCTCACTAATTTTTAATGTGTCTCTTCGTTACTGTTCACTCAAGTTCAAAAAAAATATTTTTTTTTTTGTTTAATCACTGGATTTCCTTCTTCAGAAGAAAATACTATCAACTGCGCCAGTATTAGTAAAATTACTAGTAGTAAAATTATTTTTATTTATTTACTTATTAGACCGGACAAGTGGTGCAGTGGTTAAAGCTCCGGCACTTGGACCGGGAGGTACTGGGTTCGAATCCCATCAGAGGCTAGATGCAAATCGAATTTTCATCATCGATTACAATCGGTGATGTTAATAAACACAACTAAGACCCTCTGATGGAGTGCAGAATTCAGCGCCGACCCACCGTTAAGGTCATTGTACATTGGCCATCAGGTTGGCATGGAGCTTGTAATGTGCAGGTGGTATACTGTAGTTGTGTGAGTAGGTGAATGGGTTAATGATGTGGTGTGAATGTGTGGTATCACAATGGACCAAAAATGGCCTAAGTGTCAACCACTGAAACCTAACCTACTTATTAAACAAAATTTACGGTTATTACTTATGTTAAAGTATTTTACAAAACTAGATTATCTTAGAATGTTTATAACTGATCTCTTCAGAGTCAGAACTCTAAATAATTATTCTTTCGTTATGATTTTCTTACATTATTTCTTAGTCACATTGTTACGAACTGCTCATTTGCTATATTTTAGGAATGTAACCTTCCTATTAACGGTAACCGAAACGCTACACATGCTCACGAGAATAAATGAATTATCTGAATCAGCGAGTTTGTAAAAAAAAAAAATTTCTCCGACATGGACTCCTACGGCAGCACGTTTCCCAGGCTAGGTGACAGTCGTTGGGGGGGTCAAACACTGTAGGAGTGTAATCGAAGACTTGTGGGTGCTGCACTGGTAAATGATTTGAACGAAAAGAAAAATGAGTAAGCTATTGACACTAACTTTTAAAGAATGTGCTAAATTAATTTGTAACCGTAAATTTGTTTCCGTTTGTTTTGGCGGTCGAACACTGACTGTTACGGACATTCAAACAAACACATGTTACCCATTTGATAAGACCATAGGTGTAGTGGTCTTAGTGCTTACGCCGCCCAATTGAAGTGTAATCTTAGCACTTCCCTCCCACTGTTCATGAACTCTAAATCACAACTTAATTTTTACGGATAATTTAAAAACACATAATTAGTTCATCAACACAAGAAAATCAATAAATAATTGTTACAGAATATAACGGAAAATCGCAATAGAGCACTATTCTGTATGCAGAAATCATGACAATAAATTTAAAACATTTAATTTTTAATAACCAAAAAAACGAAAAAAACTAAATTTATATGAGGAATGTTTATTGCCAAATAACGAATATATGTTATATTACTTAATAAAAAGAAACATTAGATGTCTTAAGAATAATAGGAAAAATAATTAATGATTAGGAGCTACTATAAAAATCATGGATCGATCCCCTAACGAACTTAACATTACGATAATTATAAATTTATTAATTAATTTGTTTTTATTTTTCTTTAATTTTTGTAGAACTTATTTTCTAATCATTTTTTTTTTGTAAAGATTAATAAATATTAATAAGGAGACGATTTTTGGTTTAATAATTGGCAATAATCATAATAAAATTAGAATACGTATATATAATAGAGAATATAGTTTCACTTAGCTGTATGTATGTACAAATCACGTTCGGATGATCATAATTTCCGGTAGTTAACGGCAAACATTCATATTAAATCACATGGACTCCTTTGGTCGGTTCGGGTGTCGCAAGATCCCAATAAGTCCGTTAACAGGCGAGAAATCTACCTGAGAACTCACAAAAATTGTTTGAAATTGTTTGACTTTTCTGCGATGCAGATGCGATGCAATAAAATTTCTCCGTTTGCAATCTACAGATTAACGAAAAGAGAACGAGAACCAGCAAATAAAATTTAGAAATATCACAACACTAAAGATAATTAATTCGATTTTTACCTTTACGGGAATGGAAAAATGAATACCGAAAACTCAGTAGTTTTTCCTTTGTGAGAAAACCGCACTTTACGCCACTATATAAAAAAAACCCGACACGTTACAATACGAATGTTTTTAATTATTTAATCACAAGAAAAAAAAATCACTTAAACTTACGCGATTAAAGGTTTATTAAGCGTACTGATTGACTAACCAGTAACAGAATTTAATTTTGGACCACGAGCTGAATTATCCAAGAGTTTAGCACTAAAGTACAATGGATACGCACATATAATTTTTTTTTATATAATTTTTTTTGTTTAGTTCTTTTAATGTTGTAAAATTACTACCCTACTCATGCAATTGCCGAGTTGAAATGACTGATGCTAAAATTTCTAAGTAGTTATTATCTTGGTATCTCAATGTCCATTTACCCGTTAGTCTTTATGTAAGATACATAACAAAAATAAATCGAAAGAGTAAAAGGAAATGCTTTTGGACCAGTTATGAATATGAATGACCGTCAAATATACACCGGTCACCTGACCACCATGAACCGTATGATTGTTATTCGATAAATTTTTCAACAAACCAAACAATAGTAAAAATTGATTACTGTTGATTGGATTTGTGTTCAACAAATTGAATCCGAAATGTTTTAATTTAATTGATTTCTACAAATAGGGTGTACACAGGCAAAATAGTCATAATGAAAGACAAACGGCGCATGTCTAAGTTGATGAAATAATTTATATGTGGTACCAACAGAAATAATTCTTATAGGGGTAGATACTCGATCGGCTAGCAAGCAAGCAATCTGCCAGCCAAAATCCCGGCTACTCAATCAATTTTACCAAGAAAATTTGAGTTTCAAATTATATTTTTTATAAAGTTTTTGTTTATTTTTGCAACTGCAACAGTAAAACGGAACAAATTTTGCTGTTTACTTTTTGAAACCGCAAAATTTACTGTGCAATCGCAAAAAAAAACATAAATTTTTTGATAAAACTAATTTGAAAATCAAATTTCCTTGGTAAAATTGATTGAGTAGCCGGGATTCTGGCTAGCAAATTGCTTGCTTGCTAGCCAAGCGAGTATCTACCCCATAGTCTAGTATTAATTTTATAACAAAAATAAATTATCCCGTTTATCAGTTAAGGCCCCAATTCAAGATAACACGTGGTCGATTTTCAAAGCTAAGACACAAAACACTGGTTTATTTTTCTAGTAGATTCTTTTTCTAGTAGTAGTTTTCTAGTAGTTCTTTTTTCTAGTAGGTACAGTACCATTTTGAAATCTTCATCAAATTTGTATTTGCGTAATTTTTCATTTTTTATCTTTTGGAGACATGTGCATCGAAAATAAACATAAAACGAAAGAATGAAAAAGGTTTTTTTGTCCAAATAACTAATGGTTTGGTTACAACAACAAACATATTTATATATTGATTTTTGTTAATTTTCAGTTCTTATTATGAAGCGTTCGGGTATTTATTGTTTGTTTTTACAATATTACAATCATAATGAAATAATATAACTTTTTTATAAAGAAATCTCGCACAACGAGAAGCAAAGTAGATGGTCACCTCAACTCAGGAACTGACCTCATTGAGCTCGATTTAACCTAATGACTTCAATTATTAATATTTCGGGTGCATTTTCACATAAGTTTTTTAGTCACGCAAATATCTAAAGACAGATCTAAAGGGAGTGATCGTATCCCCTAGGGGGATATTAAAACTGTATTGCTCCTTTTCCACGAATGATTCAATTATTTGTATATATGTAATACATAATATCTACTGGTTGCATTAAATTTTTAGCCCAAACATTTCTTTTTCAAACCAGAAAGATTTTACACTTTCAGTGTTGACTGGAAGTCTGGTAAATTTCAGTCAGTTCTATACATTCCATTGAATGAGTTTTAACTTGCTGGCACCAGAATTTAATGAATTTTCAAAGACTCCAATTCAACATATCTACTTTTCCGAGATGGGGTCGCATCTCGTAATTCAATCATAATTCCGAATTACGAATGAATGGTAATTTTCCAACCGCTCAAGTTCAACAAGCCTCTGGATGTCTCTTAACCGTATACGGTTAGCGTGGATCACTCGCAATTAACGGGTCCAGGTCGAAATTGCATATTTTAAAATGACATTTTTTAAAACGACATTTCTCTAAACTGCATATTTCAAAACTGCATAAGGTACAAAACGGTATAAGGAACAAAATTGCATTTTTCAAAACTGCATATTTCAAAACGGCATAAGGTACAAAACTAAACTGCATTAGGTACGAAAGGACATAGGTACAAAACGGCATTTTTCAAAACTGCATTTTTCAAAACGGCATTTTTCTAAACTGCATTTTTTAAAAAGTCATTTTACAAAATGGCATTTTTTAAAACGGCATTTTTCAAAATTGCATGTTTCAAAACGACATAGGTACAAAACGGCATTTTTCAAAACGGCTTTTCTTAAAATGACATTTTTTAAAAAGACTTTTTTCAAAACGGCATTTTTCAAAATTTCCTTTTTCGAAACGACATAGGTAGAAAAATTTAGGTGAAGGAGAATATTATATGCATACTAAATCTTCAACTAATTTCTAACTTCCATGAAGGTTCTTTCTTATAACATACCTATACTAAACCTAAGCATGTGAAATTAAATTTTACTCGACTAAGAAATAGTCAAGTTCCTTTTCATTTCACTTTATCCTAGAATTTAATGATTTGTCTCAAGAGAACAACGTTGCGACTTAAAACCCAGATGTCATTAACATATGCTAATGTCAGTTGCTCTAGCCTATATTGAGCTCACGTATGACGTTTTATAAGAATAAATTGAAAAGCATTTGGCCGATAGGATCATCTTACTACTTTCTCATACTCACGATGCAATTTTAAATGTTGCCGACAGTTTATCTTTGCTGTATACCTTGAATTAAGAGCCCTCAGTAATTTGCACATATATATCAGATGCTGTTGGTCGCCTATTGAAAGTTTTTCAATAAACTACAAAATTACTATTTGGTCGGTATTCCATAATGGTACTCTTTAATAAACAAATTGGAATGTAACAAGCTTAAAATATCGAATGGAATTTGAAAATGCCTGAACCAATTCTAATCAACTTCAGTTTTATGGTAGGATTATAAGCCCATCTTAAAATAAACATAAGGTACTTAAATGGATGATATTGGTTAGGCTGAACGAAACCCTTTATTCATTAATAAACCATTAGTAACCCCACACCCCATTTTAAATGAAGATGCCCTTTCGTAAGGAGCGAAATTCCAAATATCGAAGCAGTTCCTATCTTTTGATATAGGATCTTGACTTGTTTTATTCCAACATAATCTTCTGATATACTTTTTAAGGGATATGAGGCTTCTAAAATAACATAATGTTCGGCAATGAAATCAAATAGCTAAAACTTTTTCATCCTGTCATTAGAGAATATCATTCGACAGAACATAGAGTAGCGCAACTCCTTATATTATAAATCAAGCTAGTTCGTTTTCGAAACCGTCCAAAAAATGAGCTTCATTTCAGCGTTGTGAATAAGAAAATATCAGTTACTAGAGAGCAAGCACACGGCAAATGAGAAGCATGAGAAAGCTCGATTACTTAGAATTGATGATATATGATCAAAATATAATCTCTATATAGAGCAAGAATCATCGCATGGATAAATTACATAACCGGATTAAGCAGATTTCATTAAAATTGTTAATGTTTCACCAAAAACTAAACTACAAAGAACCTTCAAAGCGCTGATAACGCCATATTTCACTACGAGTCTGTTGATACGAATCAAATTTTTATGGAAATACCGACTGATTCAACTCTTTAGAATACGAGAAGATTGCGAAGGTAAGATAGCTTATGATAGCCGATAGTTTATATAAGATCTATCCTGTAGTTTACATCTTCTGACTGTCAAAGGTGGCTGTTCTTGATTTATCTGTATATTACTAATTTTATAGCAATAAATATTGACCCGCTTGTATTCACTGCTAGGAATCTGGTAATTGCTGTACTTGTTACATTTCCATAAGTAATATTTTATTACAAAATGTTAATTGATGTTGACTTACCATAGACGAGGTTGATTACCAACTTCTGGTGGTTGGTCTCTTCATTTCATGGCCGGTTGAGGACCAACTTAAAATGAGAGATGGAATCCCTCGTTCATTCGTTCCTCGTTCAAATGTCAGGTATTTGCACCTTTTTTGAATCAACCATTTTTTGGATCATATACACGCCAACGTCACCAAAACCAATGAGAAGAAATGGAATATGTCGATTGAACATTTAAACACGTCGATAATGTGGCCATAATATTTATGAGACTTCGACTTGTGTCAGGTTCCAAATTCCTCCAATATGAATTTGATGGATGGATGGATGTATCCTGGCACACCAGGATTGAAGGTTTATTGACAAGTTCCGGAGAATTGGAGTTGCAAATTAAGAAGCCAATATCATTATTATTGATTCACCATTATTTAGAGTGTGCGATTAAGACTAACGGTTTTACAAATAACCAGATACAGGGACAGGACATGTTTGTAATAATTATAGAATTGGCCCGGTTCCAGATGTGTAGTAGTCAGAAGTAGTTAGAAAATTTGTTATATTTATACAAAACTATAGCTGTAACCTGCCCGCTTTGCCGGCCGTATGATTTTAAATGAAAAATTATTTTTATTTTTTGTAATATTAAATTAAAATTAAAATGAAATCAAAAATATTTTATTTATATAAAAATTGATTAATTTACTCCAATGCTCTTTGGTATAGAACATATTTTGTTGTTCCTTCAGGTGCGGTCACATATAATGATGACGGTTTTCCCATAAGTGAGCGTCTACCATCTAATTGGCAAAGTCAGAAGCATGGATATTCCAAATTTAAACCACAAACTTCAAGTGACTGACCTTGTGATTTGTTAACAGTCATATCAAAAGCTAGACGAAAGGGGCATTGTATTCTTATAAAATTAAATGGCATATCTGATGGAATTATAATAGGAATGTTTCGGATTAAAACTTCTTCTTCTTTGTATTTGCCAGTTAATATGGTTGCTCCAATTAAATATGTCATTCATTTTTTAACAGCAAGTCGGCATTACAAAGTTTTGGTTGGTTAATATTTCGTATTAAAATGATAGTACACCAATTTTTAATTGAAGAATATGTGTTGGTACTCCAGGCAAATCTAATAAATTTAAAAATTCTGTAGGATGGTTTACCACTTCGTCTTGATCTATACCACAATCAATTGGTTTGTATGAAAATGTTTCACCAACATTTTTATTTTGAATGGCAGTATTTATATCATTAACGTCCTTGTTTTATGATGTCAATATTGGTCGATCACTTAACCAATTATGATTTGATTTTGTTGTACAATATTTGGGTATACGGTTTCAATTAATTTTTCTTTTTAGTCTTTTAAAATACAAAAGTTTTGTGGAAATGGAATTGAATCAGTTGCACAATCAATATGAATTTTTCCATTTCCAATGTCTAATAATGATTTTGGAAATGTTATAGCCGATTCATCGTTTTGCAATTGAAACCGCATATATATTGTTAAATTTAGATTTTTAAATGTTTCTCCAGAAATTATATGGTTTTAAACATTCGTTTAATTCACCAGCTGGAGTTGATCGTGTTATAACAGGTACCTATGTTAGTGTCTGTCTAAAATCACCTGATAATTATATTGTTGTACCATCAAATATCTGTTGGTTGTTGCATAAATCTTGTAACGTTTTATGTAATGCTTCTAATGATTTTTGATGTGCCATTGTGCATTCGTCCCAGATTATTATTTTGCATTGTTGCAATACCTTTCCTGATGTTTTTGGTATGTTACATGTTGGTGTTTAAATTATTTGCATATTTAATGGGAGTTTTAGTACTGAATGAGTTGTTCTATTGCCATCTAATAATGTTCCTGCTATTCCTGAAAAAGCAATTGCTAATCCTATGTATGTTGATTTGCGATCTTATCAATGTAATTAATAAATCGAAAAAAACTCCCATAGAAGCTCCCACTTCCAGTGGCTCACGAGTCACGACCCATAGAACATATATATAAATTTTTATTACAGTTCATACAGTATAGTTTTTGAGTTTATCGACCGAAAATGCTCCTACGGAAGCTGCAACTTCCGGTGGACCATTTTCAGCTAAAAACCATTCTCATGACCCATACAACATACGCACCAATTTTTTTCAACATTGGTACAACAGTTCTTAATGTTACAAACACACCGTCATTATTATGGGTCCAGGTCGAAATTGCATATTTTAAAATGACATTTTTTAAAACGACATTTCTCAAAACTGCATATTTCAAAACGGCATAAGGTATGAAAGGACATAGGTACAAAACGGCATTTTTCTAAACGGCATTTTTCAAAACGGCATTTTTCTAAACTGCATTTTTTAAAAAGACATTTTACAAAATGGCATTTTTAAAACAGCATTTTTCATAATTAATTGTTTCAAAACGACATAGGTACAAAACGGCATTTTTCAAAACGGCATTTCTTAAACAACATTTTTTAAAAAGATATTTTTCAAAACGGCATTTTTCAAAATTTCATTTTTCGAAACGACATAGGTAGAAAAATTTAGGCGAAGGAGAATATTATATGCATACTAAATCTTCAAATATTTTCTAATTTCCATGAAGGTCCTTTCTTATAACATACCTATACTAAACCTAAACATGTGAAATTAAATCTTACTCGACTAAGAAATAGTCAAGTTCCTTTTCATTTGACTTTATCCTAGAATTTAATCCAAGAATCGTTCACAAATGTTCAAAAATTTCATTCATCTCAAATTTCATCGTGTAATAAATAACCGTACCTGTTGGTCATATTCCAGAAATTAATGAAAAGATAATTCTAGATTCATAATCGATTAAAATATTTCATTCTGTCTTGTGCAGTTTTGAAAAATGCAGTTTTGTACCTATGCCGTTTTGAAATATGCAGTTTTAAAAAATGCTATTTTGAAAAATGTCGTTTTGAAAAATGCAGTTTTGTACCTATGCCGTTTTGAAAAATGCAGTTTTAAAAAATGCCATTCTGAAAAATGTCGTTTTAAAATATGTCGTTTAGAAAAATGCCGTTTTGAAAAATGCTCTTTTAACCCTTATGCCGTTTTGAAATATGCAGTTTTGAAAAATGCAATTTTGTACCTTATGCCGTTTCGTACCTTATGCAGTTTTTAAATATGGCGTTTTGAGAAATGCAATTTTAAAATATGCAGTTATGAACGGATCCCATCTTGAATATATAGAAAAAAATATGAGCTTGAGGTGTAATTTTAACCAACAAACGATCAGATCTGCTTGTATAAAATTATGTATCGCGAATTACGAGATGTAAATTCAAAGTAAACAAAATAAAATCAATTCCGGGTGAAAATTTTGATAAATGGATAATAATCCATTTATCAAAATTTTGACGCGGAATTGATTTTATTTTGTTTACTTTGAATTTACATCTCGTAATTCGCGATACATAATTTTATACAAGCAGATCTGATCGTTTGTTGGTTAAAATTACACCTCAAGCTCATATTTTTTTCTATATATTCAAGATCACTACATCAACAACAAAATTACTACATCAACAACAACAACACATAGTTTAATTTATAATCTCATCATTTTTGTGTTTATCACCAACTATTGTTATAGGACATTCAAACTACTCCAAATGTACACACATCTATACAGAATTGCTACGTACATAATATATATGTATTCATATCTCATTAAAATACTTATCTTTTCATTCTCTATAAGTAGATAAAATACAAATACAATTTACTATGGTATTTATTAGCGATAGAATGCAAACCATCTCATTTTCATACACACCACTAAAAAATATTGTTAGTTTCACAGCTGTTCATCGATAACGTCCTTTTGCTTTTATCTTCCATATACACACATATGTACATAGCTATACATCGCAACAAGCCATAGAAACTAACTACATCTGTTGTATTCTGGTAAAACTAATTAGGAATAAAATCAATAAATTTTACGATTGGTTCTTTACTTTGCTTTCTTTTTTTTTACCAAAGGAATTTGGTATTTTGCTAATTTTTCGGTTAATATTTACAATTTAGCAAATCGCCACCGTCAATCATCTCAGATTTTTTTTCTGCGTCTTTTGATATATCATAATCTAAGTTTTGTTGACTGATATCGTCGCAATGGTACCAAAACTTTTTCGATTTTTGCGAATATTGTTTACTTTGTAATGCCATAGCGGAAAAACTAGAGGGAAAAATGGAAAAAGCCACCGTCAATTTTCCTAAAAAACTTCAATTAAAATTTTAAGACATAAATATTGGCGATCGGTTGGTTAGTTTTTATGCTATGGTACCACGAAAAGTCGTGTTTTTGCAAAATACGTGAATCGGGACCTTTAAGTGGGAACTATAGATAGAATAAAAAAAATAAAAAAAATAACGTAAGAGAGCGAGAGATAGGATTTAAATGTATACGACCATACTAAGAATAACAAAAATAAAAAGTTTAAAAGAAATTGTTTTTTAATTTTGCTGTCACGTAAAAAGAATAGCAGAGCGAAAATTTTCGTGCAAGAATAAAAAACTTAACAATTGCAACAACAAAACTCAAACAAATTTTTTGTGCGTTACAAGTAATATGCATTTTTATTATTTTATATATGGGAATTTGGAATAATTGGTGTATTTTATGTTTCCTATTTATAAAATATCCATGTACACATATACTAATATGATTATAAAATCAAAAATAATTTTCACTACACTGTATAATTGTATTTTTCTAAAGCAGACCTAAAAAAATAATTTATCGAATTGCGGTAATTTAAACCGCATATAAATAATTTTTATAATTTTAAACACATATATTTGTTGAGATATAATTCGTTTATACTCAAAACTATTGTAGTTTCACTCAATATTTTAGCAAATACATTAAAAAAATATTACATGAAATATAAGAATGAACTTAATATTTTAAGTAATCTATAGCCGAAAAGTCAAATTGGAATAATATTTTTTTGTCTTCGTTTCTTACGTTTTTCTGTTATTTGTTTTATTCTATCTATAGTTGGCCCTTAATTCACGGTTTAGTTGTTTTGTGTGTATGGATAATGAATATTTATAAAAAATAAAATATGTATTATCACACACGGACACACGGGTAGTTAAGCAGGTGGAGCTTGCTATGTGCGCTATAAATGTACAGATAAAAATCGATTTTAAATAAATTTCGTAGAATAGATACATACATAATTCTTTTTTGTTTTCTATATGTTGCTGCATGTAGTTTTTTTTTCTATATACGAGTATGGTTGTGTTGTATGTGGATATTATATAGTTTTAATTTTTTATGAATTACTCAGACATATTTTATATAGTTTTTACTTTTCGTCCTTCGTTTCCTATTTTATATTTATGCGATCCCTAGTTTACAGGAACAATGTATTAAGATGTTAACTCGCACAATAACGAATATAAAGTATACATTATATTATTTATCATAGATCATCGTTTTTTAGTTTTAATACAATTTTCATTGTGAATTTTTCTTTTTCCAATGCGCTTCTATTATGTTTGTAAAAACGTATAAAAATGAGCAATACATATCATAATGCAGAAATGCTTTAGTCGGACTCGGTAGTTATATTATTATGTAATATACATAAATGATAATCAAAAAATGTGTGTCGAACACATAACGATCCTACGGCACGAGACGATTCAATTTTAATCTACTGGAATTAATGATAAAGGTTTAGTTGGTTTAATCGAGGTTAATTATGATATTGGTCTTCAACAATTGCTTCATTAAATCAGCACCTAAGGAAAAATATTTATATTTTGGATGCATCTAGAGATTTTCTGAAATTGAATACTCTTCTTTTTTTTCTTTTACTCTTCTTTTCAAACAAAGTAATTATAACTCTTATCAAACACAAATTCATATTAGTTCAAATATCAATATACGGATTTTGTCTCAAAATGTGTGAACGAAATGAGTGTAACCGGAATGATATAGCAGTAGCATTTGTTTTTGTGTTAGTTTCGTGCGTATGATTATTTTACTGCATATGCAAGCCACGTGTCATTCTTTTTTTGTTTGTTTGTATCAACTCTTTGAGTTCCGACATGATTTCGGCTAATGTATTGAGGAGCACGATCACGCTTTTTTGCACACAAAGAGTTAACCATTGTAAACGCCATTCTTTTGTGTCGTATATGTATTTTCGATTTTTTTATATTTAACATTTTATTTTTAAAATTTATGGAATTTAAAATAAATTTACTTAAAAAATTTTATTAAAACATATAAAATTAATTAATAATTAAAAAAATGTTAAATATAACATATATTAGCCTGTTAAATAATGACACTCCACAGCTCGAGAGCAGATGTAATGTGCTGAGAAAAGGAAATGAGCACCATAAAAATTAAACCGATTCGCCCGGATCGCGTTATTTTGATACTGTTCATCATACAAATGACACAAATACGAACAAAAGAAAAATACAAATACAAAGACATAATTGTGTATTATACACAGTATACGTATTCGATTTTTTTTGCTTCACTCATTTTAAATGAGTAACTCACGAGACAAAATCGATATACCAGATATTCTTAAAAACCGAGCAAGGTGAGTGTCTCACTATAGAACAGAGCTTTTTAAAACAAAGATCTCTGATTTAAATATTAATAATTAATTAATTTTAATTCAAAAATATTATTTTTTCTATTTAGCCGGCTTATTAAAATTATTAAATATGTAATTGCAAATTTATTATTTTGGCTATTAATTTTAGATATTTTACATATTATCTCATTAATTTATGTCCAAAATACGCTGTAATTAATTCGTAAATGTAAAATCTGTTTTTAGAAGTCGTCTGTAGATTATATGTAAGTATGTGATATCGCTCGACTGGCATCGGTCAACTGAAATTTTAAAAGTAATCTAAGCATTTAATTTGTTGTTGTTTTTTAGTAGTGGTGATTGTTATTCACATTGCAAAATTATTGATTATTTATATTAAAATTGAAAATTAATTAAGCCAAAAAATTAGGATAAATCATAACTCAAATTATTACAATATAATATGGGTATTTTAATACGCGATATTTTAAAACATAATACGCGATATTTTAAAACACGAATTATCAAAACGCGATATTTCAAAACGCGATAATTCAAAACGCGATACGGTTCAAAATGCGATAAACGAGATATGGTACAAAACGGGAGTTTAGGAGCGGGTTATATCAGGCAGGTGAAGGGGAAATTTAATTTCAGTTTTTAGGAATTTAAAAATCGATAGGTGCGAGAGTATATAGGATCGGTGTAAATCGGGTCGCTACGCTCCCGTCGCTTCGCAATACACATTCTGTACCATAACGCGTTTTGAAATATCGCATTTTGAAATATCGCGTTTCGAGCGGATCCGTTATAATATGTATATAGTACTTTAACCACTTGAGTGATTTGCCCAAGCGTGAATCGGGCGCGTAGTTCTGAAAAACTGAAACTGAACGAAAAGTACTTTGAGTTTCGCTGGTCCGTAATATACATGTCAGTAATGTAATAACATACATTTTTCAGATGCGGCTTTGTTACTTAAATTTATTAAAGACTCGCTGGTTAATGCTTTACATACAATAGATACTTTAATTTTTCTTTGCATTTAAAATATTACAATCTTTGTTCGGGTTGAATTAATTAATACTCTAATCCTTATGATCATTGCGTTATATTGATTTTATTTTAGTTATTATTTAATAAAATATTAATCATTCGATTATGTTGTTATTCGAAATAGTAGATAAATAGTAGAGAATGATGATTTATTGAAATTCATATAGTTATAATAAATGTTGAAAACAATTATGTCGCTAGCACAAGCTAGCTGTTTTACATTCTATTTCGTTGAACTAACAACTTAGTAACTATTGACTACTTAGATGTCTGAAACTGGGTCCATTTCAAAATAATTAACTTATATATAAAAGGGTGTGCGGATGGCCTGTCGTCCACTTTTTGGTTTGGTCCCACACTCCAATCAATCTATCAATTAAAAAATTTGCAATATTACAATTTTTTTAATATACACAATTTCACTAGTTTTTGACAATAACTAGATGTGAACCCTATTTTAATTAAATCATACGTTGATCTATTAATAAGTAGAGTAAGCTTTTACAACTGAGGGCAAAACTTAACATTGAAGAATAGATCTCGAAAAAATGTCTGGTATTTGCTTTTTTCCTCACCCGTAATAGTTACCAATCAGAAAAAATACCCTTGTCCATTAATTGGACTTAGAAATGAAAAGCGAATGAACATTAGAAATAACTAGCTGACCCGGCGAACTTTGTCTCACCCCAAATTACTTCGTCCGAGCAAACACTTTTGACCATTCTCAAATATATCAAATTGCGAGGATGACACAGACGAAGTGCTTGAAATGACGGAAAATGTACAAACCGAATCAAATGAAAACGTCAATGCAAGTTCAATTGAAATTGACCATGATGATGACATATCAGATATATCTGAAAATTTTTTTAATTTGGATGTGTCTTTACAAGAAGCTTCAATGCGGTATTTTGTGGGCTACGTAGCGTTCAAAATTTTGAAGAAAATTAAATGTTCCCGTTGCAAAAACATCTTTATCAAAACTGATGAAATTTTGGAGGCTCCGACAGAATATTTGATTAGCAATAAAAATTATGGCGATGAAAATAAGAAGAATCTTAAAGCTCCGACTGTTCAAAATTTGCAAAGAACAAATTTATTTATTTTCCCGGATGTTTTCAGAACGCGCAAATATGAAAGATTTAAAGAAGAATATCGTCCAACTTTGTATTGTTAACACCAGCATTACCTGCAAAGATTTGTATGTCGAACAAAATCCGTGCCACGAGCATAACAAGGCAGCCTTAAACTTCATGATTTTAGTTTTAATCAGAAAACATTGTACTTGGTTAGCTGAAAAACACATACAAAAAAATATAAAAACCTACGAAATCCTAATTGGCGAATACTATTGCAAAACCAATAATTATGTAATGAAATGTACCGCATATGGATTTTTATTTTATTTTTAAATTTTATTAATATTTATTTTAATATTTATAAAACTTTATTTTTGAAATTTTTGTTTTATTTGTTTTATTGTTATTGAATTTGATTAAATTGAATCATGAAATAAATTAATTATAATTTAACTGGTGGTTTCATTTTTGTTTCGCGCAGAATTTTTTTTGCTTCTCACATCTTCCTCTTTATCTAGTGGTATACCAAGTGAATTTTATTGTATATGGACGATTTATTGTATACGGAAACGTCCCCATACATATGTTTGATGTACATTTTCTTCTATAGATATTAAAACTACAAATTTAATGTCACATAACCTCACTCTCTTGAATAACCTCATCGCAATTCATTTTCAATGCCCTACCTGTTTAACCCTTTGCCTGTCCACCATTAATATTTAAACTTACTAGTCAGACGTTCTGTGCATATTGTTCATAATTTTTCTCGTTATCAATTAGCATCAAATCAAAATAGTTAAAATGTATGTAATAAGACTAAATACAAAATATATCAAAGCATATGTTGTTATTAATTCTGTACAAAATTTATAACTGTTTTTACAGTTAGTAAATATAGATAAATTAATTATTTTTATCAGTTGAGTAATATTCTCAGTCTCAAACAAAATTTTGTAATAAAAAAATACGACAATGTGTATCATCTCCACATATGATGCGCAGGACAGTCAAAGGGTTAACTCTTCGTATAGTTAATGGATTATAATAATGGTTGCACGACAATTATTCGATATTAAACAAGAAATTGTTTGACATAAGAATTAAAACTAATTTCAAGTAAAACAACGTGCATACCATGTGTCAATCCTCATTTTTTGTGTGTACGTGTGTTGAACAACTAACCGATATTATTTTGTTCGATTCATGGTTTTTATTTTTCGTATAGCTAATACGAATTGTAATTTTTTTTATCAATAAATTTTCTTATTGATCATGGTATGTAGGTATGAAAATAAACATTATGAATATAATTTAAAACAGCCAATGGAATAACGAAAATAAAAACAAATAAAAAATAATAATTTACAGTTTTCATTTATAAAATTGTTTTTCAATTTTTCGTGTGGTCTGTCTGTATACGTAAAAATTGTGATGTTTTCGACTAGGTTGATGATAGTGCCATCTACTAGTAAGTAGATGTCAAATGAATATCAAAATAGTTATGGGGTTCCTCGATGTAGTTTAAATTTTTCTCACCACACAATTGGCGCAATTATCAGTCAATTTGATAAAACCATGTCTTTATTCGCCAATAATTCGTCTGGATATATTGAGTTTGTGGTTCAACGTTTATTTTCTTGAATTTAACGCCAATATTCATACAATGCAAAATACGATTAATCAGGCGATTAATCATTTGCATCGGCCATACAATCGGGCGTAAATATTTTCATATTTACAGTCAAAACCAATACAAATGTATTCTAAAAGTCGAACGGTACTCGAGTATAGAATTATATACTATAAAATGAATGTAAAGATTTTACCCATATAAAATTTGATATTTCATGTGTCACAAGTCAACAGGATGGTTATATAAAAAATGCATATGACGGTCTTATATTGCAAAGTAAAACCCACCAAACTACTTTTCGTTGTTGTTCAAATTGACAGCAAAATACTGCGCTTTTAAAGAATATTAAAATTATTAATTAAAATAATTAAAATATTATAAAATAGTTAGTGGATTGTGTAGTAGTGCATCATTTGGTAATCAAAATTAGAAACTTTTTATTAAAATGAACACGCCTAAAAAATTACAAAAAGGAATTTTTTACCATCGGTAAGTTTAAACTATGATTTGAATGTAAAATATTAATTTACTCACCATAACACTTTCAGCCCAGGCACCAAATTTAACAAACCAAAATAAATACCGCGGTCCATAGAATCGATGAATAACTTTTTGAACTAAAGGCTCTACTGGTGTAACAGTTTGTAGCACAATCATCGGGCCAAAACTTGACAGCATATGTAATAATACATAGCCAGGTCCAACTTGTTCTGCTAGCACTGCAAGCTCGCATATTTCGATTTTATTACAAACACGAATTGAATGTTTCAAATCAATTGTTGCAATATGAGATACTGCATTTTCGGCTGGTGGCATCCAGCTGTATAATAAAAACAAATTAATTAGTTATAGTATCAATCCATATATAGATATACATTTTGTAATAGCTCACTTTGCATCCCAGATATGTTTAGCAAAACTACCCCAAAACGATTCAACCTTCCGTAAATCACTTCCTGTTAACATGTTACAGCCGTGCACCGCGTTTAAATGAGCAATATCGGCCCCATTTTCCGGAATTTCTTGTATATGACAACTAACGAGAAATTCATTTCGCCCATGATATACCCACTCTCCGATAGTAATCTCTTTGACTTCGGGTATTTCCCATGGTTCATCGTCATCGCAATGATACCAAAAAAATATTTGACCATTTTTTTCACATGAATTCCAATGTTTCACTCTAGCATTTTTCGGGATATTTCCATTTACCATATAAGGTATATTATCACACACGCCATCACATCCACGGAAAGTCCAATGATGAAAAGGGCATTCGATACATTCACCACGAACAACGCCACCAACTCCTAAATTTGCCCCCAGGTGTGGACAATAAGCATTCAATACGTGTGATTTACCAGATTCGGTTCGGAAAACCACTAAATTTTGTCCCAAACAATTGACGTTTATAGCTACACTTGGCTTGAGTTTTTCGGATTCCAATATTCCGTACCATCCATTCGGGTAGGGTGGTGGTAACTTATCGCCCGTTTTACGCAATCTTCGAAGACGATTAATTGCATCCTTTTTGCTTGATTTTGTTTGTGGTCCATGTAATGGATAACCAACTTCTGTGAGATCCTAGAATCACATAAAACTTCAGATTAAGTGGTGAAGCCCTATTATCGGATGATGAGGCGTATTTATTATACATAAGAACGCTTTAGTAATCAATTGTTATTAAAATTTGTTTCTTTGTTGTGAACATTTTGTTCTAGAGTAAAAAATCGAAGTAGTCGTTTTTAAGAAATAGAAATTAAAAAACAGTGATAATTTAATTTTATATTTTATTTATTAATCACTTTGGACGGCAGTCCAAACGAGTGACGAAAGCACCTACTGTGCTGGAAGTCGAACGAAGTATATTATACAGCAAGTTTCGAACTTTTTCCCTTTGAGCCCGGAAGGGTCATGTTGTATACCATTGGAAAGGCCTTGAAAAATAAACCTAAATAATGTATAAAAACATGAATTTCTACCAACATTGAGTGAAGATATGACCTTCCGAAAATTGCCCCAACAAATCAGTTTTTCGGGTATAACTGCCCCAATTATTTTCTAACTGGCAAATTATGATTGTAGACGTCAATACCAATTCAACGACACCTCTAACGTCCAAAACGGATGATTTTGACCAAAGTTATGACAATTTTAAATTTTTCTATGACGTCACCATTTAATCTTGCTTTGGTATATATGTTTGTTTGTCCGTACCTCTTTTATTTGATCTCATATTTTCAGGGGTTGTAGTACTTAAAAAACTAAGCAACTTTTGTTCTACAACTTTTTGATTTGGCCGCCATGTTGGCCGCGGCCGGCCTCTGAACGGCCATTTTTGGCCATTTTGCCACGTCCACAGTGCTGAATCTATTCGACATATGCTAGACATATGCATATCGTTGGAAAGGTATTGACGCCAGCTATCAAATAGCAAAAAAAAAGAATTCAAAAAATTAGGTTGGAGGGTCATTTTGGCCAAAAAACTGAAAAATGCGAAATCGGCCGGCCACATTCGGCCAAATTGCTAAAAAATGAGCCCAAGACTTTTTGTTCATATTTTCAGGATTATTAGCCACAAATCTCACCTACAATATGACATCAACCGTTTGTCTCAGAAAACTCGTATATTTTAGATATTGACCTCCATAACTTAAAAGCCACCTTAATTTTTTGCAAAATTTCATTTTTTGGCTCAAATGCACCCTAATATCGGTCCGTTGCGGTTAAAAAAATAGATCTTACCACTCCTCCCATGCAAGAAACATGCAAAAAAATTGTTGAATTATCCCGGATTTTATCCGTCGTATGAATATGACTTAAGGCACAATAACACGTAGCGGCCACGTGTGTGCTATCGAGTGTGTGTATGAACTGTTTTGACTGACAACAATAAAACGAATCGCAATTCAATTCATTTTCAATTTGTCTTGCCAAAATCATTGATATCAAATAAAAAACCTCTTAACGAGGTAAATGTTCGAGTGACGAAAGCCGAATTCAATTCACAAAATTTCTGATATCAAATTTGTGCCGAAAAAAACAATTGCATTCGATTTGTCAACGATTTTTCGGAATGTTAGTGCATTCGGCGCGTTTGTTTACATTTTGCTTTCTAGCTGTCAAAAATAACGATTGCTAACGATTTTTCGGAATGTTCAACAACAACGCGCTGAATGCATTAACATTCCGAAAAATCGTTAGCAATCGTTATTCTTGACAGCTAGAAAGCAAAATGTAAACAAACGCGCCGAATGCACTAACATTCCGAAAAATCGTTGACAAATCGAATGCAATTGTTTTTTTCGGCACAAATTTGATATCAGAAATTTTGTGAATTGAATTCGGCTTTCGTCACTCGAACATTTACCTCGTTAAGAGGTTTTTTATTTGATTGGTTAAACATCACATATTCCTTTGTATTTCAAGGACGAACGAACCGCGTTAAGCGCTTCTTTGTTTTCTTTAATAGAATTATAGAAGTCAGTATACTCTAATTTTAAATTAAATTTTACTATTTTCAATAGTGCTGACAGTTAAACGGTTTCTATTATTACCACTGTTGCTCCATCATGCTGAATATCCCCTCCACTGTTGCATTATGTGCAGAAATACAAAAAAAAATCATATACATATTTTCAAAAACCCAGAGATCTGTTCCACATTTTGAATTCTTGTAAAAAACAATTTGCATTTGTCATGAACCAAAAAAGCATTAAATTCATATTCGGGAATTGCGAAATCAATAAGTATCATCAATTTATATGCCAATTGTAATAAAAATTCAAGAGAATTGGTTATTTTCCCCAAGTCCGTTTTTCGCAAAGATTCATTCACTCAAAAATCTTAAACGGTTCAAATACTTGTTACGACGGCTTTGGGTAGTATCGGTCTTGGCACACTATAACTATGAGTAAGATCTATGTCGGTTGGGAGGGTTCGTTATGCCGATATACCATCGCACAAAAAAAATAAACAGTGTGCGTCGCTAATTATCTATATTAACTCCAAAAACAAATGTCTGAAAATTATACCAATAATAACTACTCTGAAAGAGACCGCTATAAGACGAATTTCATTTCCGACGGGTTGCAATCAAAACGCAGCTTATTCCATTTTCAAATGTGTATTCATACTATTAAATAAATATTAAATACATATATTGTTGCAAAATAGCAAAAATAAAAAAACTAATTTAAAAAGGAAAAGCGAAAATTCTTCCACGCTATGGATATACCGATATACACTTGAACATATTTAATGTAATATTTATTTTCTTTTAAAATGTAAGACTTACCACTTTGGCGGTGTTCTCGAGCGCTCCAGAAACTCGTCCAAAACCGTAATATTCCTGAAACCAAATATTATTACCGCAAACAACAAACTAACAAAATCGTATATCCAGGATACGTGAAGTTACAAATAATTACTATTAGATCACTAATGGAATGTCTAAATATTTTTTTTAACTAATATATTTAACACTATCACCGGTCTTAAGAAAAAGGTTAATATAAAAAAAATAGTAACAAAAAAAGACAAAACTAATAAGAATGCCAATGACGGCCACAATTTCTAATTTCACCAAAATATCATTGGTGACGGATTAGTTACTTGGCTAATCTATAATATCACATGCGTTTGCGACCGAACATGCGAACAATCTTTAACCAGATAACTGGTATATACATATATAACGGTCGAGTACTCTTATCCAACGGTAGTGCCTAAATTTCCATAAAATAAATAATCGGCAAGATCATCTAATCCGACCATTCCTGGGTGATTGCTGCCACGAAACCACGCCCCAGCACTGTTTTTTTTTTTGATAGTTCGGCGGCTATTCCCGTGACCATGCGTTTCTTCGGTTCGAAATATGGGGTCTACCCAAACGGTCTATCAAGAAAAATAATGTTTTCACCCAGAATTCACTAATTATCGTTATATAAATTACCTTTTTAATATCAATAAGGCTCGTGTCTGGCCTTCAAATATCCAAAAAAACTGAGCCCCCTTAAAATTATAATTTTCGGCTAGGTGGGTATGTATTTATATATTAACAATTACTAATTAGTTAATATAAAAGCACCACTTATCACACGATAATTACTTAGGCACTACCAAAATATCAATGTTGGTTGAGCACTCAAATGAAAATGAAAGACCGAAAACAAATTATTAAAACCACGCTAACTTCAACTCTAACGGCACCAACCAGTAAGATCCAAATACAGTACCAACCAGACCAACAAGTTAATACAATTGCAATAAATTAACCCATAGAGAACCGTTATTCCAAGTCGACCCGTAGTATTTCCAGAATAACAACAACTGTATACATTTGTATACTCTACCATTTTATGTCAAAAATATAATTTATATTTTAAAAATCATGTTATTGAACTGATGTAATTAATTAATATAGTGTAACAGATGACCTGCGACTTGCGCGTTACAGCACAGATTGGATTGGAAGACTTCCTTGCCTTTCTATCGAAACTGGAAAAACAGCGCAATATTCGTACAAATATAAAATATTGGGGCATTTATACATATCACAAAACTAGGTCCTTAGCGTGGTAAGTGCCCAACAATTTTCCTTGTTCATCCGAGACCATGTAATTAACATTCCCCACTCTTTTTACTATTTTTCCTTTGATTCTTACCGGCGCGAATTTAGCACAAAACTGCCTTGATGCGTCGCTTTGTGGGTAGGTTTTAACATATACCGTTTGGTCTACGAAAAATTGTATGGGACGGGCTCGTAAGTTGTATCTTTTCGCGTAGTTGTCATAGGCCTCTCTTAGATGTTTTCTAATTTGCGTGTGTACGATTGGCATTTTATAGTAATTGGGCAAAGACTCGGTTCCTGATTCTAGCAAGCACTTGGCATCTTTCAATAGTTGGTATTGTTCGGCGTGGTCAATTCGATGATACCCGAACATGAGATAATGTGGAGAATGCGCAGTGGATTGATGTATCGAGTTCCTCAATACACAGGCAATTTCCGAGATATACAAATCCCAACTCTTATGTTTTGTTTTGATATACGCCCTGATCGCAGCTATTATCGATCTATTAACACGTTCTGATGCATTGCTCTGTGGGGCATAGTAGGCTGTATTTAACGGTTGGATACCTAATTTTTTTAAGAACTCCAGATACTCTGTACTTTTGAATTGAACCCCATTGTCAGAGTATACGGTTTCGGGTACGCCAAAAATATCGAATTGTTCTTTCAGAAACGACACAATATTTTTCGTATTTGCCTTGGCCAATGTTTTCAACAAAACGAACTTTGTCAGCTGGTCCAGTATTATAAAAATATAAGTTTTACCCGCGTTTGATCGAGGATAAGGTCCTAACAAGTCTATGTATATTCGCTGCCACGGTCTCTCCGAAATTCTAGTATAACCCATTAACGGTCTAGTTAGTTTATTGGTTGCCTTAGTAGTTTTACAGACTTCGCACGTATTGACGAACTGGTACACCTCATTGCACATTTTGGGCCAATAATAATAACGGCGTAAACGATCTAACGTCTTTTTTATTCCACCGTGGGCGGCATGTGGTACGTTATGTTCCTTCTGAATAAGTGATTTCGTCATGGTTGAAGGTATATATAACTTCCAAACTGGTAAATAGTAGTTTTAAGCTCCATCGGGCGAGTCTACTCGTTAAATCTTTTTGCGTCATCAACCATCGTAAGGCTGCATGATCAGTTATGACTTTAAACTTGAAGCCTTCTATATAAGGTCTAAACTTGCTTATTGATTTTAGGACCGCTAAGCACTCTAATTCCGAAATTGTGTAGTTTTTTTTCCGCTTTCTTTAGTTTGTAGGACAGAAAAGCAATGGGCCTCTCCATATTCTCAACCTCCTGATATAGCACTCCACCTAACCCTTCGATACTAGCATCGCACCTAATAAGAAAAAGTTTCGAGTAATCGGGATTTATTAGCACTGGCGTACTGGTTAGCATTTGCTTAATTTTCACAAAGGCGTGGGCACAATCTTCGGTCCACTGGAATTTTATATTTTTCCGGAGCAGTGCCGTAATGGGTGCGGTGATTTCTGAAAAATTTTGCACAAACCTGCGGTACCATCCAGCCATTCCTAAAAATCTGCGGAGTTGTTTTACTGTTGTTGGTGGAGGGTAGTCACAGATTGCACTGATTTTCGAGGGGTCGGTGGTTAAACCATCTTCTCCTACGATGTAACCTAGGTATTTAATTCTTCTTAGAGCAAACTTGCTTTTTTCCATGTTAATGGTTAGACCTGCTTCGGTTATTTTCTGCGCGACTATCTTTAGTAGCTTCAAGTGTTCATTAAAAGTCGGCGATACCACCAGTAAGTCGTCCAAGTATATGAATATTTACTCACGTAACTCACGGGGAATAACAATATCCATAAGACGGCACATAGAAGCTGCGGCGTTACAAAGGCCGAACGGCATTACTTTGAACTGATACAATTTCCTCCCCGGTATAGAAAAAGCTGTTTTCTCTTTAGAATCCTCCGATAAAGGGACTTGCCAATAGGCATCCTTTAAATCGATGCTTGATATAAATTTAGTATCGCCTAATCTTCCCAGTAAGCCTTCGATGTTGGGTGCAGGGTACGCATCCTTTTTCGTAACCTGGTTTAATTTCCTTGAATCAATACAAAGGCGCGGTTTGCCATTTGGTTTCTTCAACAAAACTACCGGGCGGCTCCAGGCACTTACACTTTCTTCGATAACACCTTTCTTTAACATATCCTCTATAACCTGGTCCATAACGGCTTGTACCGCTGGCGAAACGGGGTAGTGCCGTTGTTTTATGGGTGCCGTGGATCCCACATCAATTTTATGTACTAATAGATGTGTCCTTCCTAGTCCTCGTTGTTGAAACGTTGGGAACGATTTTGTTACTTCTTCTAACTGCGCTAATTGGAAATCTGTTAGATTATGTTTAGATAAATCTAGGTCACTACTCTCGATATTTTCTATTAAAGCAGGAGAAATACCAAAGGCTTTCCAAAAATTAATTCCTAAATATAAATTTGCCCGCAATGTAGGAACGATATAAAATCTAATCATAACTGTCTTGTTTCTTAAAGTTACGGGCGCGTTTATGAAACCTATTATTTGGTTAGGTGAACCGTCTGCCGTGCGCACTATAGAATTCATTTTTTGTAACTTGGCTCCGGTCTTTTCGATTAACTTCTCGGCATCACGACCTAACACACTTATTGAGGCTCCACTATCCATGAGTCCTTTGACTGGATGCTGCATTATTTTGATGGTGATATAAGGTCTAGGATCGTCATCTTCATTTTCTATTTCTGGTAGAAACACTGCTGAACATTCCTTTTTGATACGACGTTTCAAGTTCCAATACTGAGTAGTTCGATGTAAGCGATTAGTTTTACGGATCCTGCTCGTTTGAACGATGGACTGGGGGATTAACTCCTCCTGATGTGAAGGTGTTGTTGGGGTGTAATGTGATCTTATATTAGGATATGTAGGATTTATTGGCGGATATCGCTCCTTTTCATTACCCTGGGCACATTGGTCTTTTCCGAGTGCGGCGTCCCAGTAGATGGCGCGCTCGGATGACGGTTTTACTGGTTGCTTCTTCCTTTCCACGTAAGACAAGCGGGTTTTATAACTCCATCTTTGCCGCAGCCAAAACAAAATAGTCTATCCACTACGCGACCACAATCCTTAAACAAATGCCCGATATCTCGGCAGTTCCAACATACCGGAATTACTTCTGGCTTGGCTATCGACATCCGTTGCAAAGCTGCTATGTTATCTTCTGATGAAGTAGCTATTCCTGGCTGTGCTGAATAACCTTCGTTATGGGTAGGAGGAGGACCAATATCGTAGTTCATATTTGTTAGTACCTCATTGACTTGCGAATAACGACGCCTGTTCATTTCTCCAAATTTCCTCGGATCATATCCTGATTGCGACCATAACATTTCCAGGCTCTTGCAGTGTCTTCTTAAACTTTCTATATTCGGAAATGGATATCCAAGAATATGAGTTTTAATAGCCGGAGTAATATTAGTCTTCACTATTCTCAACAATTGCTCTTCGCTGAAAGGTACTTGCAGTCGGTAGTTCCTTGATTCCATTTCCAGCACAAATTCATCTATTGATAAGCTTCCTTGCTGCTTTTGCTGCAGAAGTAATCTTTCTTCCTCATCCCCACCAGGATCTGAAAAACAAGTAATGAATGCCCCTCTTATCGATGACCAGTTGGCACCAGGAAACTTTCGTAAAAATATCAAAAGCCACGTTTGGGCTGGACCTTCTATATAGTTGAATATGACTCTATGGAGTTCTGCGACGGGGAAGCAATTCAACATAGCCATATTTTCGATCTGAAATATAAAATCTCGAATGTTTAAACCCTTGCCCGTTTTACTAGAAGGAGTATAGTCGCTAAATTTAGGGACGTTCCACTTGACATGTTTAACAAACATGTCGGGCGTAATCTTGTTTCTAGTTTTTTCACTGGCACTATAACTTGGGATTTCCGATGTACTAGACTTATACGATGTTGAAAACGTCACGAATTTATCGTCCCGCGAAATTGGTGTGTGCCAAATACTCTTTGGGACTTCCTGATAAGCCGCATTTGATGTAGTGGGTTTACCAATTGGCCCAAAACTCGACATCGCACCGATTTTCGAGCCAACGATATAATCAACTGGGTTTGTTAATCCAGCCATCGTAGGGGTGTTCCAAATATTCTCATACCCGAAAGATTTTAGTGGCTTGGTTTGGCTCAAAGGCATACTACCAGGCATCATCGATGTGTTTGGCTCAAAATACCCGTTGTTTATGGATTGTTTCGACGTACCTGGGTCACCGATGGTCACAGGAGTAGCAGTTAGTACGTCAGTTTCAATTGTGTTAAATGTTATAGGTACCGCATCTACAACTTTCGGACCTTCGATAGTTTTATCAGTTGCGTCATTATCACTTATAGCTCCCAAATCTTCTACGTCGACTTCCATATATCTCTCGAGCAATTGAATATAGCGTCTCAAATGACCAAGTGTAGATTCAACCTCCGGTGGATTTTTAAAAGAATTTTTAGTTCGAATAATTCGATCGTACCAATGCGAAGCTCTGGCTAATGCGGTGTACAAAATCAGATTCGGAGTACTTTCATTGTAATTTTTACCCTCATTTAATAACACTTTGAAGCGATCAATACATAATTTTATCTCCTCTATCTTTCGTTCCTTTGAAATATGCGAAATAGTTGGCTTTGGAATTAATTTCGACGATTCCTTAGACAACAGATCATTTAGTTTCTCGACCGCTTTATCTTCAGCCGAATCTATTGACCTAACTTCACAGTCAACCGTAAATTCATCTTCTTCAAGACAATTGGCCCTCAAGATCGACATTTTAATATTTTCTTAAGTCGGTAAAGTCGCAAATACTATTTAGGATTATTTACGTTAGATAAGCGCGGATTGATGTTTTTTTTTTTTTATGTACAGAACAACTCAATAAAGCAAAATAAATCAACAAAAAAAAAATACTTCCCAGGAAATAAATTAATCTAATAATGTTTAATTGAATCAAACGTGATTACGAAAATTTAAAGCATATAAAATTATAATAAAAAAAATAATAATTAGAAATTAATCTTTCAAAAAAAAATTATTTAGTTCAAAATACGGGATCAAAAACATGAAATGAAATCCTTCTTGTCTTGAGAAACTTGTCACTAACTTGTCTTTTTGTTAAGTACCATTCAATCGTTCCTTATGCAGAATATAATTATTGGTATAAGCTAAGCTGGAATAAATGTATTATACTACCTATGTATGAAAATATTATAGGCGTGAGAAGAAAACTAGGTCCGGCGAGTAATTTGTAATAACAAACATCTATCGTTTTTCCACGTTGTCCGTCAATCACTAAAATTAGTTTTCAAATCTTTGAGCAGCCCCGCTCCAGCCCCAGAGAAAATGGATGAGCGATAAATCAATCCTAAACTGATAGAGAAACCTTCAATCAAACAAATAAAACTAAAATCCCAAATAATCCAGGAACATATTTTCCATAGGTAGCATATCAAAATAACTTATGATGACCTGCAAGGTAGACGTAAACCACTATTGTTTCATCACCGAAACCCTTCAGGTCCCTGCTCGGGCGCCATTTTTTTACGACGGCTTTGGGTAGTATCGGTCTTGGCACACTATAACTATGGGTAAGATCTATGTCGGTTGGGAGGGTTCGTTATGCCGATATACCATCGCACAAAAAAAATAAACAGTGTGCTTCGCTAATTATCTATATTAACTCCAAAAACAAATGTCTGAAAATTATACCAATAATAACTACTCTGCACGAGACCGCTATAAGACGAATTTCATTTCCGACGGGTTGCAATCAAAACGCAGCTTATTCCATTTTCAAATGTGTATTCATACTATTAAATAAATATTAAATACATATATTGTTGCAAAATAGCAAAAATAAAAAAACTAATTTAAAAAGGAAAAGCGAAAATTCTTCCACGCTATGGATATACCGATATACACTTGAACATATTTAATGTAATATTTATTTTCTTTTAAAATGTAAGACTTACCACTTTGGCGGTGTTCTCGAGCGCTCCAGAAACTCGTCCAAAACCGTAATATTCCTGAAACCAAATATTATTACCGCAAACAACAAACTAACAAAATCGTATATCCAGGATACGTGAAGTTACAAATAATTACTATTAGATCACTAATGGAATGTCTAAATATTTTTTTAAACTAATATATTTAACACTATCACCGGTCTTAAGAAAAAGGTTAATATAAAAAAAATAGTAACAAATAAGACAAAACTAATAAGAATGCCAATGACGGCCACAATTTCTAATTTCACCAAAATACCCTTGGTGACGGATTAGTTACTTGGCTAATCTATAATATCACATGCGTTTGCGACCGAACATGCGAACAATCTTTAACCAGATAACTGGTATATACATATATAACGGTCGAGTACTCTTATCCAACGGTAGTGCCTAAACTTCCATAAAATAAATAATCGGCAAGATCATCTAATCCGACCATTCCTGGGTGATGCCTGCCACGAAACCACGCCCCAGCACTGTTTTTTTTTTTTTTTTGATAGTTCGGCGGCTATTCCCGTGACCATGCGTTTCTCCGGTTCGAAATATGGGGTCTACCCAAACGGTCTATCAAGAAAAATAATGTTTTCACCCAGAATTCACTAATTATCGTTATATAAATTACCTTTTTAATATCAATAAGGCTCGTGTCTGGCCTTCAAATATCCAAAAAAACTGAGCCCCCTTAAAATTATAATTTTCGGCTAGGTGTGTATGTATTTATATATTAACAATTACTAATTAGTTAATAAAAAAGCACCACTTATCACACGATAATTACTTAGGCACTACCAAAATATCAATGTTGGTTGAGCACTCAAATGAAAATGAAAGACCGAAAACAAATTATTAAAACCACGCTAACTTCAACTCTAACGGCACCAACCAGTAAGATCCAAATACAGTACCAACCAGACCAACAAGTTAATACAATTGCAATAAATTAACCCATAGAGAACCGTTATTCCAAGTCGACCCGTAGTATTTCCAGAATAACAACAACTGTATACATTTGTATACTCTACCATTTTATGTCAAAAATATAATTTATATTTTAAAAATCATGTTATTGAACTGATGTAATTAATTAATATAGTGTAACAGATGGCCTGCGACTTGCGCGTTACATACTATCCATTGTTGCAAACAACAGAGGCAATCTTCTCAAACCTGTTAAGCCCTAGACTTGAATACAATGCATTCGTTGCTCATTTCATCATTAATTCTTAAAATTCTTAACACTGCCACCGATAGAAATTTATCCGAAATCCTTTGTTTAAGTTCGTCTAATGTTTTTTAAGATACACATGATTTCTAATAAAGTGTTTTCTTCTTTCTCCATCAATTTTTCGATGAAAGATATGTTTTAAGGAATGGAGGAAGAACAAGTAAGCCTCATCTAAGGGTTTATAAAGAACATTTTTAATACTACAGACGCTTTGTCAAGTGATAAGAAATACGAAAAGTTCAAACATTTTAATGGTTTGTTATACAGCTGGGAATAGTGAAAGAAAACGTTGGAGAAAAAGAGGACGGTGCAAAAAAAGAAGGCAAACTAATTTTTTAAGCAAAATAGAAAAGAGGAGAAAAGTGCAACCGTAAAACATGTCCTCTAAAAAGAGGACGGATGGTAATCCTACGTAGAAATCAAAGTAATTGAGTTATGTAAGGATATTCAATTGTTTCTGACAAAATAAAAAATTGTTGAGCCTTCATATCACACAGTGCAAACAATGAAAAAATACTACTATGTTTGAGGTTGATCATGCCTATAGCAGCGTTTTTTTTTGAAAAAGCTGCTCTAGACTGCGATAAATTATATTTTGATTTTGTAAACAATTTATATAATATTAAAATATTTGTGGTTCGTGTTCACTGTATCGAATCCTAAAAGTCAATATTGAATAAAGTTTATATATGCTTGCTCTAAACAACTCTGTACAACTCTTGATTTTATGTAGAGTACAACAGAGTTCATCAACAAACTTAATAATTCCAGAACTGACGAAACACAAATTTTTTTAGTACACGTTTTTTTCATTGTTCCTGGAAACTTACAAAAAACAACTGAAAATTTACCAAAAAATGACAGTTGTGTTGTATAATATCTGGGTTTGCCGGGTCGGATAAAATATAAATAATAATATTTATAATTAGTTGTTTCTCTTTTTCGCCTTAATAGTTTTACAGCACATTACAGCACTTGAAAACGAGTCAGTATCATAACACCATTAATATTATTCCTAATTCCTTTTCCTATAGGAAAGTCAGAATCGACCTGCTGAAATGTTTGAAGTTTCTCATGGGGCACTTCAATTTATAACCTACGAAGAAATGAAAAACCCATTGACACAAAACTGGCTAGTGGCTAGTGAATCTAAATTTAATTTACACATTACAATAAACTAGCTGACCTGTGACTGAATAATCAGTCACATGATTACATTTTATTGAATTTTTGGTTAAGAAATGATTAAGAAGATTTTTTAAGATGTAAATTTGATGCACTTTTATCAAAAATAAAGTAAATTTATATACGCTATTAAATATTTAATAAGAAATGTACAAAAGGATAATAAAATATGAATTTACATTACAATTGACATGCGTAGAACCTCTACAAAAACAACATTCTTTGTTATGATGCGCCCGTCTCGATCAGCTGATTGATCGCTTGTCTCAACCAAAAACACCTTGAGTTCGTCAAATGAGCGGTATCGTGAAAAAACCACATACAGCTGGCCGTGTGTAAATACGGGGGCCGGCAAGTACACTCCTACCTTCTTCAAGATTTGGCCCTGACTCTTGTTGATGGTTATGTCGAACGCGAGCTGGACCGGAAATTGGAGGCGAGACATTTCAAGGGTGAGCCTTCCGAGGGTGAGAGCTTCATGCGTGGGATGAGAACGCGCTCGCCTTTTGAGAAGCCAGTCTGCAAATCAAATTCCAGACTGTAGCGGTTTATTTTTGCGACTCGCATGCGTTTTCCATTGATAAGACCCTTGCTAGTGCTTAGATTCCTCATCAAAAGAACGGTCGTGTTTACCTTTAGCGAGATGGACCCTTCAATCTTGTTGAGAAACTCGCCGGGTAACTCGTCCTCATCTTCATCGATGCGCATGTTCTTGGTGAGTGTAAACTTGTTTACCAATTTCCAAAGCAGGATCAACTTGATGCTTGATTCGCAAGTTCGCGCGCTTCGCTTTTGGTACTACAGGCAAGCACTTTCGGAAGTCACCACACATGAGGATGTTTTTTCAAGTGAATAGAACACCCTCTTCCGGCTTTCGTCTGTACAAATCTCATAATAGTCTGTCTATGTTTGTGAGCGCTGCCCCTGGCATGATGCTGGTCTCATCTCCCATGATGAGTCTCGCGCTTTTCAACTTGGCAGCGCGCGAGGAGTTTGGCCTCATTGATGAAACTGATGACTCATCCATTGGAACCGGCAATTTGAAAATATTATGTAGCGTACGCCCACCTTCCATCAAGCTCATGGCGATTCCAGCAAATGGAGCAAATGGACTCCAAGCCACGCCCCTTGGTAAATGCAATGAGTGATTGCAATACAAATGTCTTGCCACACCCGTCGGGAGCGTCAACGTAGAAGACCTTTGCTGACAGGGTTTCAGATTCGGGCGCGCTTCGGACCTCATTAATTACGCGCTTCTGGTCTTCATTTGCACTCGCATACATGTTGTCGAAACGCGCCATTTCTAAATATTAAAATCTCAAAAGGGAAAAGCACACAATTGCCGAGGCGCTCAACTTTAATCTAAATATTTAATAAGGAATGTACAAAAAGACCGCGGATATTTTGTATATGAATAATTTTGACGTTTTCCAAAGCATATCTCGTATTAACAACGTAACCAAAAGTAATGCATTTATGTAGATTATACAGTCGACTTACGACCACACAAAAAGCAGAAACCCGTCACGCTATTTCAAGCATGAAATTTAGGGCTTAATAAATTATCCAGTTACGAAATATACTGGGACACAAATGAACCGCATATCGGGACGAAACTTCCCACTTCAACTTTTCTCATAAATTAAAAGATCCCATGACTTTTGCCGTAAATCGGACGGAAATGATTATTCGAAACTTTCCATAGATATTATGTTTGTGTAAGTATTAAGGTCGATCATCACTCGCAAAATTTTGTCATCACGATAGAGTGCCATAATAAAATTCTATTTTTACACACACACCTCTTAACACCAAAATGTTTGTAGTATAAAAATTCATTTTATGTTCTCTGTTTTGTTCTGTATTGTCACGGTGTAATGACGGTTCAGTACAAACATATTTTGTCATGACATTCTGGCGTTGTGATTAATATTTAAGATGTACAGTATAGGAAAAACGTTTCTTGGCTTTTACACCTATTTCCCATGCACCTTCCTTAATAAAACATATATTCTGCTCGTATATGAAAAAATACCTTTCACCTGATATATGTTTCATTAAGATACGCGCACGAAAAATAGGTTAAAAAGGGAGTACAAACTAAAAATTAAGCGTATTAATATATAAGATTTAATGTATCTAATATTTCAGAGCACAACATTTAACTTTTGCTACAACCTCAAAATTAATAGCAGCTGTATGTACATATCCATACCAAGTGATAAGGGCAAGGAACTTGGGAATGTATAAAACAAACTTGGAGGCATGAAAGAATGCTTTAATATAATGTTTTAATAAAGGTCTGGTGCCATATTTTCCTCATGTAACACGAAATATTATGTTAGCTACGTTAATTTTTTTAAAATTTACTGTACGTTCTCTTTATTAGAACGCACAACAAAATCAAATTGCCATAATAAAAAAAACGTAATAAAATCAAACAATGAAAATGAAATTTCTGAATTGTATATTTAATAATAAAAAACGGAATCCTTAATATTTGCTGGTCAAATTAATTAATTTATTTATTTTAATATTAGATATATTTTGGCGTTTAATTGCAAACCAAAAATTAAGTGTCACAACGATTGACTTGAAGTTGGTTAAAGTTGTTGTTCTAAATTTTTTTCTTCTAAATTTCCCTATATTTTATCGGGGTCTTGAACACCATGTTTTTTCACTTTTAATCATTTTGTTGGCATGGCAAAAGGTACCAGTGGATAGGTATTGAAATAGACTTTGAGTCTGTATTAAAAAAAATTAAACAAATATTGGATTTTTTTTGATATTTTTGAACTTTTGTGGAAAATTGAGCAATGTGAGATTTTTTTGCACCCAAGTGTATGTACCTACATGAACCTATCTCCCCACTACGAAATATTTCATCGTTCAAGGTAAAAAATTATGTTCTCTGAATTATCGTTAGAGCCAATTTAAATCAAGATACAGGCAAAAAATAAAAACAAACTACAATTAACTTCAAGTTATTAATTTTCGCTGTGCCCTAATTCTCTAAAAACCAAGATAAATTGCAATGTGTAAAAGTGATAAATTTTACACACGAAAAAAATTACCGTAGAAGCCTACGCATAGATTTATATTGGATATGGTGAAGTTTTAGTAAATTCGCATTTTTTCAAGATAAAATGAAAAGTGGCAAAATAAATTTATGTCAAAAAGTATCACAAATCGTTATCGTTATATAACTTTACTTGAATATTAATTGTAAATTAATTAATTATAATTTTTGATATTTTAGCTTATATTGTTATTTTAGAACAAAAACATAATAAAATTATTTCAATTTAGAATTGTAAATTTGCGAACTTATAAAATGGACTGTTATCGTTTGAATTAAAATGTTCTTTCAGTAAAGTCGAATATTTTATTCGACAGTCTTCACTTTTACCTATACTTAGTATCCAGTATTTCCACAAAAACAACAAAACAAATAAATTTATTATTTATAATTTTCCCGTGTGGAGATGCCGAACTCCCATCGTGGCGCGTCCCCAGGTGGCGGATAGGGGAATGCTCTTTAACCGGCTTGCCGGAGGGTAGGTAGGAAATAAAATACCATCCGCGGACCAAATCTGGATAGGGGAAGGAACCCCGAACAATAAACCAACCATTAAAGCAATGAGTTTACAACCAAGCGGAATGTATACCCCAGGTGGTACGTCAACTTTACAGTTGGCCAATCCACCCTCACACGAGGCAGGCTCAACGGATTCTGGGGTGAGCCAACCATTGCTAAACCCGTTTATATCAAGCACAAGTATTTGTAGATCACCAACTATACAAATGCATTCCGCTATTCAGCAGGAGAACAATAATGCAAATTTAATGAAAATCAATGAACAGCTATTCAAAGAAGTCCAACAGCTTAAAGAAGAAATTGCTGTAATCAAAAATGATAATCAAGCCAAAGAAAATACTATAGCTATCTATGAAACAGATGAAGACGAATTGGCGTATGAAACGAGTTTTATACGAAAGCAAATTAAAACTAAACGTCAAAACAAAAAAAGAAAAGCAGAATCTTCGCTTGAAGTGGAACAATCAATACAGAGTGTCAGAAAACCACTACCCCAACGATCTGAACAGTCAACTACGGACCTAGTGAAGGTACATAAGAACGTATCACTGATACCGAAAGAGAGACCACTGCAGCCAATTAAAACATCAAACGTAATCATCCAAGGGGAAATGCAGGAAAAACAAACAACACATAAAGAGATACCACCTCCACCCATTAACATACTTAATGTTAGTGAATACGAAACCATTAAAAAAATAGTGAAGGTAGTTCCAAACGATAAATATAAAGTCACTGCACTAAATAATAACGTTTGGAAAGTGAATGTACTTGACCCAGAAACCTACAGAATGTTATCAAATGCAATCACCGCTCAAAACATCGAATGGTTCACCTATGAAAACAAGGCTGGGCAACCAATTAAAGTCATGGCCAGAGGGCTGCATCATACATGCCCAAACGAAGAAATAATTGAGGAACTTAGCCAGAAAGGATTCAAAATTCTAAACGCTGTGAACATATTAAAGAGAAAGGTCACTATAAAAGCAAACGGTGAACGAGAAACAACCAAAGTTGGTCTGCCCCTTTTCATGCTAACATTTGACAACGCTGAGAGCATTGATAGGGTATATGGAATCAAAGCAATCCTTAATATGAAAGTTAAGATTGAGACATTAAAAAAGAACCCTAGTAGAATACCACAGTGCTACAACTGCCAGGCATATAACCACACACGCAAATACTGCAATAGGGAACCAAGATGCGTAAAGTGCGCTGGGAAACATCTAACAAAAGAATGCAACAAAAGTAAGAACGAACCAGTAAAATGCATACACTGTGGTAATCATCACCCAGCAAATTACAGAGGCTGCGAGGTAGCGAAAGAGCTGCAAAGAATGAGAGACAACAAGAGAAATCAAACAAGTCAGAGTTCTCAACCTAGGATGCAATCCTACTCAAAACGAATCCCCCTAAATAGCGGCAAAGTTAAGGAAGGCATAACATATGCACAAATGGCTAAGCAGAATGAAAATATCAGGAACGCTCCGAGTCAGGAAAACCATGTCCTGCAAGAAATACTTCAGAAGCTAAGCGCTATCAATTCACATCTGGCTGGCCAGGACCAAAAACTAGAATCTATGGGCGAGCTACAGAAAAAACAAGAACAGAGACTAGTAACACTAGAAAATACATCGATGAGCCAAGATAAAAGAATAACGGATGCGTCAAGTAAAACTAGAGAAGTTATTGAGTACCTTCATTCTAGTCCATACAAACTTAACAAGAAAAAATAATGACACAATATTTAAGAATTGCTACCTGGAATGCAAATGGCCTAGCGCAACGCATTTCAGAATTAGAAGTATTTTTAAACACAAAAAAAAATGACATATGCCTAATTTCAGAAAGTCATTTTACCAGAACGTCGTATGTCAAAATACGTGGATATCAGTGCTATCAAGCTCTACACCCAGCAGAACGAGCTAGAGGCGGGACAGCAATCTTCGTTAAGGACAATATAAAACACCACGAAGAATTAAAAATAGAGGAGGAAGCTATGCAAGTAGCTACTGTATCTATTGAAACCAAAAATAACAAGAGCTATAGTATATCAGCAATCTACTGTCCACCCAGATATAACACAAAAAAAGAAGACTACATCAAACTTCTTTAATCGCTTGGTAGTAATTTTATTATTGGAGGCGACTTTAACGCGACACACATACTCTGGGGATCAAATAGAACTAGTCCTAAAGGAAGGGAGCTATTTGAAGCAGGCAGGATATTAAAATGTGAGTTCCACTCCAGTAGAAAGCCAACCTACTGGCCTACGGACCCAAATAAAATTCCTGATCTTCTGGATTTCTATATATCAAGAGGTATCTCCGAAAATTACTTAGCAGTTGAAAATGAAGAAGGGCTATCGTCAGACCATTCTCCAGTTCTAATGACAATAAGTGACACGGTAATAAGGAAAGCAAGCCCTCCACGATTAACAAATAACAAAACCAACTGGGAATACTTTCGACAGCTAGTCGAAGAAAGCATCAACCTACACGTGCAGATATCGAACGCTTACACGATAGAAGAAGAACTAGAAAACCTCATTGATAGTGTGCAAAAAGCGGCCTGGAAAAGTACTCCTGACCAGCAAGAAATATTACAAAAAAGTATAACCTATCCAGTTGAAGTGAGAGAGTTGGTTAACGAAAAAAGAAGAGCTCGTAAGACTTGGCAGAGAACCAGAGCCCCTGAAGACAAAACAATCCTAAACAACTTGTGCAACAAACTTAAACTACTTATAAAGGAGATTAAGAATGAGTCAGTTGCAACCTTCCTAAGTAACCTGACAGGTAAACCTGACACAGACTATTCCCTGTGGAAAGCCACCAAAGGTTTAAAAAGGCCTAAAATGCAAGTGCCACCCATTAGAATGGTTGATGGAACCTGGGCTCGCAGCGAAAAGCAAAAAGCTGATCTGTTTGCCGAACACCTAGAAAATACCTTCAAACCACCAACTGGACAAGCGGATAATGAATATCTAACACCTATAAGCAAAGTAGGCGAGGCATCTGTGCTACCAGTTACTCTGAAAGAAATCAAACAAGAAGTAAAAAACCTCAAAGATAAAAAAGCCCCTGGATACGACTTGATAATGGGGCGAATAATCAAAGCTTTACCAGAGAAAGCCCTAAGGAAACTACAGCACATAATCAATGCTATCTTTAGACTATGTTATGTTCCGAGACAGTGGAAAGTAGCGGAAATCATAATGATTCCAAAGCCCAATAAATCACTAAACGACAAAACGTCGTATAGGCCTATTTCTTTGTTAACAACAACATCAAAAATTTTCGAGAGACTGTTTCTCAAGAGATTAAAGCCAAATATAGAGAGCAGAAATCTTATACCAGAACATCAATTTGGGTTTCGAGAAAGGCACTCAACGATAAAACAGGTACATAGGATTACTGATACTATTGAGGAGGCGCTGGAAAAAAAGGAAGTATGTTCAGCAATATTCTTAGACGTAGCCCAAGCATTTGATAAGGTTTGGCACCGCGGTCTAGAATTTAAGCTCCAACGAGATCTGCCAAAACAACATTTTGAATTGCTAAAGTCTTACATCAACGACCGTTACTTCCGGGTGAGACAGGACGGAGAATACTCTAGACTGAAGAAAATATTGGCAGGGGTTCCACAAGGCAGTGTTGTAGGCCCCGTATTATACCTCCTGTATACGAATGATCTACCAGACATAGAAGAAGCTAGAATAGGAACGTTTGCTGATGACAAAGCTGTTATGACCACCGATGCTAGTATCGTTGAGTCCACCAGGAAACTACAAAATGCTATTAATATAGTAGATAGCTGGACAAAACGATGGAGGATAACACTTAACGAATTGAAATCAACACCTTTACAAATAGGAAATTAGAATATATTCCGATTAGTCTGAATTCACAACCAATTTCATATTCTGATAATGCTAAGTATCTCGGCATGACGCTAGACTCTAAACTCAGGTGGAAAGCGCATGTTAAAAAGAAAAGGCAAGAACTGAATTTAAAATTCAGAAAAATGCACTGGCTTATTGGAAGAAACTCCGAACTTACAACGCACAACAAACTGCTGCTATATAAACAAATCCTAAAACCTATCTGGACGTATGGTATTCAGCTTTGGGGCTGCGCAAGAAAAACTACAGTAAAGATCATTCAAACATTTCAAAACAAAGTACTACGTAGCATTGTGAATGCTCCTTGGTACATTAGAAATGACAATCTCCATCGAGACCTAAACATGGAATACGTCAGCGATGAAATAAAAAAATTTGCAAGGAGTCATGTACTGCGACAGCAGCAGCATGACAACGAGGAGCTGCGGAACCTACTGGATCGCGCCAATGGACCAAAGCGCCTAAAAAGAACCGAGCCTTTAGAATTAGTGGTTCCTTGAGCCGCTTAAATCAAAGGACTAGCAGAGCTGGGATGAAGCAATAGGTCTCATTCCATAAGAATAGACTACTAAAATAATAAAACAGTTACTAGATAATCTATATGATTAGTTGTAATATTATACAGAAATAAAGATTTCTTAAATTAAAAAAAAAAAAAAATTTATAATTTTATGTTTAAAGTAGGGAATAAATAATGTGCCTGTTTATTAAGCCTGATTATTAAGGTTAAAGTAGGGAATAAATAATAAAAGGGGGGTAGAATATCCTAGAACAAGATGGTCTGTGGATTACTGCAAAATCCATTTCAGTTGCTCAATTTTCAAATATAAATGTCAAGTGTTTCAAGTGTCTGATTTGACAACATCTAATGGATCAGTTCTCCACATAACAAGCAAAGCTTTCAACTTGGTGTTCACTCGTTATATTTTACTTGATCATTTCACTTGCACAATTAAGAAAACTGATGAGTACAATAAATATGACGGCCTATAGAAAATCTAAACTAGTGAACAAATTTCAGTATGTAGTTGTTTAATATTTCATTTAGAGGTATGTATGTAGACAATGCTGACCGGGAAAGTGGTGCAGCGGTTAAAGCTTCGGCTCTTGGACCGGAAAGTACTGGGTTCGAATCCCATCAGAGGCTAGATGCAAATCAAATTTTCGCCATACGATCGGTGATGTTAATAAATACAACTAAAACCCTCTGATGTAGTGCAGAATTCAACGCCAACCCACCGTTCACGTCAGTGTACATGTTGACATGGAGCTTGCCATGTGCAGGTGGTATACTGTAGTTGTGTGAGTAGGTGGATGGGTTAATGATGTGGAGTGAATGAGTGGTATCACAATGGGCCAAAATTGGCCTAAGTGTTCGATAGCAACCACTGAAATCCTATAATGCTTCAATCCTAGACGATTTTTAATCTATTGTTTGAGAAATTGGTAATTAGGACAAATTTCGAATAATAATGAACGAGTACAAAATGTATGCAATAAAACTATCTTTTAACTAGTACTTAGGTCAAACAAGATCTCTTTTTCATAAATACGTTTATTAAAGCAGCAGTAAATTGATCCAAGCCTCACCTCCGTTACCGATGCTTAAAGTTAACCCATATATACAAAGATTAAAAATTAACTCAAGGTAAAAAACAAATGTTAAAATTAAAACGTCCCTCCATAACTAGACAGACCTAAATCAAATACTAGAAATGGTTTCGATTAATAAACTTTCGGTGCTATTGAGGATTTAGTCTCAGGCACATAAAAAAATTATTGAATGAGGAACTCGTGGAGTTCGAATAACTCGCAGTGACTAGCTAAATTTGATGGTAAAATGACCTTCGTTGATTAAAACGCATAGTTTTTTGTAGATTGCTCGAAATTCTAAAATTCTATTATGACAATCCCGGGATTACAGCAAATATTCCATATTCCAAAATCCGAGTATTATACTTATGTTGATTTCGATTGACATTTTCCTACTCTCAAAATAGTACCCTCATTTTATACCCTCATATCAATGGAACAGAAATGAGCTACACTGCTTTTAAATGTCAAAACAATATATTTGTTTCATCTTTTCTGTCATATCATGTCGATGGTTGACAATAGTTTGTTCCAAAAACGCCTTATCAGATGAATCTGAGGAGAATGATGATGTTGATGTGAAGTAAATGTCATTTAAATTTTCCTCCATAACGTAATACTCGTATTAATGTTATTATCCCGATTATTAAACACGTATGTTTAAATGGCGTATGATAACAACAAAAATTGGTTTACTCGATCATAAAACCTGGGGGGCTATTTGGGAATTCGATTCGATAACGAAAGTATAAGATTCTTATTTGATTTGAATGTGATTCGAACGATTCTTATTTAAAATCAAATATGAATCTTGTACTCTCGTTATCGAATCGAATTCCCAAATAGCCCCCCTGGAGTAGAGAAACCCTGGGTGTAACAAAATATTACCCTTGTGGTATATATTTTTTTCAATCGAACATTTTTAAAGCAGTTGGAGTACCATTTTTACCCTCAGTGTAACATTTTTCCTTTTGCACTTCAAGAATAATCTTTACAGGGTTTCGCATATGCAATATAATTCAAAATTCAACGGTTGAATTGTAAATAAGATTTAAACTGTATACGTCTTACCATACGAAATATTTCATTACCTATTTGACTGTTGTAACGTCCTTTTGAAACATGGGATTTTTGTTTTATATCTTTATCTAACCGTATCTTCATTTTAATATCAAATAACTCCCGACTCACACAGATATGTGTGATCCCTGATGGCTTTGATATATATGCAAGAATTTACGTTCATAGAGATTCTATTTTTTGAGTTATACAGGAAATAAAATAATTAAAATTTCGTTTTGATGTTTAATGTTATCTTGTTCACTTGCCTTCAATAGTTTTATATTGGGTAAAAATATGTTTAAAGAATTCGATTTAAAAATGCTAAGATAATTAATTGTATCAAATTTTCATTTGTAAAATTAGCCATACCACAACCCATAACAACTTCAACTATTGTTTGTGAATAGATGCTATTTAGAATAACTACTATCCATAAAATTAATGTTGAAATTTAAATGGAACGGTAGTTATGGACCTTCAAAGTCTAAATATGAATCTACATAAATCATACGAGTGTGTTAAGGCCCCGATTTAAGATAACACGTGGTCGATTTTCAAAGCTAAGAGTTAAAACACAAGCAACATTTCAAATATATTTTATATAGGGTTTTCCAATAGGAATGATATGATTTTTAAGTAACGTTTCGGCCATTTCTAATATGTCATGATCTGTCATTTTTTGTTTCATTGTATTCAGCAATGTTTACAATTTCATCATGGTGAGATATACGCAAGAACAACGTTTACAAATTATTCAGTTTTATTATCAAAATAATCGTTCTCCAATTGCAACTTTTCGTGCGCTTTTGCCATTTTATAGTCGTAATAATGGTCCAAGTGTGCTCGCTATTCGTCGAATTGTTGAAAATTTTGAGCGTACATTTTCTTTACATAATATTCAAGTGCCAACAAGATAAAGAAACAGTCGAAGTAATGCAAATATTGCTGCCGTTCAGGCAATTGCTGAAGAACGCAATTTTTCGATTCCAAGACGTTCTCAAGAATCCGTTCTTACGTTCTCAAATCACAACCTGCCACAATCTATTGGTGTCCCTTAGAGTATATAGGAAAAACAAGCTGGATTAGCAACATCGTGTCCAATTACACTAATATTAGTTTTGCTTTTTATAATAATAACACAATAAAGAAACTGATTTTTAAAAATAAACCTAGAGTTGATCGCCTTTCCAAGTCTGGTGTTTATAGGATTAATTGCAATGATTGTAGTTTCTCCTATATTGGCCAGACTGCCCGCAATTTTGTAGTTAGATCTCAAGAACATTTATCTGGTTGCAATAAATCAACTTTCCATAACCATTTAACTTTAGAAAATCATACAGCTAGCTTGAACAATTTAGACATATTATTTATACAACCTAAAGGCAGACGTTTAGATACCTTAGAATCTTACGAAATTCGAAAATCAATATTTCTTAACCAAAATATCCTTAACGAAGAGAGAGAACTTTGTTTCTCACCAATTACAGACCCCGCCCTTTTCTATAATTTGACTAATACGTCGAGTAATACTATATTAATTAATTAATTTTTATTGCTTATTTTTTGTCACTCCTTCTTTTGTTTTTATTTTGCTTTTTTCTGCGATATATTTATAACAAATTTTTACTTTTACAAATCAGTAGATACTCCTGATGCTGACCTAACAAGCTGAAATCGATCGAGTGATTTTTTAAACGTTTTGAACAAATTTTTTAATTAAAATATTCAAAAATATAATTTTGCGAAATAAAAAACAAGTGTTTAATAAAATGTGTTTAATAAGTATATTTGGTATAAGTGTGTTTTGCCAAGTGCCTACGGCAAACAGCGTAAAAAATGATTCTAAATTGATTCTGTAACAATACCGGTCCAGATTGCTTTTCCAACATTTAAGCGGAAATGACGATTTAAAAAAACTGTTTTTCAACAAAAATTCGGACTTTTACCGTAAATTGTGAGATCCTGAGTGGCAGCTTCCATTGAAGCTTTTCGTCTTTATTTATTTTATTATGAAAAGTATATTATTTACGAGAAAAGCGACTAGAAACTAAAATATCAGTTTTCCAAAATGGTGTTTACGACAAAAATTCAACCTTTCCACAACCCAGACGGTTGAGTGATGAGAATGGAACTTCTTACTTAACATTTTATTCATAAATTGGAAGATTCCAGTTAGTTTTGACCGATATTGGCCCACCGGAAATGACTGCTTCCATATAGTAGCTTTCTTTTTTAGCAAGTATTTTGACAAGTAGCATTTACAAAAAAAAAACGAATTAAAACAATTGAAAATAAACGAATAAACAACAAATTTTTGGTTATTATGTGTGACATATTTTCGTTTTACAAAAAAGTATGTTGGTGTAAACTCAAACTAAAATACTTTAATACTTTATCACGTACTATCATAGAAAAATAAGTTTAACATAGATTTCTCATTTGTATAAAACGAATTAAATTCCAACGTCTTGATTGTATTTGTGACTTTACATTGCGCATAATGTAAAATTACAAATACAATCATGACATTGAAATTTAATTTTTTTCTCTCGTTTTATACAAATGAGAAATCTATGTTGTATTTTTCTATGGTACTATTTTGCTATTAAAGTATATAGCTATCAAAAAAATATTGGTATTATAGTCGTGGTTTAAACTCTACTTTAATGTTATAATACTTTAATTTTGTTTATTATTTTTGTAAAGTTGCCGGTAAAGACATTTTTTGTTTAGATATACATTTTTTGTGATATTAAACAAAAAAAATATTTTACGTTGTTGTTGTTTTATTGTAATGGTTTTGTTGTGATTGTTCAAAACCATTACAATAAAACAACAACAACGTAAAATATAAATGTAATTCGTACACAACGAAAAGTTAATTTGTAAAAAAGAAGTATAGATGGAGATTATGAAAGAATCGAATTCCGTAGACTAGGTAGTAATTCGCTAGTGCTACATATACATGGTTCTATATATAGACAATATTCCTATGTAAAATATCAACGTCAGTCGCCGCGGCCTGATGAGATGACTGATTTTTTCAAATCAATAATCTCATTAAGTTCGAAACTGATTGTTGCGATTCTTGCAAATCTTTCATCTATAATTCAAATTAAATTCCAAAAAAAAAAATATTTGTCAACAAAAAAAGTAATATAGTATTATAGTATGGGTTTACACCGCTTGCGATGTAAACTGGTCGGGTATTATACTTTATTAGCAAAAAAGTATTATACTATTAGAGTAGCTCTGGTGTAAACCCAGGGCTGACATGTTGTAACTATAACTTTTTTCGCTTCGACGAAAAAACCGTGCTACTTCGATGAAAATTTAAAAAAGTACATGAAAGAAAAAATATGTTTACTTCCAAAATACCGTTATTCTATCGAAAATGCATCGAAGCGAAAATTGTGATAGTTACAACATGTCTGCCCAGTATAAGACGTTGGAATTTAATTCAAAACCAAACTTCCAACATCTTAGTAGCCTTTTGATATAAAATTTGTTCAGCGCATTTCTTAAATTTTACCAAATATGACGACAAATCTCATATTTAACCTTTTACTATTAATTAGGAAATGGCATCGTCCATTGGACGATGGAGCTTTTTCAATTTTTTGGAGCTTTTTCAATTTTTTCAATGAAGTTGAAAAGTTGAGCATTTACAAAACAATTACAAGAATTAAAAGATTCAAAGATTAAATTTTGGGTTGGCGTTGGTAGGTTTCTGAAATTTAAGCAAGTAGCTATAATGATTTTTGATTATACAAGACAGTTTTACGAAAAATTCGGTAAGTTTAATTTTCGCTTTAGAAATCAAGTGAGATGTAATCGGAATTTATGTATGCACTCATGGTAAAAACAGTCGGTTATTTATTGGCCACAAGCACAACATATATACCCCTGCCATTTACCTGACATTTTGCAAAAATTCCATGATAATTTTTCGTAAAATAGATAGCTTTTTGAAAATTTGTACAACACACTTACACATACATTGTAAACTTCACCTCATGAGAGAAAATCTCAGCGATTTTGCATATTGTGGACCACTGTGTAAATTTCTCTTCATCAAGTCTTACTTCAATTATACCAACAGCTATTTCTGTAAACTAATAATTATATATTTTTCGTAGAACGTATGTACTGTAGAGTAATATGTAATAAATAACAGTCTTTTCTCCTGAAATTGATTTGCCGATTTTGTTAACATTTGCATAGCTGCTGCTATAATTGATTAAAGTCGCGAACTATTTCGAGATAATTCTATAAAATTTAACATTTTTAACACGTTCCCGCCGGCGCGTACCACCGGTGGCCCGCACTAAACTGTCTCATCGGGCGGCGCGTACCTCCGGTGGCTCGCACTAGATTGCTTCATCGGGCGGTGTGTACCACCGGTGGTACGCATTTGATTGCGTTATTAGACGGTACGTAACACGAATTATTTAGAGAAAAAAAAAATAAATTTAAAAAAAATAATAAACAAAAATAAAAAAAAATAAAAATAAAAAAATTACTGGTAAGATTTTACTGTCAATTTGAACAAACAATATCTAGTTTGGTTTTATCACAAACAAAAGAGTCAATCAGAACCGTAAACCAATAGTAGGTTAGGTTTCAGTGGTTTCAGTGGTTGACACTTAGGCCATTTTTGGCCCATTGTGATACCACGCATTCACGCCACATCATTAACCCATTCACCTATTCACCTACTCACACAATTACAGTATACCACCTGCACATTGCAAGTTCCATGTCAACCTGTACATTGACATGGAAGGTGGGTCGGCGTTGAATTCTGCACTCCATCAGAGGGTCTTAGTTGTGTTTATTAACATCACCGATTGTAATCGATGATGAAAATTCGTTTTGCATCTAGCCTCTGATGGGATTCGAACCCAGTACCTCCCGGTCCAAGTGGCGAAGCTTTAACCGCTGCACCACTTGTCCGGTAAACCAATAGTAACTTTATGTGTAAATCAAATTCTCGATGTCGTTACAAATGGAAACTAGTAGAAGCGGACAATTGAAATTGTCCGACAAGCGCTCGCCAAAATAGGAAAAATGCAATAGACGGACGGACGGAGGTGTAAAACCGCTGAAACAACTAAGGTGCTAATACAAAAAATTAGCCCAATAGACAAAAAATGAATAGAATCTTAAGCAAATCAAAAAATTACAGAAACTAATTTTGAAATAACACTCATTTTATTATAGATAAAAGTAATATATATATATTAAAGTTAGTCAGTTGGCCTAGAATAATAATTGAAAATTAAAAAAAAATGTAGACAGCCGCATCTGTGTGACCTCTATTTTTAGAAAAAGTTGAATATCTCGAAAACTACTTAACCTAGAATTTTAAATGTGACCTTTTTAGAGTAGTATCTATCTATGTGCAAATTTTGAGCTTTCTGGTATGTATAGTTTTTGCTGTGATAGTGCCAACAGACAGACGGCCTAAGTCTTTGTATAAGCTTGCTCGCAAGAGCGAGCGCTAAAATATTTCGAGCGGCTGTTAGTAGAAATGCTTAGCTAAAACTCAAGCCCTATGTGCTCAATATACATATTTCTCACTCAATATATTTATTGAATACGCGCGCGACAAAATAAATTTTTTTTATTTGTGTGTACAGGTATAAAAGAAACAAACGGAAAAATACAAATTCAACCTTTTTTTATTTTCGTTTGAAAGTATCCTTTCTCTTATGATTTATATTTAATAACAGAAAATGAAATGAAAACTAAAACGCACGTATTATGTATAACATACTAGATGTATATACATGTGTGCACGATCGATAATTTCTTGTCGTTTAGGTATAGATCGTGATAATTGTTCAATTTAGTACCACCAGATGTCAATATCATACGGGGTACATTTTTAATGTTTACATTATTTTTATATGGAGTTTAGGCATTGTTGTATTCTTAATTTAAAGACTTTGAGTTTCGTTTAATTTAATAATTTATTATGTTAACATAATTGTACTTGTGATCACAGTCACCTACAATCTTGTACTCCCAATATTCTGTTACATCTATCTTCTATTTTATTTACTAATACATTCATACAATATAACATCAAATACAATACAATACATATTATACTATTTAATACGCAACCCATTTCAAGCCAGTTATTTATAGCAGTGCTGTACTAAGGCTTGCAAATATATAACATCTCCCTCCTAACACCAAAGTAAAAGTAAAACTTATCTAGGAGAAATTAGTTTCCGTAATATGCTGGAGGTTTGCTAACTCTGCCAGATTTTGTGATGTAATGAGATGCTTGATTTGGATTACCTGTTGATGAAAGTGTTATCGGTTGATTGGTAGAATGCTCCTCATCGCGTGTTTCAACAACCGTCTCATTTTTATTGTTGGTATCCAATTCATTATTCATTCTGAAATTTGGGGCATTCATTGATTGACGCAAATGAGTTGTGTTTCTGCGTAGTTCATTATTTAATTCATTTCTAATGATATATGATCTTGGAGCAGAGTGTTGACGGACAATTACCGCCGGATCCCATTTATTTTGATTTTGGTATGTTATGTTATCACCAGGAGTTAAGTAGATTTCTTTCCTTCGCGACAAGCGATCATGATAATATATTTGCTTTGCTTGATTTGCCTTCAACTGCTCATCTATATATACTATTTGAGGTTGTAGTAATTGCGACTGAATAGGTAGTTTTGACCTAAGCAATCGACTTTGTAAAATTTGAGAGGGAGAGTAGCCAAGATTTGCCACTGGGGTACTTCTGTATTCTAATAAAGAATAATAAAAATCTTTGTTTTCCTCTCTTGTTTTTTTGAGAATCGTTTTAGCAATGTGAACTGCTTTCTCAGCCAGTCCATTAGAGTGCGGGTAATGTGGGCTGCTATGGATAAACTGAAATTCCCATTCATCTGAGAATTTATGTAGTTCAAACGAATTAAATGGTTGATTGTCTGCAACGACAACTTTTGGTATCCCATGTATTGAAAATATTTTCTTTAAGGAGGTTATAACACTACCTGCTGTTTTACTTGGGATTGGTTCTATTTCTAACCATTTTGAGAAATAATCCATGAGTACTAAATATGAATTTCCCGCATGCTCGAATAAATCACATCCAACTTTCTCAAATCGATTTTGTGGTATGGGATGTGGTCTAAGCGAATGATATGGATTTGAAGGCTTGTATTTCTCGCATATTCTACATTTGAAAATTACATTTTCAATATCTGTGTTCATATTCGGCCAGTAAAATATATGTTTTGCACGTGCTTTAGTTTTAGTTATTCCGAAATGGGATTCATGTAGTAAGTCCAATATTTTTTTTCGAAGTGATTGGGGAATGAAGATTCGGTTTTCATAAAATACTAGACCATCCTCATAATATAGTTTATCCTTAAGACCCCAATAAAATTTTACTGCATCAGGTAATCTTTTCTTTTCAGTTGGCCAACCGTTCAAAAAATATTCTTTTATAGTTTGAAGAACCTCATCATTTTGTGTTGCGTTTTTGAAAATTTCTATTTTAGATTCCGGAATTTCTATTGAATGAACCACATCTTTCAAAGATAAATCCGTATCGATGGAATCATCCACACCAGAATTTCGAGATAAAAGATCAGCCACATGAAGGTAGCGACCAGGGACATAAACGACATTTAACGTATAAATTAAAAGTTTAATTCGCATTCTTTGCAATCGATTAGAGTGGATATCAGACACTAACTTTTTCATTATCGATACTAGTGGCTTGTGATCAGTATGTATAGTCACTTGCCGACCATAAATGAAATGATGGAATTTTTTGCAGGCATACACAATTGCCAGCATTTCCTTTTCAATTTGAGCATAATTGCATTCGGCATCAGATAAACTTTTTGAAGCAAAGCAGACGGGACGCTCATCTTGTATTAAACAACAACCGAGGCCATTCTTGGAAGCGTCTGTCTGTATCACAATGGGTAAATCTTCTCGAAAAATTTGTAAGTTAGTGGATTTGCTGATTTTAGCTTTAATGGCTTCTAATAATTTAGAATGAACAGAAGTCCAAGAAAAATTTATATCTTTCCGTAGAAGACTTCGTATTGGTGCATTCATTTCCGCATAGTTGGGTATAAAATTTCTCAAATAATTCAAAGTCCCTAGGATCCTTTCCAGCTCTTTACGGTTTGTAGGATTTCTAATATTCTGGATGGCCTGAACTCTATCTGGATCTGATTCCATTCCAGCTTGTGAAAATACATGTCCCAAGTACCTAACCTTATCTGTACGGTACTGGAATTTCTTAGGGTTAAATTTTACATTAATTTCTCTAGCTCGACTAACTACATTTGCTAAGTTTGTATCATGTTCTTGTATCGTTTTGCCACCAACAAGTATGTCGTCAATGTATACAAAGCAACCAGGTAAATTCCCGAAATATTTTGAATTTAACTTCTGAAACTCTTCAGGTGCTGTTTTTAGCCCGAAGGGTAATACATTAAATAAATAACATCCGAATGGGGTACTAAATGTGGTAAGCCGTTTAGAGTTTTCATCAAGTTCAAGCTGCCAGAACCCATCTCTAAGATCCAGTACAGAGAAGTATTTCATATGTTGCACATGAACAATGAAATCTTCTAGAGTTGGAATGAGGTAATGATCCTGTTTTAGATTTTTATTTAGTTCACGGGGGTCCAGGCATATGCGCAGAGTTTTATCTGGCTTTTCGACTATCACCAGGTTATGAGTCCAATCAGATGGCTCATCCACCTTAGAAATGATGTTAAACTTTTCCATATCGTTTAATTTATCTAGTACTTTGTTACGAATGCTTAGTGGAATCCTACGTGGGGGTTTAGAAACCGGAACTGAGTTTTCTTTTAACTGAAGTGAACATTTATCAGGAAATTTACCAATTCCTTGAAATATATCAATATTTGTTTGAATAAAAGCATCTGTTTCATCTCTATTAATTGAATCTAGTCTTTGAATTAACCCCAATTGCAAACATGAATTAAGACCTAATATTGGTTTAGATTTAATATCAGAAATCAAAATAAATTTAGTGGGATAATGAGCTCCTTTATGATCAATATCAAGTGTCACCTCACCTACACAACTCAATCTAAAACCACCAAATGCTTCCAATTTAATTTCTGTCGCATGAACTGGGATACTCGAAACTATTTTTCGATAAATTTCGATTGGTATAATGTTGACATCAGCTCCAGTATCGAGCTTAAATTTAATTGTAGTATTTTCAATATTCAAATTCTGGTACCAACACTTACTGTTTTGCGCACCCCCCAATGAATCGACCACAATTTCATCAAGTGTTAATGATTCCATCCGCATAAAACACTCATCATCATTTTCAGCGATATCATATACACGTTGCTTTGTATTAGACGGTACCGATTTGCAAACCTTAGCATAATGATTTGGCTTGCGACATCTAGAACAAATAATGCCGTATGCAGGACATTTACCGTATACATGATTATACGAGCAATTTTTGCAATTAAACTGTTGCATGGTATGTGCATTTGACTGCTTATAACTGGGTTGAACTGGGTATGCTGTATTCTCCCTCTGATTATTACTTGATCTAAAATTAAATTTATTAAATTTTTGATATTTATCTGAATTATGTTCATGTGAATAACTTCCCGAACTATTTTTAACTTTATCAAAGTTTGATGATACTGCCGCTATTGCTGATCCTGAATTAGCATATTTATTTTGCTGGTTGATATTGTCTATAGGCGAACGTCCTTGTTGAACTTCTTTTGCTTGGGCTCCCGTTATTTCCGCTACTCGACAAACTTCTGTTGATTTTTTTAACGTTAAATCATCCATTTTAAGAAGTTTTGCTTGAATTTCTTGATCCGCTACACCCAATACAATTCGATCACGAAGCATGTCGTCCGCGGCGGTTAAAAATTCACAACTTTTGACCAATTTAGAAATGTCAGTCAAAAAGTGATCGAAAGGCTCCCCTTCACGTTGACTGCGAGTGTAAAATAGGTATCTTTCGTACACAATGTTTTTTCGAGGATTGCAAAATTCCTCGAACTTTTTTTTCACTTTATCGACATCTTTTTTATCCACCGTTGAAATATTAAAAGTACTAAAAAGCTCAATAGCCTCCTCTCCGGCTAAATTTAGTAGCTGTGCTACTTGTACTTCAGGTGATTCCGTATTCCCTTTAGTTGCCACCGAAAATATTTCATAATGTTGTATGAATTTCTTCCAATTTTCATGTAGGTTTCCTGTGAGGCATAACGCTCCAGGCCGACGAAAATTTTCGTTCATTTTGTATGTATCCACTTTTCACTAATTTACACAGTTTTGCAACTTTTATTTTAATGTCTTGCACTGGTACTTTAATTATTATAATTTACCACTCAACTGCGCCATGTTGTATTCTTAATTTAAAGACTTTGAGTTTCGTTTAATTTAATAATTTATTATGTTAACATAATTGTACTTGTGATCACAGTCACCTACAATCTTGTACTCCCAATATTCTGTTACATCTATCTTCTATTTTATTTACTAATACATTCATACAATATAACATCAAATACAATACAATACATATTATACTATTTAATACGCAACCCATTTCAAGCCAGTTATTTATAGCAGTGCTGTACTAAGGCTTGCAAATATATAACAGGCATAAACGGCTATTACAAAATTGGAAGAAAATTAATGAAATGTACTATGATTCGATGCTAAAACTAATGCTTTTTATTTATAATATATGCATTTCTCTCTCTCTCTCTCTAGCTTCACATCCCATGAAGGGATTTTGCCGCCCGCACTATGGTCCTCCAGCCGTCTCGGTCCATCGCACTCGACCTCCAGTTTCGACATCCTAGTGCCTGTAGATCTTGTTCGACGTCGTCACGCCAGCGCAGTCGGGGTCTTCCTCTACGACGCACACCGGCTGGTTGTTGATGGAACACTTTATTGGTCATCCGTTGTTGTGGGGACCTTGCAACGTGGCCAAGCCATCTCACTCGATTGGATTTTATGAATCCGATAATATCGCAATCTCCAAGTATTTGCTTTATCTCGTGGTTCATGCGAATCCGATATTCATTGCTCGCGACTTTAATTGAACCAAAAATGGAGCGAATGACCTTCCTTTCGAAAGTCGATAACAATCTACAATCATTAGTGGTCATGGTCCAGCTCTCGCTTCCGAAAGCCAGCACAGGTCTTAGTAGTGCTTTATAAAGTGAGAGCTTGCACGACTGCGATAGATGTCTAGATCGCAATAATTTTGATTGGGCGTAGAAAACTCGATGTGCGGCAGCTATTCGGGCTTTTATTTCTGCCTGCATGTCATTTGATGATGTTATAACTGACCCGAGGTATTTGAAATTTTCAACGCGATCAAAATTGTGGTCGCCAATTCCGAGATTTGCCATGGGGATGTTCCTGGGTGTTGATACAAATTTGGTTTTGCTACTGTTCACCTTCAAACCAAGTCTTCTTGCGCAGCGATCGAGCGGCACGAAACTGTCTTTGATATCGCTAGGTCTTCGGCCAAGAAGCACGATATCATCTGCATATCCAAGAATTTGGCCGGATTTATTAAATATACAGCGCGAAGTTTCGATGTTGCTTTTCCTCACTACGTACTCAAGCGCCAAATTGAACAGCACAGGCGCGAGTGCATCTCCCTGTCGAACACCAGATGTTATTTCAAAGGAATCTGACACAGTTCCTTCGATTACAATTCTACATACAGACCCAGACGTTGTTAATTTGCACAGAGAAACGAGTTTCTCTGGAATTCCTAGGCATATGAGCGCGGCCCAAAGGTTATCGCGGTTTATACTGTCATATGCCTGACGGAAGTCTATATATAATTGATGTATGGTTATGTTGTACTCCCAACATTTTTCCAGGATCATCCTCATGGTGAAACTCTGGTCAGTGGTCGATCGGTTGGGACGGAAACCACACTGATAATCGCCAATGATGTTTTCGGCGAAAGGGATGAGTCTGGCAAGTACAACATTAGCCAACACTTTGTAAGCATTGTTCAATAGAGCTATACCACGATAGTTTTCACATTTAAGACGGTCGCCTTTTTGATGCAACGGACATATGAGCGCGGTCTTCCAATTCTCCGGCAGCTCTTCTTGGTCCCAAATACAGACGATGAGATCGTGTAGACTTGTTCCAAGAGTAGCGCCTCCGAGTTTTATTAATTCTGCGGGGATTCATTCCATCGAGACCGGGTGCCTTGCCGTTTTTCAATCGACTAATAACTGCGTCTACTTCCTCCACTGTGGGATATTCGACGAAGACCTCATCACCTGGAGGACCTATTGCTCTAATGGGGGTCACGTCGTCATTCCGATTTAGTAGATTTTGAAAGTAGGTTTGCCATACTGAGAGAACATCAGCCACGTTTATTCTCCATTCCCGTCTTTGATGGCTGTACTTCTTGGGTGGAAGTCTTTAGTGAGATTCCTGGCATTAGCAAAACAGTCCCTTAAATTTCCTACTTCCGCTTGGAAGCTGATGTTTTCGATGCATAATCTCATATGATCGCGTTTCTTTTGACGAAGGTATTTAGTCGTGGCTTTCCTAGCGCGGAGATATTCTGCATTTTTCACGAAGCTTTTGTTTATAGGCGACATTGATCATCGAACCAATCATTGCGGGGTCTCGGAGGTCTTCTTCCGATAGTGTTTTGCGCCGCGGTGGTAATGGCTGACTGTATTGTGTGCCACTGCTCTTGGATGTTAGAAGGAGCTTCTTCGTTGTTGCTAGGCCGCTCTAGATAGTTAGTGACAGCTGATTGGTAACTCTGCAGTGATGCTTGGTCTTTTAGAGCATTCACATTCCATCGAACGGTTTTTTGTGCTTGTCTGTTGAACGTTGATGACAGTTTGCACTTATATTTAAATATGACAAGCATATGATCGCTGTCCATATCTGCACCCCTGTAGGATCTAACGTCAGATATACTGGTCGAGTGTCTCTTAGACACCATGACGTTATCAATTTGGTTTTCCGTTCTTCCATCATTCGATCTCCACGTTACTTTGTGGATTCTCTTATGTGGGAAAAACGTACTTGATACTAAGTTGTACATTAATGCCAGGTCGGTGACGCGTTGGCCGTTGTTGTTACTACTTAGATGCAGACTGTTAGGACCGATGTGCGATGTATTTTCTGCACTCCTACCGATTTTTGCATTAAAGTCGCCCACAATGATTTTAATGTCGTGGTGCGGTATGTTATTGATGACTTCCTCCAGCTCGACAAAGAATAAATCATTGATGTCATCCGATTTATCTTCGGTGGGTGCATGCACATTAACGATCGTGATGTTAAATTTCTTAGTGCGAAGTCTGACCGTGCACATCCGCATGTTGATCGGGCGGAAATCGATGATATGGTGCTTCACGCGCCGATGAATGAGGAAGCCAACTCCAAATTCTCCTCCGTTCTGATGGCCGCTGTAATGAAGAGTGTAACCATTGGTGGTGTCATGGATCCCACTCCCCGACCATCTAAGCTCTTGTAGTGCAAGTACGTCTAATGTGTAACTCTTTGCTTGGTTCGAAAGGTTCTGGAGATCTCCAGGTCTTAAGAGGCTAAGCACGTTCCATGTTCCCATTTTTAAAGCGTTGTCCGTGTACAATTGTCGAGTTCGTAATGAATCCGATATGGTAATCCGAGGCCTTTGTTTAGGGTTCATAACTTAAATGGTTTTTATGAGGGAAGGTTGTTGGGCTGCCGCTCAACCCGCTTGTTACGTGTGTGGGTCACGTACTGGTGAGAATCTTAAGGCATCCAGTCCTACCATGAACACATTTATATAGCGAGCCGCTTGATACAAGACAGACGCCCGCTTCAGCCGCTCCTAACATGGAGAACAGACGCTGGTTTGGTATTGGTTTTAGGGCGCCAATAACCCGCCCTGACATGTAGTATATGTCAGGGCGGGTTATTGCCGCCCTAAAACCAATGTAATATATGAATAGATGATTTTTTAAAAAAAATGTATAAATAATATTACTTGGATATTTAAGAAAATGATGTACAAACTTTAACAATTATTGAAGTTTTGTGAGGTTATGTCAAATTGTTTGTTTTGGTTGATCGACGTTAAGATTAGTGTTCTTGAAGGCAACACAAATTCTAATTTTAAGATAGCAAATAAAGAAAATATTGGTAAGTTTAACTTGAATCTATGTAGATATATTACCTACATACAATACAGTTAATAGATTAATTAATTATAATTGAAGTAATATTTTTCATATATCTATTATACATATATACATAGGTTACCTCAAAGCAAAACTAAAATTAAAGGGTGCCAGAGTGAGCGGCAATAAAACTGTTTTAAATGAGAGGTACATTTACTCTAAAGGAATTTGTATTGCATTTATATTTATGACTTATGTATGTGCATATATTAATTAATTATAGATTGCAATTGTGGGAAAAAAACCAACTTGATCGGAAATTGTATACAACAAAAACAATCCCAGCGCCTTCTAATGATACGTTTCCAGAAAATACCGACCCACAGTAGACCGCGTTACAAAAAATGGATAAACAACTATTAAGTTGTTTAAATATCAATGAAATTGATGATTGGTTTATCGAAAGACTGGCAAAAGCTAGCAAAATCCAAGGCCGCAATATGGCATTAAATAATTTTATAAGAAGTTGTTATTTAATAAATAAGAATAACCAAAGCATATTCATTAAAGCCAACTGTAGGGCAGAAACAAAGAAAAATATTATATATAACCCAGTTGTACAGTTAAAAAATTCTGTGGGTGTTATAAAACAAGCAACTTTTACCTGCCCAGCAGGAACGGGATTTTCAAGTGCATGCAAACATATCGCTGCCTTTTTGTTTGTGTTGGAGCAGTATGGCCTAACAGGTAATACAAAATTGAATTGTTTTATAATTTTGTTTAAACGTATACAAGTTTATTTAATAGGAAATAGTTTAGAACAACAAAGTTGTACGAGCCAGCTTCAAAAATGGCATCAACCGAGCTCGTTTAGGCCAACAGGCAAACATCTACTTAGAGATATTTTAAATTTACCACCACTGGAAAATGTCAAATTATCGAAACAAAAAACGGATGACCTTTTAAATTTATTTATAAATGCAAAAATTCCCAGCAATATGACAGAAGAAAGAATCATTAATCCTAATGCTTTTGTAAATGATCATCTGTATGATTTAAATTTTGCAGTCCATCGATTAAATCAAATCAATTCTGTTGATGAAAAAACGATTATCAAAATTGAAAAAGAAAGCTCATCAAACCTATGGCACCAGCACCGCAAATCTCGACTTACAGCATCAAATGCAGGAGCTATTGCTTCAACTATTAGATCGATGAGAATGTCAGTAAAATTGGCTTATCGAATGATCATAGCTAAACCGATATTTACCCGTTCAATAAAGCATGGAAAGCTCACCGAAAAAACAGCCATTTCTGTTTATTCAAGCATTACTGGCAATAAAGTTGAAAAATGTGGACTTTTTATTGATAAATTAGTTAATTATTTAGCTGCTTCTCCTGATGGTATTGTAAACAGTTCAATTGTTTTAGAAGTCAAGTGCCCGGACCGACAGGATTTGCAGGGGATACCGTATATTACCAAAGAAAATAAATTGTGTGAAAAACATAATTATTATTATCAAGTGCAAATGCAAATGCATGTAACAAATTTAAAGTTATGTCATTTTTTTATTTATACACAAAAAGAATACTGTTTAAAAGAAATTTATTATGATCAATTGTTCTGTGATAGGTGCCTACTGCAGTTAGACACATTTTACAAAGAGGTTTTTGCAAAAGAGTATTTTTTACTGAATTGCTAAACATATGTGATAATATTAATTTAGAAAAGTTACAATTTGATCTTGAAATATTAGAATTATTTTAATATATTAAATTATGTTTTGTTTTTGTGAATCATAATTTAGTTTTATGTTTTATTAATTTTTATTATGAATTAGTTTATGTGATATTTTTGTACACTGAAATAGTTAGAAACTTTAATAAAAAATGAATTATCAAGGTTAATTAAATTTGTTTATTATATTAATTCACTATACTATTTTTGAAATTACAAATCATATTAACTGTATATATTATGTAATCCGCTAAAGGCCATAAATGTGCTGGAAACGTGCCATTTAAAATTTCGTATTTTTTGGTTAGTCCAATTACTCTCTCAATATGGATACTTCGGTTGGCCACAATCCGTGTCTCCATAATCTCATCTTCTGATAATTGTTTTTTTTCCTCTCAGAAATGGGGGAATATTTAATACAACTTTTTGTTTTTCTAAAATATCCGATATTTCAAATCCTCTGTCGGCTAGAATAATATCATAAGGTTTAAGTTTACTTAAAAATTCACTCTCCAGTACTGTAGCTCTATCACTGGTTGAACCTCCAAAAACGCGTGAACAGAAAATTACTAATCCCCTTTCATCGATAGCCACGAGATATTTAAGGGTATAAGTATTTTTGTAGTGTGAAAATAAATCTTGATTGCTTTATGGATTTTGAGACTTTTCAGTTTTAATTTCAGTGCAATCTATAATTGCAGTATAAGAGCCCTCCTTAGAGAATCTTTTACTCCAGAAATCAATTGCCTTTAAATATTTATAAAGCACCTTAATTACGTACTGAAATATTTTCGATACGGTTAATCTTGAAATGTGATACATGAATCCAATTAGCATGTAGTCTAGATTATGTCTTAGTTTAAACAGGCATAGAATCAACTGATCAGGTAACTTCAGGTGAATTTCAAATTCATTAGAAATAAGGTCAGTTCTTAACGCGTTAAACAATAAATTGAACCTTTTATGATCAAAACCAGTCAAGTATTATAGACTACTGTCACTGAGGGTATCAAACAAGCAAGAAGCCATATGAGTGCTTATTACCGTAGTTTGACTCCCTATTGAGGCTTGATATATTTCAGTTTGCGTACCCTAAAAATAAAATAATAAAACACTTAGACTCTTCCTTTATGATAAATAATATATTACCGTATTTTCCGAACGACAACCCATTTCATTCTCTGAACTTTCTTCTAATTGCGTTCCAGGCTGCCACATTTCTTCACTTTCTTCAATTATTCTTTTGGAACAAATCGTTTCATATCTAGCTTGTGAGCTTTCTGAAAACTTGTTCTGCTTTGCTCTCTCGAATTTCCGCTTCGGTATATTTTCGGTAGGAAAGGAGTCCCTATTTAAACGTGTAACACCACCTACATTTTAATATGTTTTCTATAAATTATTTGTATTAAGCAAATAGTAAGTATAAATTAACTAACCTGCATTTATTTTATAATCGTTTACAGAAAAGTGCGCACTACAAACATAAGCACCTATAACTTGGTCTGGCCTTTTTTTTATTCTAAGAAGCAACAACCATTTCCTGCAATTTGTTTTATTTTTCGGAAAGACATGAAAACGTATTCCAGAATTTTTCACAAACTTGTTTGTACATTGGGGCGCACAGCAATATTTCACCATTATAAATTTTCTTTAGATCCAATTCAACATAACTAAATGTCAATAAACATTTCGTTATAACCTCACAAATTTAGAAAACTTGTTGCTATTTAAACATTATTTCCACACATACCCTAATGGTTACTAATTAATATTTTTCAAAAAATATATGTCTAATTGTGTTTTAATTAAATAATTTTATTTTGAATATCGAAATTTGGCACTTTTCATACAAATATTCTAAATTTTATCAAGTCTATTATCGCCTAAACTCCATATAGACAACTTTAAGTGGATCTGACGGCAAAAAAATAAGCTTGTTCCGGATATTTTTGTATGTTAATTTTTATTTTCATAAAGTATGCCGTGCTAAAATTTCATAGGAAAAAACCCGCAATGAGCTTATTTTTAATGCGCTAGATGTCACATTCTCAACTTTAACAGTCGTCAATAAAAAAATTGTAAACATTGAAAATGTACCCCATATTTAGCTGACGGCTGGTGGGATAAAGGGTGAAGTTTGTGTACTAAACATGATCTATATAAAATTTAAAAAAACATGTGATCATGAAAAGCAAAAGGATCTATTTTAGATGTATGTATGTATTTTTGTATGTAGCTACTACATTGATTATGATTTGGTATGCCGCATGAAATATACTTTATAAAAAAAACAAATATTTGGAAAGGGAAAAATATTATAATTAAATTGTTTTTTAGTGATTGCAGTAAACGTTTAGAATACGTATTACATACGTGTGTTTGGTTACATTATGTACATTTTATTTGCCTATCTATACTGATTGGTCAAAATTAAATACATTCATTACTTAATTTTCCCTAAGTGTACTATAGGATGATATATAATCTAAATTCAATAATATTAAAATACCTAACAATTTTATAAATGATTTTATTTTTGAGAAAATGAATAAAATCAGCTTACACCGGAAAGATGTCTTTGGAAAGATGTACTATGTGTTAAGATTTGCCTCCAAAAAATTGGTCAAGCATACATTTCCATATAATCTGAGGCATGGTAGTAATTGATTTATTTTGAGACGTTGGAAATAAAAGCTAGTTATTGATTTTAACCAAATTTGCAAAAAACAATAATATTTCGATGCCGGTTGTGGTATATAGAATTATGAGTATACACAATATCCATGCAATTCAATTTTTAAACTGCTAGTTTATCATGAAAACCGTCCCAAATGACCCAAGCTTATTATGAAAACCGTCCCAAATGACCACTTATTTGAAAATTTCAAAAATAAACATTTCAATATCGGTAATGGGCATAGCGCAGAAGTGCAACTCAATTTTTAAGTTGTAACTTTAAATCATGGAAACAAATTTATTTAGCCACCCTTTATTTATTAGGTGTATGACCTTATTTCTACAGATTTTTTCTTCGAGCTTAAAATTATATTTAAAATAGAAATATTTTCACGGTATTTTGTAGTTTTTACAGGATCGGACACAAGGCTTCGGAACAACGAACGACAAGTCTACGTGAGTTACATAACTTCTCAGAATAGCAGAGTTTACGAACGCAACTGATAAACAGCACATTCGGCACTGCATTCTATACGAATTCCAACAAGGAAAAAATGCTTCTAAAGCACGGGAATCAATTTGTAGTGTTCTCGGTGCCGACGTTGTGTCTTATGAAACGTGTAATTATTGGTATAATCGGTTTAGAAGTGGTGATTTCGATCTAAGTGGGTCCCACATGTGTAGACCGAATAACACCTACCTAGGTCAACGTATGAACACATGTCTTTTACTGCTAGCCCGGCAACAAAAAAATAATTTCTTGTGGAAAATTGTGACGGGTGATGAAAAGTATATTTTTTACTAGAATTCCAAATGTAAAAAGTTGTGAATAGATCCCGGGTAACCCAGTACATCGACACCAAAACAGAACATCTACTTAAAGGAGGTTCTCCTGTGTATCTGGTGGGACATGAAGGGTGTGCTTTATTGTGAACTTCTGGAAACTGGTCAGACTGTGACTGCAGAACGGTACAGCCGGCAACTGAACAAACTGAGCAAAGAAATTGATCAGAAATTGCCATTTACTGGGCAAGTTATACTGATGTAAACGCTCGATCTCACGTTGCTTGCGTGGCTCAGAAGACCAACTTCAACTTGGGATGGGAAGTTCTCCCGCACACGGCATTTTTACCAGACTTATTGAATAGTTATTTCTTTCTTTTTTCTCTATGTCATCTACTCTACGTACATGCACACACACACAAATTTTGCTCTATATTTTATATGGCGACCATCAAATTAAAGACATCATAGCGGAAAGTGGTAAATTCTAAATGACAACTAACTTAAAAATAAAAAACAATATACTAAAATTAATGATAAGTAAACAAAGTTCATGCTCAGGAGAAACATTTAAAATAGAAACTTCTGTTTGAGGAATACAATTACCTACCGAGGCGTCACTTAATTGAACGTGTGAAAATACGCTTATATGAAGTGATGAATTGGTTTAGAGTTAGATTCGAAATTCTTCCTAATCTTGAGCGAACAACTCAAAAAAATAGTTCAATATGCTCTTGACTTAATTTATAGAACGAAATATATTTCAACAGATGTGTGTTTAAATAAGTGTCACGGAAATCCTTGATGTTAGAAGGACAACATATTATTCCAATAAATCCCGTTTGGCTTTTAGGATCAGTAACTTTAATACCAGAGGATAGCAACTTTAATTTAGATATATGTATATTCAATTGATGATTTAACGTAATTTAAAACCAAATTAAAATTACTTGAAATTTTTTGCTGTTTAAAATATCAAAGGAACTATTGAAGACTCTAATAAGTTTTATAGTTCCACTACACCCTTCATATTGTTGCAATTTTGAAACACGGAGTTTGCTACGGAATTACTTAATGTCTGAACTGCTAAATTAACTTTCATTTTTTGGCAATTAAAAAATATATGGGCATTTCGTAATTTATTCGAGAGATGGAAACCTTCCTTCGATTGAATCCTATGGAGTTATTCTAAATAGTGCCATGAAATTTTAGGGCCGTCACCATCAAATAAAGGACCTTTAATAGTTAAATGTTCTTGACGAGTCTGAACATAAGACATGGATCAAAAAAAAATTAAAATTGTTGAGGTATACCACCAATTTAAAAGCGAGATTTATATTAGGAAAATAAACGTTACAACCAATAGTTACAACCCAATATCGTGTAATAAAGGCAAACGAAACTCAATTATATTGTTACGGTGACACCTGGATTAGAATAGAATAACTTAATTTCATTAATTGTTCAATTGCATTTATGATTTATACTCAACATTTAGGCGTCATTTCTATACTAACATATTTGCTCGATGCGCATTTAGGATTATTCTAAAAACAAATATTTTGGTGTATAAAGGCGCGCGTTGACGTGGAATGCTGAGTTTTATTTTAAACGTGATACAGTGAAGGTTAAATAGAAAGATTATTAAAGTGATTATTAAAGCGATTATTAAAGTGATAATTAAAAAGTGTGTTATAATTGTAATAATTAATTGTGAATTTTGTGTTGTATAATAAATTGTGTTGTATAATAAATTGTGTTGTGTAAATAAATTGTGTGAGTTCAAATTTGAAGCAGTTGTATTTATTCACAATCCAGTGATTCGAACCTTGAGTGACAAGGCGAAATCGTAACAATTGGTGACAGCGGTGGGATTGTGAATAATAAAGAAAATGATACTCTACGAATTAAAGCTTGCGCAATTAAAGGAGCAGCTGAAACAGCGAGGTTTTTCCAGTGAAGGCACAAAAGCTAGTTTGGTGGAGCGACTACGTGAGGCCATGGAGAAGGACGGTTTAAATCCAGACGTATATGATTTCGAGGAGGAAAAAACGGATGAGACCGGTGTGGACAAGAAAGAAGGCGACGTACAAATGGTGGTCGGAACAACACAAAACCCATCCGGAAGTTTTGATTAATCGCAGTTGATGGCTGCTATGAATATGATGGGACAACAGCTGACGCAACAAGGGGCGGACATTAAACAGCAAATGAAACAACAGATGTTTCAAGTGGAGCAACAAGGAGCGGATATTAAACAGAAGATGTTAGAACAAGGGGCGGACATTAAACAATCGAACGCGGATATTAAACATCAAATAGAAGACGGTCAAAAGAAAATGGACGAGAAGTTTCTGGAGTTATGTTCTACATTACACGGCGAAGTGGAAAAGTTGCAAACCGAGTTACACACAGAAATTCGAAATGTTAAAGGGAACGTTCAACAAAAATTTGAAACTGTTAACCAAAATATACAAACGGTTAAACAAGATCTACAAACCGAAGTGCAACGTCTCGAGAAAGAGCTTGAAGACGTCAAGGCGAATGGAACGACACATCAAATGATCCAGACGGTTAATGCAGTTAAGATAAAACCACCAACATTTGATGGAACAACATCCTTCAGCATTTTTAAGTTCCAATTCGAAACGGCGATTAAGCAAAATCAGTGGACTGAAGAACAATGTGTTGCAGCGTTAATTGTGGCTCTTAAAGGCGAAGCGGCAGAAACACTACAAATCATTCCTGAGCAGGAAAGGAACGTTTACATGGGAATTATGAAGACGTTAGATCGAAAATACGGAAGTGACCACAAGCGAGAAATCTATCGCATGGAATTGAAGGGTCGATACCAAAGAGGAGGAGAATCGCTACAGGAATTTTCATCGGCAATTGAGCGGCTCGCGCATTTAGCACATTCAAATATGTCGGCCGATTACATGGAGCGAATTAAAATAGATGCATTCATTGACGGTATTCGAGATCCTGAGACGCGCAGAGCGGTGATGTTGTCACCTATGGCAACTTTTACGGAAACCATCACGTATGCGTTAACAAACGAAACTGTTCAGGCCATCGTCAAACCAGCAATGGAAATTCGCCGAGTAGAGATTGATTCCAGAATGGACACTGAGCGGGCTATGCCAAGGTTCAGATATGGAAGTAGCAGGATTAAATGCTGGGTATGTAATAGAATGGGTCACATCTCACGGGACTGTTGGGAGATTAAGAAGAAACGAGGAAGATCGCCATCTCCTATGAAGCGTAGACCAAACGAACAGCAGAGAGAGGCCAGAAAGGAGGGTCGGACGACATTGGAGTCGTTAAAAAGAGACAGCTTGAAGGAGCAAAAGCTGACTCCCAAAACCGATTGTCCCATAAGGTCCATCCAAGTTTCGAGAGTAGAAAGAGGCGATGACACCTTGACAGATGAAGCCAATATTGAACATCGAAAGGAAAGAGCACATGATAATGCCAACGCTTTATTTAGAAGACCATGTCCCGCGGAATGCAAGAATTGTGGGCATGTGGAGGTCAAGGAAAACATCGTCGATATTCGGCTCATGCAAGCGCTACCTGATGAGGAATGGACTGATGAAATGATCAAGAAGGAGCAATTACGGGATGCTGACCTATCATTCATCATGGAACATAAGGAAAAGGAACACCGGCCCACATGGAGTGAGATAGCTGACAAAACTTTCATTGTAAAAGCATATTGGGCTCAATGGGATAGCCTCCACATAGAAAATGGATGTTTAAAACGAAAGTGGGAAAGCACGGATGGCAAAGTAAAACAATTGTTGGTAGTGGTGCCAAAAGATCGGATAGCGGATATCCTCAAGGAGTATCATGGAGGAGCAAGTGGAGGTCACCTAGGGATTAATAAAACATTAGCTAAAATTCGCCAACGTTTCTACTGGTCCGGATGTAGACAGTCAGTAGTAGAGTGGTGTCGAAGATGTGACCAATGTGCGGCAGTAAAGGGACCAGCACGAAAAAGCCGTGGAACCATGAAACAATATAATGTCGAGGCACCATTTGAGAGAATTGCAATGGATGTGGCGGGGCCATTTCCGACTACCGAGAGCGGAAATAAATATGTGCTAGTAATAATGGATTATTTCAGCAAATGGCCGGAAGTGTACCCGATGCCCAATCAGGAGACAACAACAATAGCTTCTGCCGTGGTCAACAACTGGATTAGCAGATTTGGTGTACCGATGGAAATTCACACGGATCAAGGAAGGAATTTCGAATCGGTGGTATTTCAGGAGATATGTCAGATGCTTGGAATCAATAAAACAAGAACGACGCATTTACATCCACAGTCGGACGGTATGGTGGAAAGATTCAATGGCACATTGAAGGAATATCTAGCAAAGGTTGTTGAAAGGAACCAACGCAACTGGGATCGACATATACCGATGTTCCTGATGGCCTACCGATCAGCGGTACATGACACAACAGGAGTGACACCAGCTAAAACCATATTTAGGAACAATCTGCGATTACCAGGAGATTTAAAGTTTGAGGCTGTTCCATCAGCAGCTGTATGCGGACAGGATTACGTCGACCGGATGAAAGAGGAACTTAATGAAATACATAAATTTGTACGGGAGAAAATCCGAATATCAAGTGATCGAATGAAAGCTCGATATGACATACGAGCAAATAATCAAGGCTTCGAGGAAGGGCAATTGGTATGGCTTCACAACCCGCAACGGCAGAAAGGATTATCACCGAAGTTGCAACCCACATGGGAAGGACCTTACACTGTCATTAAAAAGTTGAACGACGTGGTTTATCGCAGGCTTAGGTTGGGGGTAGTGTTACGGTGACACCTGGATTAGAATAGAATAACTTAATTTCATTAATTGTTCAATTGTATTTATGATTTATACTCAACATTTAGGCGTCATTTCTATACTAACATATTTGCTCGATGCGCATTTAGGATTATTCTAGAAACAAATATTTTGGTATATAAAGGCGCGCGTTGACGTGGAATGCTGAGTTTTATTTTAAACGTGATACAGTGAAGGTTAAATAGAAAGATTATTAAAGTGATTATTAAAGCGATTATTAAAGTGATAATTAAAAAGTGTGTTATAATTATAATAATTAATTGTGAATTTTGTGTTGTATAATAAATTGTGTTGTGTAAATAAATTGTGTGAGTTCAAATTTGAAGCAGTTGTATTTATTCACAATCCAGTGATTCGAACCTTGAGTGACAAGGCGAAATCGTAACAATATTTTTCTTTTGTACAGATGTTAAGCTACTAATAAGGAAATATCCAAGAGGAATCTTCCAACGAGCAGTACAACTGACAAATATAAAAACAATTACTTGGGTAGCTAAAGTATTATCATTTGGGTCGTTACCATCGAACTCGACGTATTCAGATATTTTATTGGTGTGAAAATCGTACTCGTATTTTGGATGAATGTACATATCATTCAAGCATACATTTCCAATAACGACCTTATCTGTTTCTTTTTTTGATCGGAGCAACAACTTTAGAGTACGAAAAGATTCTGAAGTAAAACCTGGATGCCCATTTACTACTTTATACCAGTGTACGAGCAAGTATACGAGAGTGAGGCAAGCAGTTTTTAAATTGGTTTCGAACATATTCAAAGGTATTCGGAGAATAAAAGTTTAAATTTAAAGAAAACTTCCGTATTTCTTCTGGATATTTCCTGCCTAAATTTGGTTTTCTAATTTTATCTCTATAAGTATATCTATTTCAAAAAATTGAATTTGGGTCACGGTTTAAAAATGTATCCTTCTGGTAAGAGCTAATTAAATTTTTCTCTTCAAGTTCGTCTATCAGGTTCCTATTTTTTACAAGTTTGTAGTATTTAGTACTTAAAAATCTTAGTTTTTATTTTTGTAATTCGTTTCAGAAACTCATAGAAAGATCAGCACCGGATAAGGCCATTACTCGCTTTAACATTATTTTATTAAATTGTTTGTATGTATAAGAAGGTTTTAGACTTCTATTACCAAAAGTAGAAGAATTAGTACCACTACGATTGCTAGTATTACTACCACTATTTGCGATTTTTGTAATGGTTTGCAATTTCGAAGGACTTTTGTTTAAATCGGATATATTATCGTCATTTAAATTTTCCATCTCTTCACGATTATAAAAATCTATATTAGTTCCATCCGGATGCCATCAGTTCAGGTACTCCGTCAATTGGTAGTAAATAATCCTGGTTTTCTACATCAGAAAAACCTTTATAGCAATAATTACACGTTTTATAAGACACAAGGTCGGCACCAAGAACACTACAAATTGATTCCCGTACCTTAGAAGCATTTTTTCCTTGTTGGAATTCGTATAGAATGCAGTGCCGAATGTGCTGTTTATCAGTTGTAATCGTAAAATCTGCTATTCTGAGAGGTTATGGTAACTCACGTAGACTTGTCGTTCGTTGTTCTGAAACCTTGCGTCCGATCCTATAAAAACCACAAAATACCGTGAAAAAAACCTGTAGAAATTAAGTTATACACCTAATAAATAAAGTGGGTGGCTAAATAAATTTGTTTCCATGATTTAAAGTTACAAGTTACAACTTAAAAATCGAATTGCACTTCTGATGAGGATTATAAAGCGATACCCAATATCCGATATTGAAATGTCTATTTTTGAAATTTTCAAAAAAGTGGTCATTTATTCTAGAGAAATTTGGGGTAGTTTTCATGATAAGCGGTGGTTGGTATCTGAAAAATTGCAGTGTACTTATAATGTAAACTTGTAACTCGGTTGAAAACAACAAAAAACGAAATTTATTTATTTTCATTTTTAAACCTTAGGATGGTTTTTACTTGGGGTTAGAAGTTTAAAAATGAAATTCCAAGGATATTGTGTATACTCATAATTCTATATATCACAACCGACATCGAAATATTAATGTTTTTGCAAATTTGGTTAAAATCAATAACTAGCTTTTATTTGAAACAATTCAAATACTATACCATGCTTCAGATGAATATGGAATAAGGGGAAAGTGTTAACAAAAATGTACTATATATGCTTGACCAATTCTTTGGATGCAAATCCAAATACATAGTACATCCTCCCAAATTCATCTTTCCGCTCTAAGCTGATTTTATTATTTTTCTCAAAAATAAAATCATTTATAAAATTGTTAGGAATTTTAATATTATTGAATTTAGATCATATATCAATCATCCGTATAGTACACTTAGGAAAAATTAAGTAATGAATGTATGTATTTAATTTCGGCCAATCAGTATAGATAGGCATATAAAATATACATAATGTAAATAACACAAATATGTAATATGTATGTATATCTAAATGTTTACTGCGATCACTAAAAACAATTTAATTATAATATTTTTCCCTTTCGTTCATAAATTTCTTATGTTTCGTATCATTTCCTCCAAATATTTGTTTCTTTTTTATAAACTATATTTCATGCAGCACACCAAACCATAATCAATGTATGTACATACATACATACATCGAAAATAGATCCTCTTTCTTTTCATGATCACATGTTTTTTAAATTTTATATACCTAAACGACAAGAAATTATCGATCGTGCACACATTTTTTTTAAATAGTACATACTTATGTATATACATCTAGTATATGTATAGTATATATGTACATAATACGTGCGTTTTAGTTTTCAAAACATTCTGTTTTATTAAATATAAAACATACAACAAGAGAAAGGATATTTTCAAACGAAAATAAAATATATGTTGAATTTGTATTTTTCCGTTTGTTTCTTTTATTACTGTACACACAAATATAAAATTTTTCATTTGTTCGCGCGCGTATTAAAAAAATATATTGAGCGAGAAATATGAATATATTGAACAAAATAGACGAAATAGGGTTTGAGTTTTAGCTAATCTCAGCCGCTAGAAATATTTTTCTATTTGTAACGACATCGAGAATTTGATTTGAAAATAAATTTTCCTTTGGTTTACATAACTGATTGTAACTTGACTGTGGTTTTATCTTGTCGACATGACACCGCAATATGCATTTTTCATATAACCATCTTCTACACATGAAATAGAAAATTGTATATGGGCAAAATCATCACATCCATTCTATAGTATATAATTCTATTTTTGCAACTCAATAGCTGCGTTTTTTTGAAAATGTTGCACTAGACCGCGATAAATTATATTTTGATTTTTTATACAATTTCTATAATTTTAAAATATTTGTGCTTCGTATTCACTGTATCGAATTCTAAAGAACTTATATTAAGCCCATATCATGCATTATATTGTTGAATAAAGTTTATATTTGCTTGTACTCAACAACTCTGATCTACTCTTGATTTTATATAGAGTACAATCGAGTTCATCAAAAAACTTAATAATTCCTGAACTGACGAAACTAGGGAAATTTTTTAGTACACAATCTTTTGATTGTTTCTTACTTCATTTTAGAGACAACTGTCATTTTATTTTCATATTTTCTGTTGTATTTGTGGATATGCCGAGACGGATGAAATATTAATAAGAAATGGGCAAATTTTATGGGCAATATGGATATGTGCCGTTTATATCGTGATTTCACTCCTGAATTGTTTGGCGTTTCTCATAGGTAGTTCAATTTATACCTTACGAATAAAATATAAATAAGAAATGGGCAATAATACGGCATGTTTGATGCTTTCGTGAAAATTTATCGAATTGAAGATATGTCCGGTTTATATCGTTGATTTCATTCCTGTAATGTTTGGCGTTTCTCATGGGGCACTTTAATTTATAACTTACGAAGAAATGAAAAACCCAATATACTGCACATCGAGTAAAATTGGCGTTACATCATCAATTATTGTGTTCAGAACAACACATGTAGTTTATCTGAAATTTTAAAATATAAAACACTACTGTTGATTAATGGAAAATTCCGGCTTTTTATTAAAATTTATTTTTCATAAATTCGGATTCTCGACTTTATGGGGTGACTATAAAAAGAAAAATGTTTGTACGTTCCACAGATTGTTTAGTAGTACTTCCAATTTTCACCATTTATGCCTTAGCTTTATGTTCTTTCTACAGTACCAGTTGGAGCATCCGAACGAACCGAGAGGGAATCAATATTTCAACTAGCTGTTGATACGATGACAAAGGTCGCGTTCCCATTACAACTGGTCCCAATTTCGAGATAATTTTAGCATTGAGTCGAACGTTACGAATTAAATTCACAATCCAGCAATCGACTTTCTTTGATTCTATGTTTATTTTATCAACCAACATACTTAATTAAGGTAATGCATTGATGGATTCACGGTTTCCAAAATTTTTCCGTGTAATTCTTTTTTGTCATAATATCGAAAAAAAATATTTCAATGCATAATTTGTAGGTTATGTTGTCATCATACATACTTTCTTGTCGCACAAAAATTCCAACAACGGAAAAGTTAAATGCCGATCCAGATATTATCAGGTTTTTGCCGTTAAGTCAGATTTTTCCATCATACGAATTACTGATTTGCTACATACTTCCGTTCAAACGGGATACAACTAGAAATAAAAAAATATTATAGTATTCAATCCTTTTGTAATCAATTATTAAGTCACTTTTGTGCTGGAACATCATCATTTGTCGTAATTTTGTCACTTCCCTTTATAATAAGCATATAAAATGAAGCATACAAGTTGATTCGAACTGATTCAGATGTATCACCACTTACTACATATAATCCATTCGCGATATTCTTCAGTATACGCATTGTTTAAATTGAGCGAATTAGTATCCGCACTGAATGCCAATGAATCGGAATCCTGTGTTGTATTATTATTAAATATTGATCGCATATCACGTATATTTTTTCTGTTTTCGCTTAGCTGCAGCATTCCAATTTGCTTTTACCGCTTCACTGGTTCGCCTCATTTATTGTCTCTCCGTGTGAACCGTTGCCGATGGTCTAATTTTCAAATAAGATGGTCCAGACGGGGTCGATCCGAATATTTCAATTTTCGTCGACGCATCAGACATTCGGTTGCAATGAATCAATTATGGTTTGGGAGCATTTAGCACCCGCCACTTATTCGCAATTCTTACACTTGTTCAACTTCGGCTTTTGCATCGTATGCGAATGTCATACGCGGTAGTTCCACCTCTTATGGCTCATCCATTTCAGCTTGGTTATGAAAATCATCACCCATAAATCCATTATCACTATTGCTGTCATCTAAATTTATGTTACTATCACCTACAGTTGATTGCAGCATTCTGAAATTAAAAAGATCGTTAAGAATCGCTCCCTTACTAGATGTTTCCAGCCAAATACGTACTTATCATGTCGCACGGCGTATCACTAATATTGTATCCCCTAATGATTATAAGAATTCCGTCCAGCCTTTTATATATATCACATAAAATTACTCATTTACAACCGTCCTCATTGAGTATAAATTCATTTTGTGTATTATCCTAGTACGGATTATCGTTATCAAATAAAATTTCCGAGTTATTCGATACCAGCGTATTTAGAAAAGCTCGATTCGAACTATTCATTACGCTTAAATTGGATTTTATATCGGCAAATACGGAATCCAAGAAAGGTATTTAGTACTTTTTACGCTATTTGCCGAAGGCACTTGGCGAAACACACTAATACTTAATAAAAACATTTTATTAAACACTTGTTTTTTATTTCGCAAAATTATATTTTTGAATATTTTAATTAAAAATTTTTTTCAAAAAGTTTAAAAAATCACTCGATCGATTCCGACTTGTTAGGTCATCATCAGGAGTATCTACTGATTTGTAAAAGTAAAAATTTTATATATAGAAGAAAAAAGCAAAAAATAAGCAAAAGAAGGAAGAAAATTAAGCAATAAAAAGCAATACAAATTAATCTATTGATCGCGCAGGTGTGCGATTAGTCATCGGCTGAGTAACAAAATTCAAGATATATTGAAGTACATTTAATTACCCGAGTCCCGACGTATTAGTCAAATTATACAAAAGGGCGGGGTCTGTAATTGGTGAGAAACGAATTTCTCTCTGTTCGTTAAAAATATTTTGGTTAAGAAATATTGATTTTCGAATTTCGTAAGACTCTAAGCAAAGAGTATACATATCCAGAGTACCGAAGCACAATCAATAATTTCATACAAAAATTAATGGGTTATACAATCGAAATGGGTTATGCAATCTCACAAACGCAATTTAATGTTATGAAATACTAAAAAAAAAACTAAATAAAAAAAATATGTTTGTATAGATATGCAATTTCGGTTACGCATATACAATACAATACATACGTACCCGATTTGTTTTTATTCTTCTTCGTTTTTCTGCACATGGATTCTGTTGCCTTTTTACAATTCAACTTGAATTTTACCGGAACGTAATAGTAGTGGTGTGCATATTGGTATATGTGTTTTGTATTGTGTTTTTGACGTCATTTAAGAGCACAAAATAATATGTTGAGTACATAATTTGTGAATTTAAAAAATTTCACAACATTATGTAAGTTAATAAAGTGTTGTGTCCCTATTCCTATATAGTTTAATTTAATTCCGAGTAAATAAATCAAAACGTAATTACATTATCATCAAAAAATTATTATCATAGTCAAATGTAAACATAAAAAAAAATTTAAGCATTTGTCCGTCTTTCGTCTATCATTTCCATTCCATATTCTACTAACTAAACAACAAAAAAAATAACATCGATGCGATCGACTGCAAGACAAGAGAGAATAAAAATATTTTTCAAATTTATTTATATGTATTTCCTCAGTTAACACGTTAATGGCCGTACGTATAATACTTGTTCCGACTATCACACACATGCTGTGTGAGCGGCAATTAAAGTGTTAATTCACTTTATAATTTATTAATCTTTTTTTTCAATACTATTTCCATAAATAACACATAAAATATAGGCAAATGTACCTACAATTAAACTGGGAATATTAATTTTATTAAAAACAATAATAAAATTCATTTTATTTAAGTTTTATCTAAATATAAATGAAACATTCACAAAAAACATATTGAAATCGAAACTACATATTTTCATAACATGTCATTTTTTCCTTTGCTATCGAGCAGAGGAAATGTATTGTTTCCTCTACCGATAGTATCATTTATAAAATCGGGTCAACATTTTGGCGAAATTTCATGTGGATTTGCACACACACAATGATACAAAATGACAGCACACAATATTAAAAGTGTATATTATACACTGTATACGTACACAAAATTCAACTTGAATTGATTTTGAAAAGGCAACAAAATCCATGTGCTGGTTTTACTTTTAAAAGGAAAAAAGAGTCTAGCATTGCTCAACATAAACAAAAAAAAAACTAAAAATACAAAAAGGCATCATATTTTTCTTGATCTCGTATATGTATATGATATAGAGCTGTGTTGAAAATGTTGTCCATTACCATCGCTAAATCAAAAATTTAATATTTAAGGCCCCGATTCAAGGTAACACGTGGTCGATTTTCAAAGCTAAGACACAAAACACTGGTTAATTTTTTCTAGTAGATGGAGCGTACAGTACCATTTTGAAATCTTCATCAAATTTTGTATTTTCGTAATTTTTCATTTTTTATCTTTTGGAGACATGTGCATCGAAAATAAACATAAAACGAAAGAATGAAAAAGGTTTTTTTGTCCAAATACCTAATGGTTTGGTTACAACAACAAACATATTTATATATTGATTTTTGTTAATTTTCAGTTCTTATTATGAAGCGTTCGGGTATTTGTTGTTTGTTTTTACAACATTACAATCATAATGAAATAATATAACTTTTTTTATAAAGAAATCTCGCACAACGAGAAGCAAAGTAGATGGTCACCTAAACTCAGGAACTGACCTCATTGAGCTCGATTTAACGTAATGATTTAAATTATTAATATTTCGGGTGCATTTTCACATAAGTTTTTTAGTCATCCAAGTATCTAAAGACAAATCTAAAGAGAGTGATCGTATCCCCTATAGGGGGATATTAAAACTGTATTGCTCATTTTCCACGAATGATTCAATTGTACATAATATCTACTGGTTGCATTAAATTTTTAACCCGCAAACATTTCGTTTGTTTCTGGTTTTACACTTTCGGTGTTCACTGGAAGTCTGGTAAATTTCAGTCAGTTCTATACATTCCATTGAATGAGTTTTAACTTGCTGGCACCAGAATTTAATGAATTTTCAAAGACTCCAATTCAACATATATACTTTTCCTAAATGGGGTCGTATCTCGTAATTCAATCATAATTCCGAATTACGAATGAATGGTAATTTTTCAACCGTTCAAGTACAACAGCGACCACTGATGTAACCAGCGCAATGTTCAGATGTTAATTTTAGAATGCCTTCATAAATGTGTAAAAGACAACCCCGATTATTAAAAATCGTGCGTTTTACCGTAGACAGACACAAAATAGATAATACTACTATTACTAAGTTATTTCTGCTTGTCGGCCGGTACTCGAATTTTCCAAAACAGAATTATTAAGTTTTCATAACTAGATAAATGCAATCTATCCCGATAAATTAGGCACACTTGCAAAAATCGCGTTTCTATTAGTCACCACAATTTGTTTATTACGATTATTATAATTTAATTTTCAATCTAGATAAATGAAAATCGCGATAAATTTTGTGTTTGTCTACAGCATTGCACATCAAGTGTTTGCAAATTACGAGTCAACAAAACGCAGCGAATCCTTTAACAGTTGTCTGGAAAATTTTCAAAGTGAGGGAAACACGTTCCTATATATACATATTTATTTTAACACAAGAACAAGAGCTTGACAACAAGATCGTGGCAGTTGGCAGATCTTTGATTTATGTTTTAATTGATACTTAATCGGAAACTATAATATAATAAACATTTTAAATCGTTTTTTAAACCCTTTTACCTTCTCGTGTCGCGTGTTTCCCCCAAATAAATTGTTAACATTTCATTCTTGTTGGTTCATTTGTAGATCGATCTGATGAGCTGGGAAGTATAATGGCAGGGTGGTTTGTCTCAAGAGAACAACGTTGCGACTTAAAACCCAGATGTCATTAACATATGCTAATGTCACTTGCTCTAGCCTATATTGAGCTCACGTATGACGTTTTATAAGAATAAATTGAAAAGCATTTGGATGATAGGATCATCTTATTTCTTTCTCATACTCACGATGCAATTTTAAATGTTGCCGAAAGTTTATCATTGCTGTATACCTTGAATTAAGAGTCCTCAGTAATTTGCACATATATATCAGATGCTGTCGCACGCCTATTGAAAGTTTTTCAATAAACTACAAAATTACGATTTGGTCGGTAGTCCATAATGGTACTCGTGGCTAAGATGCGATCACTGTAAATAACTTTGCTGGTCACTATGTTTTCTAAGCCAACCAGTGTTTAACAAAGCTACGATATAGATGTTACAATTTAATCGATGTCTTTAATAAACAAATTGGAATGTAACAAGCTTAAAATATCGAACGGAATTAGAAAATGCTTGAACCAATTCTAATCAACTTCTTCTTTAACATATGCTAATGTCACTTGCTCTAGCCTATATTGAGCTCACGTATGACGTTTTATAAGAATAAATTGAAAAGCATTTGGATGATAGGATCATCTTATTTCTTTCTCATACTCACGATGCAATTTAAAATGTTGCCGAAAGTTTATCATTGCTGTATACCTTGAATTAAGAGTCCTCAGTAATTTGCACATATATATCAGATGCTGTCGCACTCCTATTGAAAGTTTTTCAATAAACTACGAATAAGTTTATCATTGCTGTATACCTTGAATTAAGAGTCCTCAGTAATTTGCACATATATATCAGATACTGTCGCACGCCTATTGAAAATTTTTCAATAAACTACGATTTGGTCGGTAGTCCATAATGGTACTCGTGGCTAAGATGCGATCACTGTAAATAACTTTGCTGGTCACTATGTTTTCTAAGCCAACCAGTGTTTAACAAAGCTACGATATAGATGTTACAATTTAATCGATGTCTTTAATAAACAAATTGGAATGTAACAAGCTTAAAATATCGAACGGAATTTGAAAATGCTTGAACCAATTCTAATCAACTTCAGTTTTATGGTGGGATTATAAGCCCATCTTAAAATAAACATAAGGTACTTAAATGGATGAGATTGGTTAGGCTGAACGAAACCCTTTATTCATTAATAAACCATTAGTAACCCCACACCGAATTTTAAATGAAGATGCCTATTCGTAAGGAGCGAAATTCCAAATATCCAAGCAGTTCCTATCTTTTGATCTTGCCTTTTTTTATTCCAACATAATCTGATATACTTTTTGAGTATACTCTTTCTTCTGATATACTTTTTAAGGGGTATGTGGCTTCTAAAATAACATACGGGTATAATGTTCGGCAATGAAACCAAATAGCTAAAATTTTTTTCATCCTGTCATTAGAGAATATCATTCGACAGAACAAAGAGTACCGCAACTCCTTATATTATATATCAAGTTAGTTCGTTTTCGAAACCGTCCAAAAAATGAGCTTCACATCAGCGTTGTGAACAAGAAAATATCAGTTACTAGAGAGCAAGCACACGGCAAATGAGAAGCATGAGAAAGTTCGATTACTTAGAATTGACGATATACGATCAAAATATAATCTCTATATAGAGCAAGAATCATCGCATGGATAAACTACATAACCGGATTAAGCAAATTTCATTAAATTTGTTAATGTTTAACCAAAAACTAAACTACAAAGAACCTACAAAGCGCTGATATCGCCATATTTCACTACGAGTCTGTTGATACGAATCAAATTTTTATGGAAATACCGACTGATTCAACTCTTTAGAATACGAGAGGATTGCGAAGGTAAGATAGCTTATGATAGCCGATAGTTTATATAAGATCTATCCTGTAGTTTACATCTTTTGACTGTCAAGATGGCTGTTCTTGATTTATCTGTATATTACTAATTTTATAGCAATAAATATTGACCCGCTTGTATTCACTGCTAGCAATCTGGTAATTGCTGTACTTGTTACATTTCCATAAGTAATTTTTTATTACAAAATGTTAATTGATGTTGACTTACCATAGACGAGGTTGATTACCAACTTCTGGTGGTTGGTCTCTTCATTTCATGGCCGGTTGAGGACCAACTTAAAATGAGAGATGGAATCCCTCGTTCATTCATTCCTCGTTCAAATTTCGGGTACTTGCACCTTTTTTGGATCAATCATTTTTTGGATCATATACACGCCAACGTTGCCAAAACCAATGAGAAGAAATGGAATATGTCGATTGAACATTTAAGCACGTCGATAATGTGGCCATAATATTTATGAGACTTCGACTTGTGTCAGGTTCCAAATTCCTTCAATATGAATTTGATGGATCCTGGCACACCATGATTGAAGGTTTATTGACAAGTTCCGGAGAATTGGAGTTGCAAATTAAGAAGCCAATATCATTATTATTGATTCACCATTATTTAGAGTGTGCGATTAAGACTAACGGTTTTACAAATAACCAGATATAGGGACAGAACATGTTTGTATTAATTATAGAATTGACCGGGTGATGTCTAGTAGTCAGAAGTAGTTAGAAAATTTGTTATATTTATTTAAAACTAGCTGTACCCTGCCCGCTTTGCCGGCCGTATGATTTTAAATGAAAAATTATTTTTATTTTTTGTAATATTAAATTAAAATTAAAATGAAATCAAACATATATTATTTATATAAAAATTGATTAATTTACTCCAATGCTCTTTGGTATAGAACATATTTTATTATTCCTTCAGGTGCGGTCACATATAATGATGACGGGTTTCCCACAAGTGAGCGTCTACCATCTAATTGGCAAAGAAGCATGGATATTCCAAATTTAAACCACAAACTCCAAGTGACTGACCTTGTGATTTGTTAATGGTCATACCAAAAGCTAGACGAATGGGGCATTGTATTCTTTTAAAATTAAATGGCATATCTGACGGAATTATAATAGGAATGTTTGGGATTAAAACTTCTTCTCCTTTGTATTTGCCAGTTAATATGGTTGCTCCAATTAAATATATCATTCATTTTTTAACAGCAAGTCGGCATTACAAAGTGTTGGTTGGTTAATATTTCGTATTAAAATGATAGTACACCAATTTTTAATTGAAGAATATGTGGTGGTACTCCAGGCAAATCTAATAAATTTAAAAATTCTGTAGGATAGTTTACCACTTCGTCTTGATCTATACCACAATCAATTGGTTTGTATGAAAATGTTTCACCAACATTTTTATTTTGAATGGCAGTATTTATATCATTAACATTCTTGTTTTATGATGTCAATATTGATCGATCACTTAACCAATTATGATTTGAATTGTTGTACAATATTTGGGTATACGGTTTCAATTAATTCTTATTTTTAGTCTTTTAAAATACAAAAGTTTTGTGGAAATGGAATTGAATCAGTTGCACAATCAATTTGAATTTTTCCATTTCCAATGTCTAATAAAGATTTTGGATTCATCGTTTTGCAATTGAAACCGCATATATATATTGTTAAATTTAAATTTTTAAATGTTTCTCTAGAAATTATATGGTTTTAAACATTCGTTTAATTCACCAGCTGGAGTTGATCGTGTTATAACAGGTACCTATGTTAGTGTCTGTCTAAAATCACCTGATAATTATATTGTTATACCATCAAATATCTGTTGGTTGTTGCATAAATCTTGTAACGTTTTATCTAATGATTATTATTTTGCATTGTTGCAATATCTTTCCTGATGTTTTTGGTATGTTACATGTTGGTGTTTAAATTATTTGCATATTTAATGGGAGTTTTAGTACTGAATGAGGTGTTCTATTGCCATCTAATAATGTTCCTGCTACTCCTGAAGAAGCAATTGCTAATGCTATGTATGTTGATTCGCGATCTTATCAATGTAATTAATAAATCGAAAAAAACTCCCATAGAAGCTGCCACTTCCAGTGGCTCACGACCCATAGAACATACATATAAATTTTTATTACAGTTCATACAGTAGTTTTTGAGTTTATCGACCGAAAATGCTCCTACGGAAGCTGCAACTTCCCGTGGACCATTTTCAGCTAAAACCCGTTCTCATGACCCATACAACATCCACACCAATTTTTATCAACATTGGTACAGCAGTTCTTAATGTTACAAACACACACGTCCTTATTATATACATACATAGAGATTCTGGATATAACATTTGATCGTCTTGTGAACGGCAAAATGACCGGTAACTTAATCAAGAATTACAAACCCAAATTTATTTGATTTTTTTTATAGTTTGATGGTTTTTTTGGATCTGGCATCCCCACCGTCAAATTCAATAGGTTTTTAAAATTTGGAATCGGAAGTATTATTATGCAAACATAAAGTCATTACGTTATTTAAAGTGTTTTGGATTGTCGGTTATAAATGTGAAACACAAATCCTAATGATTGATCTTTTTGTTTTCAATAAAAACTCAAAATTAGTTTGAGTCGATAATCGTAAATCGTACTGAAGACTGCCGCATGAAAATTGTCTACGAACTAAGTGCAACATAACAAAGTTAAAAATGTGTGATATATGTACGAGTATAATGCACTTGTTGTTGTACCACCGTTTTGCGATCACACATTTTTAACTTTGTTATTTTGCACCTAGCTCGTAGACAATTTTCATATGGTAGCCTTCATTCTGCTTATATAATTAGACCCTAGTATACATCTTGAATATATAGAAAAAAATATGAGCTTGAGGTGTAATTTTAACCAACAAACGATCAGATCTGCTTGTATAAAATTATGTATCGCGAATTACGAGATGTAAATTCAAGATAAACAAAATAAAATCAATTCCGCGTGAAAATTTTGATAAATGGATTTATTATTCTAAATCACTACATCAACAACAACAACATATGGTTTAATTTTCAATCCCATAATTTTTGTGTTATCACCAACTAATTGTTATAGGACATTCATACTACTCCAAATGTACACACATCTGTACAGAATTGCTACGTACATAATATTATGTATTCATATCTCATTAAGATACATACTTATTTTTTCATTCTCTATAAGTAGATAAAATACAAATACAATTTACAATGGTATTTATTACCGATTGAAAGCAAACCATCTCAATTTCATACACACTACTAAAAAATATTGTTAGTTTCACAGCTGTTCATCGATAACGTCCTTTTGCTTTTATCTTCCATATACCACATCTGTTGTATTCTGGTAAAACTAATTAGGAATAAAATCAATAAATTTTACGATTGGTTCTTTACTTTGCTTTCTTTTTTTTTACCAAAGGAATTCTGTTTTTTGCTAATTTTTCGGTTAATATTTACAATTTAGCAAATCGCCACCGTCAATATTCTCAGATTTTTTTTCTGCGTCTTTTGATATATCATAATCTAAGTTTTGTTGACTGATATCGTCGCAATGGTACCAAAACTTTTTCGATTTTTGCGAATATTGTTTACTTTGTAATGCCATAGCGGAAAAACTAGAGGGAAAAATGGAAAAAGCCACCGTCAATTTTCCTAAAAAACTTCAATTAAAATTTTAAGACATAAATATTGGCGATCGGTTGGTTAGTTTTTATGCTATGGTACCACGAAAAGTCGTGTTTTTGCAAAATACGTGAATCGGGACCTTAACTCATGTAGCAATTTTGGTATACAAAATTGTAACAACATGTATTCTACATGTGCACAGGTGTCTTATTCTATTTTACAAAAATAACCTTTATATGCACATTTTTCTTTTCCCTTTTTATGTGAAAATATAATTTGATATTTTCACACTTAATATTAAATTTTTTTGCGTGAATTTTTATTTGTGTTACTTTCAATATCCAGGGGTGTAACTCCCGCATCCCGCCTTTGGTACTACAGGCAAGCACTGTCGGAAGTCACCACACATGAGGATGATTTTTCCAGCGAATGGAACACCCTGTTCCGGCTTCTCTCTGTACAAATCTCGTAAGAGTCTGTCTATGATTGTGAGCGCTGCCCCTGGCATAATGCTGGCCTAGTCTATCATAATGAGTCGCGCGCTTTTCAACTTGGCAACGTGGGAGGAGTTTGGCTTCATTGATGAAACTGATGACTCGACTCATCCATTGCAATGGGCAGTTTGAAAATGGTATGTAGCGTAAGCCCATCTTCACTCAAGCTTGCGGCGATTCCAGTGAAGGCGGAGCAAATGGACCCCAAGCCACGTCTATTGGCAAATGAGTGATTGCAGTTCAAATGTCTTGCCACACCCATCGGGAGCGTCAACGTAAAAGACTTTTGCTGACAGGGTTTCAGATTCGAGTGCGCTTCGGACCTCATTAATGATGCGCTTCTGGTCTTCATTTGCATTCGCATACATGTTGTCGAAACGCGCCATTTCTAAATATTAAAATCTCAAAATGGAAAGCACACCATTGCTGAGGCGCGCAACTTCAATCTAAATATTTAATAAGAAATGTACAAAAGAACCGCTGTATTTGTGTGTTATTTTCATTTGTAAATATAATTTGGACGTTTTCCAAAACAAATCTCGTATTAACAACATAACCAAAACTAATGTACTTATGTAGATTATATAGTCGATTTACCACCACACAAAAAGCAGAAACACGTCACGCTATTTCAAGCATGAAATTAAGAGCTTAATAAATTATCCGGTTACGAAATATACTGGGACACAAATCAACCGCATATCGGGACGAAACTTCCCACTTAACCTTTTCGCATAAATTAAGAGATCCCATGACTTTTGCCTGAAATCGGACGGAAATGATTATTGCAAACTTTCCATAGGTATTATGTTTGCAAAGTATTAAGGTCGATCTTCACTCGCAAAATTTTGTCATGACGGTAGAGTGCCATGACAAAATTGTATTTTTACACTCACAACTATTAACACCAAAATGAATGTATGTATGTAAAATCATTTTATGTTCTCTGTTTTGTTCTGTATTGTCACGGTGTAATGACGGTTCAATACAAACATATTTTGTCATGACATTCTGGCGTCGTGATTAATTGTATAAGATGTACAGTATAGGAAAAACGTTTCTTGGCTTTTACACCTATTTCCCGTGCACGTTCCTTAATAAAACATATATTCTCCTAATATATGAAAAAATACCTTTCACCTGATTTATGTTTCATTAAGATAGGCGCACGGGAAATAGGTTAAAAAGGGAGCACAAACTAAAAATTAAGCGTATTAATATATAAGATACCCGGCCAGTTTACATCGCAAGCGGTGTAAACCCATACTATAATACTAATATTTTTTGATAGCTATTATACTTTAATAGCAAAATAGTACGTGATAAAGTATTTTAGTTTGAGTTTATTTATTTATTTTTATTTATTTATTTATTTATATGATACAATTTAGTCACCACACACCCCATTTTGAGCATATAGCTCATTCTGAATGAAATGTATCGTTAAAAGGTATCCAGATTTAGAGTTTTCTATGCTTTCGAGGTTTTTGTTCGTTTTCCGCAATTCAAGAACAAATTTATTCATGCATCTATTGGTAGCAGCGCTTTACTTCATTATTGATTTCTTCAGTTTTGAAACCTTGGATAATCAAGCCCGGTACAGCCCTGGTATGAAATTGGGCTGCCTTCGTAAGAATCCATCCCAAAATGGACTTTTTATATCATAAGCGTTTAATAAAAATCAAATTTTTAATTTGTAGAAGCGGTATAAAAATAAACAAAACTGTTTGACAAGAAAGTCAAAGAAAGAGTTTACACCAACTTACTTTTATGCTACATACTTTTATTCTACTGGTGTAAACGGGGTAATCGAGAGGTTAACATAAAACTTATTTCAAAATTAGATTGTTGTAAGTTGTCAATTAGAGATAAAATCCCATTTATAGATTGTATACCATTAAGAAAGTAGACAGTTTTTTTTGTTTGTGGTGCAATTTTAGGAAAATAATTTATCATGGTTTTGAGATTTTCATAAACTTGGTTTTCAATTTTTAAACCGCATTTGTAAGGGTTTCGGTCGAATAATACTTTACTGTTAAGATCGTCAAAAAGTATATCTATTTTTTCAATAAAATTAGCAGTTGCTGACGCAAATGGTTTAGTTTCTGATGAAAAATTGTTAAAATCGGACATAGTTCTTACAACTGCTGCCACTGTTCTGCTTAATATTTGTGTCGCAAATTTCACTTGCATTTTCTCAAAAGAATTTGGATAAATATGACGATTGGTTAACTTTGGACACAACTTTGTGATTCTCCATTTCTCCGCTTCAAATAGTTCTTGCAGGACCTTCCAAAACACGGTGTTTCTAAATTACTACTAATGAATGTATTTCTGACGGATTTAATCAAATGCGGCACATCATATAACGCAAAAAATTTTAATTCATTTAAATAAAAAAAGGGCGTTCTTTACACACATTAAGCATTTCCTATTATTTGGCCCCTGATTGCAAACTATTGCAAACGTGGTTAAACCAATTCTTCGCAACACCGCTAAGGTATCCAACAAAATTTCTTTTAAATTTTCACTATTCATATTATTTTCACTTGCATGATAAGAAATTACGTATTTAAACTGTTTTATAAGTCCGTGAATTAGAAAAACTGTTACGTATTTTGCAATATTTTGTGTTCTTGTTTTATTTATTTGCGAAAAACCATCAATTTCGTCATTCACTCTATCGTACTCCAAATGTGAGTGTTGATTTTGTACCAATAATATCAGCGCGAGGTGAGGAAACCGGAAAAACTTAGTAATGGTTATTTTATTAATATTGGTTTACTTGAGCGCATGCCCGTCATTTTGTTTATATATTTTTTTAATTGTTGTAACAAGTGCTATTCCGTGTTGTTCAAATATTTGAAAATCAAAATCACACAGCAAACAATCGGATCCACTGGGTAGGTAGGTAGACGCCAGCATAATAAGTATTCAACCGGTTCAACCGGATCTTTTTTTGGTCTAATTGCCATTGTAAAATTGATGAACAGAATGCACAGGCACATGAGAGAAAAAATACAATACAAATATAATATTGTATATTATGTACACAAAATTTTTGTTCACCTCGCCAGCTCACGCTGGAATTTTTGGTACAAAATAGACACTCTGGTCTAATAGACATTTCGTCAAACATTAGAACTACCACCTTTTCACTATTACTTAATTGAACTATTTTCTCTTTAAGTCCTATCAAAATACAATCATTGAAACCGGGTTTTAAGTTTTTGATAGGGGCCCAACGACACAACGAAGATTTTGAAGACATATTTAATTGTAAATTATCTCTAAGAAAGTTGTAGCAGGTCGGGGACTTAAAATAAATATTTTGGACAATATTTCTCACTGCTTGCGGCCGCTGCTACTTTCTATCGACCAACATTTTCACAAATATCTTAGCATTTGCACTTATTTTTGGCAATCTTTCAATTGCTCTACAAATTGAAATATCTTTCCTTGATGTTATATCATTTAATTTATTTTTACGCAAATTAAATTGTTTTCTGATGTTTAATAATCGCATATTCAAAACTTTAATTGTATTGCGTAATAAATCAATACGCTTAACTGCTTGATTAAATTTATGATGGTAATGGAATGAATTTTTAAATTGAGTCAAATAATTTTTACAAGAAGTTCCAGGCTGCTCCGCGGATGAATCTATTTTTTGCTGGTAAGATCGACTGAGAAATCTAGCGAACTATTTGACTCATTTTATGAAAGTTCTAGTTTTTTTTTTGAGTTTTCATAAGTGGTAATGCCTTGATATCGAAACGGGACTTCATTATCGACCTTTTAATCAGTGCTCTAATTCTCTAAAAACCAAGATAAACTGCAATGTGTAAAAGTGATAAGTTTTACACACGAAAAAAATTATCGTAGAAATTTAGATTTATATTGGATATCGTGATGTTTTAGTAAATTCGCATTCATTAAATTTTTTTCAAGATAAAATGTAAAGTGGCAAGATAAGTTTATGTCAAAAAGTAATACAAGTAATTTATCGCGGAATAACTTTGCTTGAATGTGTAAAACGCTTTCGTTTGAATATTATTAAAATTAATTTCAATTTTTGATATTTTAATTTATAGTTTTATTTTAGAATTAAACAAGCCAAGTTCTAACAATTTAAATAACTGCGATACTTTACACAAAAAAGTTATAAAATTCTTTCCATTTAAAATGTAAAAATGGACTGTTTTCGTTGGAATTAAAACATTCTTTCAAATCAAACATTCGAATATTTTAATCGATCGTCTTCACTTTTGCTTTTCCTATACTTTTGCTTGGTTTTATCTCCCGTATTTCCACAAATATAAGAAACAAATAAATTTATAATTTATGTGTGATTTTAAAGTAGGGAATAAACAATGTACCTATTTATATTAGAAGAAGAAGAAGAAGACGTAAGGGGTAGAACATCCTAGAACAAGATGGTCTGTGGATTACAGCAAAAGCAATTATTATAGTTGATCAATTTTCAAATTTAAATGTCAAGTGTTTCAAGTGTCTGATTTGACAACATCTAAAATGGACCCCCCAAGCTTTCGTCTTGGTGTTCACTTGCAATATTTTACTTGATCATTACACTTGCACGGCCGATAGAAAATCTAAATTAGTTAACAAATTTCAGTTTGTTGTTGTTTAATATTTCATTTAGAGGCACTATTACCTCTCGAATCTTTAAGATCTTACAATGCTTTAATCCTAGATTATTTATTAATTTGTGTTTGAGAAATTGTTAATTAGGACAAATTACGAACAGTAATGAACGAGTACAAAATTTAATTATATTATGCATTAAAACTAGCTTTTAACTAGCACTAAGGTCAAACAAGATGTATATTGCATAAAATCGATTTCTAAAGTGCAGGTAATTGATCAAACTGTCACCTCCTACTCGTTACCGATCCTTAAGATTAACCCAAACATTTTAAAAAGATTAAAAATTAACTCAAGGTAAAAAATCAAATCGTAACACTAAAACTTCCCTCCATAACTAGACCTATAACTAGACCTATATCAAATACTAGACCTATATCAAATACTAGCTTACTCACCGACACGACTATAAGGATGTGTGAGTAAGCCACACGGAATAACCATGGTGGACTGAACCCACGTAGAGAAGTGATTGTAGTAATCTCTATCCGAGGAGTCCGATCCCCCACCAAGTTCTTGCCTGCCCATGTAAAGTGATAAACTAGGCTTCATTTGGCATTCCCTGACTCACGACCGATTAACCTCCCTTTTGAGCTAGCGGGTTAAAGTCACTGGGGGGATGCAGGAACAAATGAAGCAAATATAAATATGAAATCGGGCAACCTCAACCTTTGGTTTAGGTTCCCGTTTCAAATGGAGCCCAAAGTGTTCGGCTATATAGCCAATAGTAATCCCAAAGCCCAAATTTTAACTCAAATATTTTTTTTCATAAATAATATTTCTTTTTTTTGGGTTAATGAATAAACCTTAGTTTTTCAATTAATTTTGTGTTTACTGTGCAAAGCCAGAAATTGACCAAATAATTCTGTTTTGTGTTTTTAGTAATGAAGTGAAGTGTAGTGAAATCAATGAAAAGAAAATAAGGATTTTTATTTGTGTGGGTGTGGCAGTGATCATGCGAAAGCATGCCTGACCAAATATACAGCAGGCTTTACACACACAGGTACGCTCCATATACATTCGTTTTCCAATATAAGATCTACGAATTTTAAATATTCGTAGTGGGTACACGGAACTCGATGAATAATTTTTCTTACAGTGGTTTTACAAATATACTCACTATTTATAAGTTACACAGTTTTCGGTACTTTGTGTAATACCTCCATTTACAATGCTCGTTGGTAATGGTGAATGGTACTATCCCTGGAGTAATATGCATATCTCTTTCCTGCTGGTCAGTGATGCCAGGTGGTATAAAGAGCTGCATATTCTCAGGCAAATTGACGCACCATTCTGATTAATTAGTACGGTAAATGGTAAACCTACAAATTTCCTCCGTATAGGGCAGATTAGCTGGTGGTAGAATTTACCACAGGTTAAATTTTGCGATAACAAGTTAATTAGAAAAATGAATTTCCACAAATTAAAACGCATTCAGTTAAGTTTCGCGATTTTCCACTTCAGTATAATTTAAATTTACATCTTTCGGGATGAGGTTTGCCAGACTTCCACGTAGATTAAATACGTCCAGGTTATGAATGTCACTGGTTGTGCAAGCTTGCGATCTATTTTTGGACGGGTATTAAGACGTCAAGCTTGAACTTAGATCAGTGTTGTTTATAAGATGCGTTTGGAAATTCCAAGTGATAACCGGTGTGTTATCATTCCCCCTCGATAAAATAATAATTTAGTCTCAAGAGCTGAATTATCTGGCCTTGTGGATACCAGGTTTGAGCTTTACTAGACGAGAATGTCTGCAGTTATTGTGAGATACAAACAAAAAATTGCGTTTACTATCGAACCAAAGCCAATGAAATACAACAGGAGTTAGTTAAGATGAAAGCGGCAATTCAACGAAAAAATATTAAAATTAGATCTCTTACTTTAAAAATAAAATATCTAAAAAAAATCAATAAGTCGTTAAAATTCCAATGTAAAATTGAATTAAAAGATAAGATTAATAAATTAAATTATGTAGAGGACCACGCAAAAGAGCTAGGGAAAATGCTTTTATTTCGAAAAGCCAAAACTACTAAATGGAGTCAACCTCAAAGATTTTTAGCACAAAATTTATTTTTTCGGTCAGCAAGATTATACCGTTATTTAAAAAATGCTTTAAAATGTAGAATGCCAGCTGTATCATCAATTCAAGCTTGGATGCCAGTCAAACATCTAAAACCTGGAATAAATCACGATATTTTTTTTAATTTAAAGCAAAAGTGTTTTCAAATGGACACTAATTCGAAATATGCAATTCTCGTTTTTGATGAGATTGATATAAAACGTGGTTTAGATTATAATTGTTATCACGATCATATAGACGGGTTCACTGATTTAGGTAGTCAAAGACAGAACACAATTGCAAAATCTGTTTGCCTTTTTATGATTCGAGGTCTCTTTTCAAACTACAAATACGTTTTATCGTATTATTCATCTAAGAGCAATATGAAGGGGGAAGACGTTAAGCAAAAACTGTTAGAGAACATCGATCTTGCCGAGAAGAGTGGGTTTAAAATTGTTGCGGTTGTTTGTGATCAAGGTTCTAACAACTGGAATTGTTGTTCTAAGTTAGGGATTTCAGTAGACAAGCCATAGCCAGGTTATTACGTGTCAGGAAGTTTTAACACCCTCATGGTTCAATGCCTCCTAAGGTAGGATAAGAATCTGGATTGTGAAATGAGTGTTCAAAAGTATTGTCATAATCGAGTGGGTACCCTAATAAGTTTGTTCATCCAATCTGAAATAGCAGCGAGGATCACTCGTAAGTAGTTAAGACACCCGCTGCACAATTTAGGGTTGGATGGTAAGCTTATCAAAAATTATCATCAAATCCTTTTTCCTCTCCTTTTTCGACCCGAGTGAGTGGTAGAGTACAATATCAATTCACGATAGTGGATTTCAAGAAACGATAGTGGATTTCAAGAAGCCATGGTTATCATAATATTCAAAACTTTATTATATAAATTTTGTGTTTTATTAGAGAGAGTAAATTGTAAGTTCGGAAATCTAGTTTTTTTTTAACAAATAGGAATTTTTAATTTAAACGAAGGAAGTTTTTGGTTTTCCTTTATTTTTTTTTATAAATATATATATATATATATATATATATATATATATATATATATATATATATATATATATATATATATATATATATATATATATATATATATATATATATATATATATATATATATATATATATATATATATATATATATATATATATATATATATATATATATATATATATATATATATATATATATATATATATATATATATATATATATATATATATATATATATATATATATATATATATATATATATATATATATATATATATATATATATATATATATATATATATATATATATATATATATATATATATATATATATATATATATATATATATATATATATATATATATATATATATATATATATATATATATATATATATATATATATATATATATATATATATATATATATATATATATATATATATATATATATATATATATTATCTTTACTGGAATAGAAGTAAAAATGGAATTTGGTATAGATAAATTATCCGACGACGAGCTTTGCATCGAGTTCGAGGTGCGCGGTCTGGCCGACAAAGCCAACCAAGTGGTAACTAACACTTTAAAAGAAGCATTAGTGCAGAAATTGGAGGACTCTTCCTAGCACCAAGCAAGGCGACTCTTTCCTAGCACCAAGCAAACCGCATGTGGCAGCACAAAAGCAGCCGCAGCGCGAATACGAAGCGTTAAATAAAAGACTCACTGCATTACGTCAGGCAGTATCACAGCATCTAAAGGATAAGACGCCTTTAGACCAATCGCTGCCTGAAGTTTCAGCGAAATTGATGCACGTACAAGGCAGAGTCAATAGAGCTAGTAAGACCCCAAAGTTTTTAAAAATGTCAGAAAATTTGAAAAAAGCAACGTTGGCTTGTGGTAAGGTGGTAGCTTTGATAAAACGAGGGAAAATGTCATTTGAACAGGCAGAAGAAGACCTGGGAAACGTAGTAATCGACGTACCAAGTATAGAAGACAGAGAGGAGGTCCATAAAGAACCCCTAGACGATGGTAAAGCAAACGAAATTATTCTCCAAGATTTGGGAGAAGACCCGCTAGAAGATTTTAATCTCAAGCTGGATCAAATGAATTTGGAATCAGGTTTCAATCCTGAAAGGAAGTGTTCCAACTCTGGTCCCCAAAACTCTACATATTTACCCCATTCGCTTACCCGGAATGGCCCTTCCCAGAGTCGGAACAACGCTAAGTTGAGACAGGAGGTTAAGACATGGAAAGTACGCTTCCAAGGGTTACAAAGCGAATTAACTGTGCAAAGATTTTTAGATCGGATGGAATGGCATGCATCAACGTCATGTATTCCTTTAGATCATCTGGTCAGAGTGTTAGACTTGTGTTTAGAAGACGAAGCTCTGGAATGGTTTTGGAACTCTGTTGACAGAAATCCCCAAATTTCGTGGGAAGAGATGAAACAAGTAATGGTGGCTAGATTCACCTCAAGCACTACGTATGATGACGTCAGACGTATGCTGAATAATCGCCGGCAGAGATATCCTAGACGATACAGGAGTTTTACCAGGCGATACAAAAGATTTCCCTTCAAACAAACTAGCCCATATCAGATAGTACGCTATATACCATTTTGAGAAGGAATATGAGGCCGGGTTTGCAAATGGCACTACATGACGAAAAAGAATTCAGAAGCATTCACGCCACATGGCTTCTATTGAGCCACACCGACGAATGAAATCACTTCGTCGGTGTGGCTCAGAAGCCATGTGGCGTAGGTTCGGACATAATCCCGAATCAGGCTTCACCTCTTAAGCACATCCTAACCATTCAAGTACAGATAACTATAGAGCAATGCACAAGCGCCAAGTAACTTTTGACTAACGCGCACATAAGGTTCACGAGCTGACTTATTCAGAACCGGTGGGTTTTGAGACGGTAGAAGAGATAGTTTTAATCCAAGGCGATTCAGACTATGATTCACATTCAGAGCCACAGATATCAGCAATTACACACAGACCGAAGGCAAGGGAAATCGTAGACAGGTACCCACGAAATCAGGCTAGTAATTCTTCCACCCAAATAGGTACTTTGGTACAGGGCGCAGCTCGACCAAGTTATCGTAAATGCTGGAACTGTGGTGAGAACTCGCATAGTTTCATGGAATGTAGACGACCTATTACGTCCGTTTTTTATTTTGGTTGCGGTGTGAAAGACACATATAAAGCAGATTGCAAAACGTGTAACCAGTCGGGAAACTGGAGAGCAGAGATGAGGAAGTCTCGGGATCCTTACCTCAGCCACGAGAACCCGAGCCAAGATACCAGAACAGAGGAAGCGGCATCCAATACCGACCCGGAACTATACCAGCGGTGGCGGAATTAAGAACATCCAATAATACATGTCACCGCTCGATGGCTTGTCAAACGGATAACAGGCGAGTCAGTCGAACAGTGAAGTGGTTCCGCTCGCGCAGGAGGTGGCGGAAACTCATTATATCATCAGTTATCCAACCAGGGCCAGATCATCGGCCATACATAAATTTAAAAATAAAAGGACAGTCAATTTCAGGATTGCTTGACTCCGGAGCCAATATAAGCGTGTTGGGCAGGGGACGTGAAAAATTTCTGAAAGAACATGACTTATCCTATCGACCACATAAAACTGAAGTATATACTGCCAGCGGTGGATCTGAGCCAATATTGGGTTATATTTACATTCCGGTTAATTTTAATAACCAAACTCACATAATTCGCTTGTATATAGCACCAACATTGTCTCAGCCCTTATATCTAGGAACAGATTTTTGGAAGGAATTCGGGTTACACATTTCTGTATCCGAATTGTCCTGCCCAGAGAATATGTTGCCGTTTGAAGACACTAATGACCACCACGTGCTATCCAGCGACCAACAGCAAAAACTAGATTTTGTGAAAAGTAAGTTCCCTTCATCAATTCAGTTTGGATTGGGTAAAGCACATCTTGTCGAACATGACATTGATACTGGCGACGCTAAACCGATTAAGCAGAGGTACTATGCCATATCACCGACAGTCCAAAAGGATATGGATCAAGAGATTGACCGTATGCTAGGATTGGGGGTGATAGAGGAGTCAACTAGCCCTTGGAGTTCCCCAATGGCAGTGGTACGGAAGGGAAATGGCAAGATTCGGTTATGCCTTGATGCACGAAAACTCAATAGCGTGACAATCAAGGATGCTTAACCTTTACCTATCATTGATGGATTACTCAGCCGATTGGAGAATACCAGGTACATCTCCAGTTTAGACCTTAAAAATGCTTTCTGGCAGATTCCCCTTAATCCGTCAGCACGTGTCAAGACTGCGTTTACGGTACCAGATAGACCATTGTACCAATTCACAGTAATGCCTTTCGGATTGTGTAATGCTGCACAAGCCATGTGCTGTCTCATGCATAAAGTGATCCCGCATGACCTACATGATCGCGTGTTTGTGTATTTGGACGATCTCCTCATTACTTCTCCCACTTTTAAGGAACACATATACTTGCTGGAGATAGTCGCAAAACAATTGACAGTTGCAAAACTGACTATTAACGTAGAAAAGTCGAAATTCCTCCTTAAACAGTTAAAATACTTGGGACACATAGTCGGTGATGGTAAGATCAAAGTAGACCCAGAGAAAGTCAAAGCCATTGAGGATTGTCCTACCCCGAAAACTATCAAGCATGTAAGACAATTCCTTGGAATGAGTGGATGGTACCGCAAGTTTATTCCAAACTTCTGATCAATCGCGTCACCACTCACAGACTTACTTAAATCCAAGGGAAAAATTAAATGGAATGATGAGGCAGAGGATGCTTTCAAGCGGTTGAAATCCTGCTTGTCATCAGCTCCCGTGTTGGTACATCCAGACTACACCCGTAAGTTCTACATACAGGTAGATGCGTCCAAGACCGGTGTAGGAGGAATACTGTTCCCAAGGGACGATAAGGAAGAGGAGCATCCCATCGCTTACTTCTCACACAAGCTGAATGGGGCTCAGAAGAATTACAGTGTAACGGAGCTAGAATGCCTTGCTGCAGTACTCAGCGTGAAAAAGTTTAGGGCTTATGTGGAAGGTTATGAGTTTGTCATCATTACAGACCATGCTAGTCTTCAGTGGTTAATGAGACAATCAGACCTAACAGGCCGTTTAGCTCGTTGGAGCTTAAAACTACAAGGCTACAATTTCACAATAGAGTACCGCAAGGGAACACAGAACGTGGTTCCAGATACATTGTCCACAGTATTTATGGATGAAGTGGCAGCGTTAGACATGCACCAGAATCCTCTACAGCTAGACTTGCAGTCATCCGAGTTCTCTAGTTCTGAATATCAAGAACTAAAGGATACACTCATGAATATGAAACCCCCTCCAGATCATATTAAAGTTGTGGACGGCAATCTGCTTATCCATAAGCCTGTAAAAGACTTGGATTGTAAGACTGATATACCTAATTGGAGATTATGGATTCCCCATCAACTAATCTCCAAGGTATTAGCGCAGGTCCATGAACCTCCTTCATCAGCCCACATGGGGACGGGCAAAATGATAGAATTTCTGCGCAGATACCTTTACTGGCCAATATTAGTAAACGACACGAGGGACTATGTAAGATATTGTCAGATGTGCAAACTGACTAAAGCAGCCAACACTACAGTTAGACCAAGGATGGGAGAATACATGGAATACGAGCGACCGTTTCAAAAGCTATACTTAGACTTTTTAGGTCCGTATCCCGGATCGAAGAGTGGAAACACGTGCATCCTAATTGTGTTAGACCACTACTCCAAATTCGTGTTACTTAAGCCACTACGTGATGCCACAGCTACCAGGGTGGTGGAATACCTGGAGAAAGATGTATTCCCGGTATATTCAGTGCCGGAGATTATACATACCGACAACGGCAAACAGTTCAAGTCTCACCTGTTTGAAGATTGTTTGGCCAAATTGGAAATTAAACACATGTTCACTCCAGTATACTCTCCACAAGCCAACGCTTCAGAGCGTGTAAATAGGTCCGTCCTGGCAGCAATTCGCGCATACATAAAAAGAGATCAGCGGACGTGGGATGAACATCTGAGTCAAATAGGTAGTGCTTTGCGTAACACATCACACTCCTCCACGGAATATGCACCTTCTTACTTGGTATTTGGTCAGTATACAATTCATCATGGTTCTCAATATGAGTTGCTACGACTATTAGGAGACCAAAGTTTGGCAACCTACACGGTACACGCTAAAGACGACCGTCTTAAGCTAGCCAAAGAAATAGTTCAGGCACATCTACAACAAGCCCACGTTCACACAGCACAGCGATACAATTTGCGGTCAGCGAACTGGGAACTAGCAGTAGGAGACGATGTGTATGTGCGAAATTTCGCACAGAGCAGCGCAGCTCTCAAATACTCTGCGAAGCTGGACAGGAAGTTTATTCCAGCGAAAATACGTCGCCGAGTTGGGTACGTGGCATACGAATTAGTAGATGAAAAGTGGAAATCCTTGGGCGTGTACCAAGGATATCAAAAGCACCCAATAAGATGTTCGACATGAACCAATTAAGAAAGAAACCAGATGCAGACGGCGAAAACAAAGAGGAGTGTAATGGAAAAAGATAAGAAGACCAATACCGGTAGTAGAATATCAGAAAAAAGAATGTAATTTTAAAGACTAGGCAACCCAAGTCAAGTTGAAGAGCGAGAGTGAATTGAAGTATAAGAGTAGATAAAAGAGGAGAGTAAAGGAAAGAAAAAAAGAAAAACGGGTGAAGAACGCGAACACAAAACTAATCGGTGTGGAGCCCTCTGCCATTAGACTCCCCAGTAAGCCAAGCAGGGGAATGTAACGGCAGGGTGAGGACTGGTATCTCGGATATCCGGATAGAGTAGAAAGTTAGTTATGAAAAGTAGATTAGGAAAACATAAGCTGGCAGTAATAATAGAAATAATAATTAGAGTTATAAAAGAATAGTTATTATTTTAGCATACGTAGATTAATTGAAAAACAGTAAGGTTAATAAGTAAGGGGAATATAAAATATATAGGGAAACTAAAATAAACCATAAAAGTAAACACTGATTCTCTCCTTTCTCTCATCATTAAATAAGGAAGCAGTATGGAGCTGACCATCATGTTGTTGGGATGGTGGGGTATTATCAACCAAGTAGCAGCAGGAGGAACAAGTTTCGAGCAATTTACGAGTCAACCAGGTATTTACATGGAGCAAATAGGACAGGCCTATTTGACTCACGAAAGCTGGAGACTGGTACTGTACTACAACTTGACGAACTAATGGAAGGAGTGGGAGCGCATGAGCGCAACGCGACCCCAGTTAGCCGCTTAGTGTACAAAAAGCGACTGGCGCCGGAACACAGGGCTATTTATGGAAAATAAAGATCATACAGCCAATAGCTGCGAAATACTAGTACAATCAATAGGACATCTCCTAGATGGAATGGAGGATAGAAATAGACTACTGAGAGAAAACAGCCGGAGAAAGCGCGCGCCACTAGAGTTTATGGGCACTCTGATGAGTGATTTGTTTGGAGTTATGGACCAGAGAGACGCTGAAAAGTATTCCGAACAAATTGGGGAGCTACAAGCAGGGACCAAGCAAATGAAGGATTTGATTGGAAAACAAACACATATATTAGATGTGACCACTAACGTGATACGGAAACAACATGATCAAATAGTGGCACAGTACCAAACCATGCAGCAGGACATACTTGCCTTGTACCAACACAACGATTTTATTGATGCAGCACTACAACTTAGTATCAATATAAATATATTTAAAGAAATGCAAGAGGCGTTAATAGATGTGATGATCGACCTACATCAAGGAAACATAAACACACAATTAATAACACCACAGCAGCTGAAAGAACAGTTGGGAAATTTGAGGTTGTGGATGTCAGAAAACACCCACGTTCCTGACTATGACAACCATTGGATCCAGCTATATCAGGTGATGCGGGTGAGATCACGATTAATTAGTGAACAAGTAATTGCCGAGCTGAACGAGTGAACAAGTAATTTCCGAGCTGATTCACATTGATGGGACAGTCAATGTACCAAACCTATCGGGTACACCCAGTGCCATCAATATATGAGGAGCGGATGATGTATATTCAACCTACATTCACATTGTTTCTGGTTGACCCACAGAAGGTGTGGTACTATCCAATCACGCCTTAAGAGTTCCAACAATGCCAGCCATGGACCCCATCAGAAGTAATTTGCCACCAGCAGAGTGCAATATACTCAGTACAAGGAGACCAGCAGCCATGTGAGTTGGGACTGCTCCAGCACCAGAAGCAATTGCCAAAAAGTTGTAGGGTGCAGTCAATGCTACCAAGTATAACAATTATCCCATTAAGTACCATCAATAAATGGATAGTGTCAGTGCCTGGCAGGGAAACATTTGACATAATATGTAAGGGGTCAGTGGAACCTATCATTATCCAAGGAAGTGGGGTGCTACAGCTAACACAGGAGTGCCAACTGAAAACTAGCAATTTTTTGTTACAAAGCAGAAACGTGCATAATACCGAGAAAAATGTATCAGTTCTGCCGGCATTCAAATTATCACAAAGAGTAGCTCCCAGAGAAATACCGATAATCATTGATGGACTGGATGGAGAGATGGAAAGATTATCATCGGCAGTCAAGGAGCTGCACGCCAAAGAGTCATGGACATCAGTGAATCTTCATGATATACCTCACTACACCACAACCGGGATGGTAGTATTAGTAGCAGCAGCGGTTATCGGCATTTGGTGGAAAAGGCGCAGGTTAGGGAAACTATTGTTCCAGATGAGGGAAAGTCGCGAGGAACCGAGATCCCTATCACCAACTATACAAGGGAGGAGGAGGAGAATTAGTTGTTAGGGTAGTCTAAGTTTAATTAATAAATTAAATTATATAAGTCAGTAATTTGTAGGCATCCCGAAAACTTAATTTTTTTTAGCACACTGATCTAATCGACGAGAAGTTCAAGTCATAAATATAGGCCGGCTAGCTCAGTAAGAGTAGCATGAGATGTTCCTCAGGGCTGTAGGGCGTCCCCACGTTGGGCCAAATCGAACTGATCGGATCCACCTTTCCCGTCTAAAGAGCATGATGACTCATTTAATTCTTTGTTCTCAGGGTTTTGGGTTTTCCCCACGCTGTCATTTCTCATCACCTGTTACAAACTCAATCCCAATAATCTAAAATATGTATTCAAGGAATGCGTATCTTAAAGACCTTGACTTCATATTTTCAAGATCATATTCTTCACACATGGGATATCCCCAATGCCACTCATGGTAATCCAATTTCACAACATTATGATGAACAGGGTCATTTGCGTTCCACTACTCGTTTCCATTTGAATATAGTATAAATCAGCAACAATGTGCTATACAAATTCAGATTTCAAAACATTAAGTTGAAAAATCGCAAAAGTATTTCAATTGTCAAAAACGCAATTAATACATTTTCTTCATTATATAGCACACGTTTAAGAATGAATTTAAATGATGGTGCTTATTTTTTTTTAGTTTAAATGAATTGAGGCGTGGTTGATTTTTTTTGATTTATCAATTGTCAGCATAGTTTCTACGTTGAATTACGAATTTCCCCTCTTTTTCGCTGACAATTGAAGAAAAACTGAAAAAAGATCACGCAAAATTGGGGGTTTTGAGCAGCGGAGTTTGGGCAAGTTTTTTAGAGAGACCAACGGGCGGGCGGTCAAGTTAACATTAATTTAGTATATTTTTAATTAATTATTTTGTGTGGTTTTATGTGATTACACAATAGGAAATTTTTATAAACTCATATAGCCTATAATTTTTTTTGTGCCAATAAGATTTTTTAAGTGTAAATTTGAATTAAGTGATTGAATGTAACCCAATTAGTGTACTTATATGTATAAAAAAAAATAAATAGTAGAGTTAACAAATGCTATAGTGATTAGTGTAGAAATACAAAATTTTTTGTTTTTTTGTATAGTTAAGACTGAGTAAAATTTGTTTTGTTCTCGGTGGTGCTACTCTCCTCAGATTGTTGGGGAGTAATTAAGGTCAGACAGGTGAGTTTTTGGGTTTTTTTTTATTCATTGATTTTTCTTTTTACTTTTGTGTGGCTTACTCACCGACACGACTATAAGGATGTGTGAGTAAGCCACACGGAATAACCATGGTTGACTGAACCCACGTAGAGAAGTGATTGTAGTAATCTCTACCCGGGGAGTCCGATCCCCCACCAAGTCCTTGGCTGCCCATGTAAAGTGATAAACTAGGCTTCATTTGGCATTCCCTGACCCACGACCGATTAACCTCCCTTTTGAGCTAGCGGATTAAAGTCACTGGGGATGCAACCTTTGGTTTAGGTTCCCGTTTCATCACCACAAAATCATATTAGATTTTATGATCCTCGTGCTCATTAGAAAACACTGCAAATGGGTGACGAAGTGTAAATGTTTAAAAAACAATTTAACAAACGTACAAAATAAATTTAAAATTACAGCGTGTAGTGATACACAACGGAATAATCATCCACGTTTGCAAATTTTAACGTAATTGAATTCCATTTTTAATTTTCTGTAATTGTAACAGATGAATTTATTTTTATTTATTGCAACTCTTCGGATTTATATGGACTTGTGCAATTTGTAAGGTAAGTTACACTTCCAAATAATTTTATTTATTTTAAATAAACTTTATAAATTATGTGTACTGTATTATATAGTTCAATCCTATTTAGCAGAATATTTACTTTATAATAGAATTTTTTATAATAGATATTTTCCATTTACTTTACAGATAGTTTGGGATCTGAATGGCGTTACCAGCATAATTGGCAATAATCTAGTACATATTCCCAAATCTGAAATTTTCTTATTTAAGTGAAATGAAAAGAATTTTAATATTTATTTTTCTGTACACTTTTATATCAGTAATTAATCTTGGAAATATATAAATTACATAATATATAAAACTAATATGTAGTTTTAATTTATTATGAGAATTTTTTATTTAATATTGTGGGCTTTTCACGGCCCAGACGCTTTGTGATAAGAGCAAAACTTCGTGCTTAAGATTTTTCCATAAATTTGGAGGTCCTAGTGATTTTTAGCCGAATTTGGCTGTTATATGAATGAAATATCATTAGCCATCTCGGTATTTCTCATAAACCAATCCGTGAGGTTTATTATATTCATTATATAAAGAAGAAGTAGGTGAAGGAAAACTAAAAAACATTTTAGCTGGAAATGCTCGCTTTGTTGCATGGCAATTTTTAACTGCACAAACCACTCCAGACGGAAGAATTTTTAAATTTTTATTATCGTTAGAAAATTCCATGATTTTATGAAATTGTATACGGAAACTATACGGCATATACAGTTATTTATAATTAAAATTTGAAAATGTGTGTCAAAAAAGCAAACGATCGAAAAATTGTCTTTGAAGAAAAATCAATAAAAATGAAAAAAATGTACTTAAATCATATCACTTCGCGTTTCGAACGGTTTTAATTATAATATTATTGTCTAATGACAACAAAACTTAAACAATATATACGAAATTGTATAAGAAATTAGAAATTTACAAAAATTGAAAAGGATGTTACACACTTTTTTTATTTTTTCGTAGCGTAAATTTGTCCTTGCACGATCGCGCGTAATAAATACACAACTGTAGATAACAAATCGTTGTTGCTAAATCAAAATTAAAACTAATGAGAAATATTGTTATGCGCCGATTGCGCTTAAGGCCCCGATCCAAGATAACACGTGGTCGATTTTCAAAGCTAAGACACAAAACACTGGTTTATTTTTTCTAGTAGATGGAGCGTACAGTACCATTTTGAAATCTTCATCAAATTTTGTATTTTCGTAATTTTTTCATTTTTTAGATTTTGGAGACATGTGCATCGAAAATAAACATAAAACGAAAGAATTAAAAAGGTTTTTTTGTCCAAATACCCAATGGTTTGGTTACAACAACAAACATATTTATATATTGATTTTTGTTAATTTTCAGTTCTTATTATGAAGCGTTCGGGTATTTGTTGTTTGTTTTTACAATATATCAATAATACCCATAGGGCCTGTTTAGACGATGAGTAATTCAACAATCATAATTCAACATTTGCGTTCACACGGTAAAACGTAGTTGATGTTATTTACTTATGTATGTGTAAAATTATTTTCATTTCATATTGAATTTCTTCGGAGAAGCATCGTAAAAGCGGTTGTCAATTTATTCGTATATATTTTTGGTTGTGTTATACAATAATTTTTTTTTTGTGTAATTTACATTAACGATAATTTTGAAAACAAACTGTTGTTAAAAAAATAAATAATAATAAAAATTATTTTAATTTTTAAAACAATTGACAGCTACTTATTAGCTATTTTGATTAATATTTTTTACGCAATGCACAGCAATGCTTTACAATAATTTATAATTATAGTTTATAAAATTTTGTATTTGCTATTTGAAAAAATTGTATTTACTGTATAGGCTTTTTATATTTGTTTTTAAGAAATTTATATAAAAAATTTTTCATTAGCTTTGAAAATGATGTCGATGAGACATCGAAAGCTCAGTCTTTAAATTTGTTTTACTTTATTTAAAATAAAAACGAGCCCTAAACCATTACCAACTTTATTATAGTTATTATTGGCTCAATAAATAATTTTTAATTTATAAAATTTGTTTATATTTTTTATAAAAAATAAATTGATATTTAGGAATTAATTATGTTATACAAAAAAATAAAAATAATTTTTTTGTTGAAAACCCACCTCAACTAAACATTTATTTTTTATGTTCGGTAGATGTTTTTATGTTTTGCGAACGAAAGACAAATTGAAAATAAAACATGTTTTCAGAAAAAAAAAAATTGGACCGAAATTTTTTTTATAGCTTTTCTGTTTGTGTTAGTAAATTACAATTCGTTCAACACCTAAAATTCGTGTTGAAAAAGTACGCAAAAAAAAATTTTAGATTATAGGCAAGGGGGAAAGGAACGAAGAAATTTGTGTTGAATTCAACTCTCGTGTAAACAGGCGGTATGATTGTAATATTGTATGAAATAATATAACTTTTTTATAAAGAAATCTCGCACAACGAGAAGTAAAGTCACCTAAACTCAGGAACTGACCTCATTGAGCTCGATTTAACGTAATGATTTAAATTATTAATATTTCGGGTGCATTTTGATATAAGTTTTTTAGTCACTCAAATATCTAAAGACAGATCTAAAGAGAGTGATTGTATCCCCTAGGGGGATATTAAAACTGTATTTCTCATTTTCCACGAATGATTTAACTGTACATAATATTTACTGGTGGCATTAAATTTTTAACCCAAACATTTCTTTTGTTTCTTTTACACTTTCGGTGTTGACTGGAAGTCTGGTAAATTTCAGTCAGTTCTATACATTTCATTGAATGAGTTTTAACTTGCTGGCACCAGAATTTAATGAATTTTCAAAGACTCCAATCCAACATATATACTTTTCCGAGATGGGGTTGTATCTCGTAATTCAATCATAATTCCGAATTACGAATGAATGGTAATTTTTCAACCGCTCAAGTACAACAGCGACCACTGATGTAACCAGCGCAATGTTCAGATGTTAATTTTAGAATGCCTTCATAAATGTGTAAAAGACAACCCCGATTATTAAAAATCGTGCGTTCTACCGTAGACAGACACAAAATAGATAATCGCGTTATTTAGATCATTAAGTTATTTCTGCCTGTCTGTCTGTACTCGATTTTTTCAAAACAGAATTATTAATTTTTCATAACTAGATAAATTACTTTGAAGTTTTTCGGCTTTTTTATAGACAAATATTACTTTCTATGACATTCACATTGTTTGAGACCTTTCGGGCCACCAAAAAATGAGGTCATTTACTTACAATACTCTACTAAAAAGAAGTAGAAAATTCACTCAACCCCCCCATTAACCCCAAGGGTATTTGTGTGTACAGAGCCACACAACCCTTTACAAAAATGAGAACTTACTCAAGTTTCTTCTTGGCAGTTTGGTTTCGTACCGATAAAAGTTGGTCTACTCATCAGGTTGCAACGACCAAACTGCAAAAATTTACCTCTTGCTTCACACCTATAGTATGAAACAAGAACATTTCGATTTAGCGAATTATATCACCAAATCAGAAAACTCTTGGAATTTCTCATTTTATATGTGTGTATTATGCCCACACTAAATAAATTAAGAAATTTTAAATTCGTCTGCATTAATTACTTTGAAGTTTTTCGGCTTTTTTATAGACAAATATTACTTTCTATGACATTCACATTGTTTGAGACCTTGCGGGCCACCAAAAAATGATGAGGTCATTTTGGTGGCCCGAAAGGTCTCAAACAATGTAAATGTCATAGAAAGTAATATTTGTCTATAAAAAAGCCGAAAAACTTCAAAGTAATTAATGCAGACGAATTTAAAATTTCTTAATTTATTTAGTGTGGGCATAATACACACATACAAAATGAGAAATTCCAAGAGTTTTCTGATTTGGTGATATAATTCGCTAAATCGAAATGTTCTTGTTTCATACTATAGGTGTGAAGCAAGAGGTAAATTTTTGCAGTTTGGTCGTTGCAACCTGATGAGTAGACCAACTTTTATCGGTACGAAACCAAACTGCCAAGAGGAAACTTGAGGAAGTTCTCATTTTTGTAAAGGGTTGTGTGGCTCTGTACACACAAATACCCTTGGGGTTAATGGGGGGGTTGAGTGAATTTTCTACTTCTTTTTAGTAGAGTATTGTAAGTAAATGACCTCATTTTTTGGTGGCCCGAAAGGTCTCAAACAATGTGAATGTCATAGAAAGTAATATTTGTCTATAAAAAAGCCGAAAAACTTCAAAGTAATTAATGCAGACGAATTTAAAATTTCTTAACTAGATAAATGCAATCTATCCCGATATATTACGCACACTCGCATAAATCGCGTTTCTACTAGTCACCACAATTTGTTTATTACGATTATTATAATTTAATTTTCAATCTAGATAAATGAAAATCGCGATAAGTTTTGTGTTTGTCTACGGCATTACATATCATGTGAATGAAGCGTTATAATAAAAATAACTTTAATCATGGGGAAGATTTACGGAAATTGTTTGCAAATTACGAGTCAAAAAAACGCAGCGAATCCTTTAACATCCAAATAAATATTTTTTTTTTGAAACTGGTTCAGTTGAATAAAAAATTATGCCCATTGTTGGCCGATGTCTGGGAAATTTTCAAAGTGAGGGAAACACGTTCCTATATATACATATTTATTTTAACACAAGAACAAGAGCTTGACAACAAGATCGTGGCAGATCTTTGATTTATGTTTTAATTGATACTTAATCGGAAACTATAATATAGTAAACATTTTAAATCGTTTTTTAAACCCTTTTACCTTCTCGTGTCGCGTGTCTCCCCAAATAAATTGTTAACATTTCATTCTTGTTGGTTCATTTGTATATCGATCTGATGAGCTGGGAAGTATAAAGGCAGAGTGATTTGTCTCAAGAGAACAACGTTGCGACTTAAAACCCAGATGTCATTAACAAATGCTAATGTCTTATAGCCTATATTGAGCTCACGTATGACGTTTTATAAGAATAAATTGAAAAGCATTTGGCCGATAGGATCACCTTACTTCTTTCTCATACTCACGATTCAATTTTAAATGTTGCCGAAAGTTTATCTTTGCTGTATACTTTGAATTAAGAGTGTTCAGCAATTTGCACATAGATATCAGATGCTCTCGCACGCCTATTGAAAGTTTTTCTACAAAATTACGATTTGGTCGGTAGTCCATAATGGTACTCGTGGCTAAGATGCGATCACTGTAAATAACTTTGCTGGTCATTATGTTTTCTAAGCCAACCAGTGTTTAACAAAGCTACGATATAGATGTTACAATTTAGTCGATGTCTTTAGTAAACAAATTGAAATGTAACAAGCTTAAAATATCGAATGGAATTTGAAAATGCCTGAACCAACTCTAATCAACTTCAGTTTTATGGTGGGATTATAAGTCCATCTTAAAATAAACATAAGGTACTTAAATTGATGAGATTGGTTAGGCTGAACGAAACCTTTTTTCATTAATAAACTATTAGTAACCCCACACCCCATTTTAAATGAAGATGCCCATTCGTAAGGAGCGAAATTCCAAATATCCAAGCAGTTCCTATCTTTTGATATAGGATCTTGACTTTTTTTATTCCAACATAATCTTCTGATATACTTTTTAAGGGGTATGTGGCTTCTAAAATAACATAATGTTCGGCAATGAAACCAAATAGCTAAAACTTTTTCATCCTGTCATTAGAGAATATCATTCGACAGAGCATAGAGTAGCGCAACTCCTTATATTATAAATCGAGTTAGTTCGTTTTCAAAACCGTCCAAAAAATGAGCTTCACATCAGCGTTGTGAACAAGAAAATATCAGTTACTTGAGAGCCACGGCAAATGAGAAGCATGAGAAAGTTCGATTACTTAGAATTGATGATATATGATCAAAATATAATCTCTATATATAGAGCAAGAATCATCGCATGGATAAATTGCATAACCGGATTAAGCAAATTTCATTAAATTTGTTAATGTTTCACCAAAACCTTAACTACAGAGAACCTACAAAGCGCTGCGCACTACGAGTCTGTTGATACGAATCAAATTTTTATGGAAATACCGACTGATTCAACTCTTTAGAATACGAGAGGATTGCGAAGGTAAGATAGCTTATGATAGCCGATAGTTTATATAAGATCTATCCTGAAGTTTACATCTTTTGTCTGTCAAGGCGGCTGTTCTTGATTTATCTGTGTATTACTAATTTAATAGCAATAAATATTGACCCGCTTGTATTCACTGCTGGTAATCTGGTAATTGCTGTACTTGTTACATATCCATAAGTAGTTTTTTATTACAAAATGTTAATTGATGTTGACTTACCATAGACGAGGTTGATTACCAACTTCTGGTGGTTGGTCTCTTCATTTCATGGACGGTTGAGAACCAACGTAAAAAGAGATGGAATCCCTCGTTCATTCGTTTCTCGTTCAATTTTTAGGTATTTGCACCTTTTTTGGATCAATCATTTTTTGGATCATATACACGCCAACGTCGCCCAAACCAATGTGAGGAAATGAAATATGTCGATTGAACATTTAAACACGTCGATAATGTGGCCATAATATTTATGAGACTTCGACTTGTGTCAGGTTCCACATTCCTTCCATATGAATTTGATGGATGGATGGATTGATCCTGGCACACCAGGATTGAAGGTTTATTTGCAAGCTCCGGAGAATTGGAGTTGCAAATTAAGAAGCCAATATCATTATTATTGATTCACCATTATTTAGAGTGTGCGATTAAGACTAACGGTTTTACAAATAACCAGATATAGGGACAGGACATGTTTGTAATAATTATAGAATTGACTCGGTTCCAGATGTCTAGTAGTCAGAAGTAGTTAGAAAATTTGTTATATTTATATAAAACTAGCTGTATACCCAGCCCGGTATAGAACATATTTTGTTGTTCCTTCAGGTGCGGTCATATATAATGATGACGGTTTTCCCACAAGTGAGCGTCTACCATCTAATTGGCAAAGAAGCATGGATATTCCAAATTTAAACCACAAACTTCAAGTGACTGACCTTGTGATTTGTTAATGGTCATATCAAATGCTAGACGAATGGGGCATTCTTTTAAAATTAAATGGCATATCTGACGGAATTATAATAAGAATGTTTGGGATTAAAACTTCTTCTACTTTGTATTTGCCAGTTAATATAGTTGCTCCAATTAAATATGTCATTCATTTTTTAACAGCAAGTCGACATTACAAAGTGTTGGTTGGTTAATATTTCGTATTAAAATGATAGTACAACAATTTTTAATTGAAGAATATGTGGTGGTACTCCAGGCAAATCTAATAAATTTAAAAATTCTGTAGGATAGTTTACCACTTCTTCTTGATCTATACCACAATAAATTGGTTTGTATGAAAATGTTTCACCAACATTTTTATTTTGAATGGCAGTATTTATATCATTAACGTCCTTGTTTTATGATGTCAATATTGGTCGATCACTTAACCAATTATGATTTAAATTATTGTTCAATATTTGGGTATACGCTTTCAATTAATTTTTCTTTTTAGTCTTTTAAAATACAAAAGTTTTGTGGAAATGTAATTGAATCAGTTACACTATCAATTTGAATTTTTCCATTTCCAATGTCTAATAATTGTTTTGGAAATGTTATAGCCGATTCATCGTTGTGCAATTGAAAACGCATATATACGAGTATTGTTAAATTTAAATTTTTAAATGTTTCTCCAGAAATTATATGGTTTTAAACATTCGTTTGATTCACCAGCTGGAGTTGATCGGGTTATAACAGGTACCTATGTTGGTGTCTGTCTAAAATCACCTGATAATTATATTGTTGTACCATCAAATATCTGTTGGTTGTTGCATAAATCTTGTAACGTTTTATCTAATGCTTCTAATGATTTTTGATGTGCCATTGTGCATTCGTCCCAGATTATTATTTTGCATTGTTGCAATACCTTTCCTGATGTTTTTGGTATGTTACATGTTGGTGTTTAAATTATTTGCATATTTAATGGGAGTTTTAGTACTGAATGAGGTGTTCTATTGCCAGCTAATAATGTTCCTGCTATTCCTGAAGAAGCAATTGCTAATGCTATGTATGTTGATTTGCGATCTGATCAATGTAATTAATAAATCGAAAAATACTCCCATAGAAGCTGCCACTTCCAGTGGCTCACGACCCATAGAACATATATATAAATTTTTATTACAGTTCATACAGTAGTTTTTGAGTTTATCAACCGAAAATGCTCCTACGGAAGCTGCAACTTCCGGTGGACCATTTTCAGTTAAAAACCATTCTCATGACCCGTGTATATACACCAATTTTTATCAACATTGGTACAGCAGTTCTTAATGTTACAAACAAACACGTCATTATTATATACATACATAGAGATTATGGATATAAAATTTGATCGTCTTGTGTACGGCAAAATGACCGGTAGTTTAATCAAGATTGTCGGTTATAAATGCGAGACACAAGTCCTAATGATTGATCTTTTTGTTTTCATTAAAAAGTTGTCAAAATTAGTTTGAGTCGATAATCGTAAATCGTACTGAAGGCTGCCGCATGAAAATTGTCTACGAGCTAAGTGCAACATAACAAAGTTAAAAATGTGTGATGTATGTATAATGTAATTATTGTTGTCATTTTAACCAACAAACGATCAGATCGGGTGGGATGTTGTAACATCACTTTTTTCGATACTATCGAAATTTACATCTCTTTCATCACGAATAAAATTTAACGTTTTTTTCATTTACCAATTACGTTGTTTCTAGTGTGATCTCTACCTAATCGAATAAAACATTATTACTGAGTTTACACCAGAGCTACTTTAATAGTATAATACTTTTTTGCTAATAAAGTATAATACCCGGCCAGTTTACATCGCAAGCGGTGTAAACCCATACTATAACACTATATTACTTTTTTTGTTGACAAACATAATTTTTTTTGTTTAATATCACAAATGGAAATGTATATCGAAATAAAAAATGTCTTTACCGGCCACTTGAAAAAAATAATAAACAAAATTAAAGTATTATAACATTAAAGTAGAGTATAAACCACGACTATAATACCAATATTTTTTTGATAGCTATTATACTTTAATAGCAAAATAGAATAGAGTTACACTACACAGAGTAGAAATGTTTTTTCCCCCATATAAAGAAGCATATAATATTTGCTATTTCATTTGAGGCACGTTGGTGAAGGATGGTTATATAAAAAAGCATATGGCTTACTCATATTTCAAAACGAAAAACCCCAAATCAGATGTTTATTTATGTGCGCAGTGACAACCTATGATGACGACTTAATTTAGTGATTTTAAAATTATTAATTAAAATAATAAAAATATTATAAAATATTTAGTTGGTTTATATAGTAGTGTGTGTTGTGCATTATTTGATAAAAAAAATTATAAACTTGTTATTGAAAAGAAGTGTATTGTCAAAAATTGTAAAAATACGCCTAAAAGATTTCAAAAAGGCGTATCTTACCATCAGTAAGTTTACTAAGTGTTTATATAAAATAAAATGTAAATTATGTTAAGAAAAAAGTGATTTGTGATAAATTTATCCATTATTTAATTTATAAATCAGAGAAAATTAAGTAAACAATTTTGATTTCGGTGTGGGGTTTTTCATTTTGTGTGTGTGTTTGTAAACATATGTTATATTACCAGTGTCGCATTTCTCTTATTGTTACGTACATATTCTACGTGTTTTTCTATTCATAATTATTTTTTATTTTGGAATATTATAAGTATAATTTTTTTATCGAAAATAAAAACAATTAATGCGTACTATATTCGAATAAAAATAATTGGGAATTTGAGAAGTTTTAAATTTCAATCGAGCAAATTCTAAATACGACCCGTTGATTTATATGCTTTCTCTTTTACCCTCCGAATTTGACTCACTTGACAGCTGCTATCATTCACTCTGTAGTATTTAACTTTATGCAAAATAGTATGTGATAAAGTATTAAAGTATTTTAGTTTGAGTTTACACCAACATACTTTTTTGCTACATACTTTTATTCTACTGGTGTAAACGGGGTATATGTCGTTCTACTCTTATTCTATCACCTACGTATTTTATGAGTGATACTTTATCGAAAAACAAAAAAGAGATAAATAAACAATTTATCTAAAGAGCCAACTATAGATAGAATAAAAAAAATAACAGAAAAACGTAAGAAACGAAGACAAAAAAATATTATTCCAATTTGACTTTTCGGCTATAGATTACTTAAAATATTAAGTTCATTCTTATATTTCATGTAATATTTTTTTAATGTATTTGCTAAAATATTGAGTGAAACTACAATAGTTTTGAGTATAAACGAATTATATCTCAACAAATATATGTGTTTAAAATTACAAAATTTATTTATATGCGGTTTAAATTACCGCAATTCGATAAATTATTTTTTTAGGTCTGCTTTAGAAAAATACAATTATACAGTGTAGTGAAAATTATTTTTGATTTTATATTCATATTAGTATATGTGTACATGGATATTTTATAAATAGGAAACATAAAATACACCAATTATTCCAAATTCCCATATATAAAATAATAAAAATGCATATTACTTGTAACGCACAAAAAATTTGTTTGAGTTTTGTTGTTGTAATTGTTAAGTTTTTTATTCTTGAACGAAAATTTTCGCTCTGCTATTCTTTTTACGTGACAGCAAAATTAAAACGCAATTTCTCTTAAACTTTTTATTTTTGTTATTCTGAGTATGGTCGTATACATTTAAATCCTATCTCTCGCTCTCTTACGTTATTTTTTTTATTTTTTTTATTCTATCTATAGTTCCCACTTAAGAGCGTGCGACCGCAATATTGAAAGCAAAATCGAAAAGCGAAATGACAAGTAATTTTATTTTAGGAAAAAGAGATACAATATTCGATAAATATCGAAAAAAGTGATGTTACAACATCCCACCCCTGCTTGTATAAAATTATGTATCGCGAATTACGAGATGTAAATTCAAAGTTAAAAAAAAAACAACATAAAATCAATTCCGCGTGAAAATTTTGATAAATAGATTTATTATTCTAAATCACTACATCAACAACAACACATAGTTTAATTTTCAATCCTATCATTTTTATGTTTATCACCAACTATTGTTATAGGACATTCATACTACTCCAAATGTACACACATCTGTACAGAATTGCTACGTACATAATATATATATGTATTCATATCTCATTAAAATACTTATCTTTATGCCCGGTTTACATGAGAAAATTGTTTTCTTCTACAAATTTTTGCAGGTAAATAAGAAAGAATCCGCTATATAAAAATATTCAATATGCCAAAAAGAAATAAACATATATAGTAATGGTGTAATTTTTTTTATAGGATCATTATTAATTTATTTTTAAAGAATTATAAAACGAAATTTACATTTTTATCTATGGCTTCTGTTTTTATAATGAATCCTCAACATTTATAAATACGAAATAATTTTTTTCTTATTAATTTTAAAAATGTTGCCATAAAAATACTCGGATCGAATATATTTTATGGCAACATTTTCATTTTTATGGTGATTTTTGCTCAAAAATTCTTCTGCAAAATTTTGTTGGGATATATTGCTTTTCTTGTCTCTCATGTGCAAAAAGTCAATGTTATATCTTATTCATTTTGCAGAAGAAAAATGTTGGTCGTATGTTAACCGGGCATTATTCTCTATAAGTAGATAAAATACAAATACAATTTACTTTGGTATTTATTAGCGATTGAAAGCAAACCATCTCAATTTCATACACACCACTAAAAAATATTGTTAGTTTCACAGCTGTTCATCGTAACGTCCTTTTGCTTTTATCTTCCATATGCATACATATAGACATAGATATACATCAAAACAAGACTGGAAACTAACTACATCTGTGGTATTCTGGTAAAACTAATTAGGAATAAAATCAATAAATTTTACGATTGGTTCTTTACTTTGCTTTCTTTTTTTTACCAAAGGAATTCTGTTTTTTGCTAATTTTTCGGTTAATACTTAAAATTTAACAAATCGCCACCGTCAATCATCTCAGATTTTTTTTCTGCGTCTTTTGATATATCATAATCTAAGTTTTGTTGACTGATATCGTCGCAATGGTACCAAATTTTTTTCGATTTTCGCGAATATTGTTTACTTTGTAATGCCATAGCGGAAAAACTAGAGGGAAAATGGAAAAAGCCACCGTCAATTTTCCTAAAAAACTTCAATTAAAATTTTAAGACATAAATGTTGGCGATCGGTTGGTTAGTTTTTATGCTATGGTACCACGAAAAGTCGTGGTTTTGCAAAATACATGAATCGGGGCTTTAAATATTAAATTTTTGATTTAGCAATGGTAATGGACAACATTTTCAACACAGCTCTATATCATATACATATCAGGGATGATATTTGCAAAAAATTGATAGTATTGAAATATTGAGCGCCAGAGTACTAAATTGAACCTAAGAGTAATTTTTCCGTCTTGGTGAGATATTTCAAATTTTATCTAGCGGTGATACAATTTGTTAGAAGAAACTTACTTTGAGAAAGCTGTTGCATGTAACAGAAAATTTAGTGGAATATTGCAGCAAAATTGATAAAATAAATTTATTCTTACCCAATTTTCAAATTTTCTAACAACCGAATTTATTAAATCATTACGCTTTTTAACCAAATTTTTGAAATCGACAGGATTCTAATTTTGTATAAGATAGTGAAATAGAAACACAGTCGAAATTTTAGTTTATTGCAAATAATATTTATTTTTAGTGTTGGACCATATTTCATTATTTAATAATCAGTCATTATTCATATTATATTAAATTATAAAATTATATTAAAACCCTCGATTTAACGGACCCCGATTTAACGGACGCTCGATTTAACGGACCTCGATTTAACAGACGCTCGATTTAATGGACAACTTTTTATTTTCCATTTTTCAATAAACGATTATGATGGGATTGGGTATGTTGGCTGGAAATGGGATTCTTTAACGATTTTGGGAAGAAATTCTGGAATATGCCCATCTGGGACGGAACTCGATCGATTCTTAACCGATTATGATGCGATTTTCTATGTTGGATGGAAATATGATTCTTAAATGATTTTTGGAAGAAGTTCTGAAATATACCCACCTGGGACGGAACTCGACCAATTCTTAACTGGATTATGATGACATTGGGTATGTTGGACGGAAATGGGATTATTAAATGATGTTTGGAAGAAGTTCTGGAATATGGCAACCTAGGACAATACTCAGTGGGGAGAAAAAAAACGGAACTGATTGAATGTTTAATGTTTATCCAATTTGTTTTTATGTGTATACTATACCTATGTAAACGGAATATTTTGTAACGGTTTTGTAGTGGTAACGGTGTGATTTTTATTCCCTAATCAAATCATGTATACATAATTTTCTTAGATAGAATATACTGAATTATGTTAAAATGTCGCTTTCCATTACAATTACATATTTAAATTAATATATTAATTACATAACACAATATATTATATATTAATAATTAATATATAACGTAAACTACATAATTACAAAATTTAAATAAATATTACTTTACATCAATCTGTTACGGTTGTCTTTCCCCACACTGTATCTCAACGTATAAAACCAAAAACAACAACCAAAGAAAATAGTAACATGAACCACAAAACTAAACAAAAAAATTTTGTTTTCGTAAAGAGCACGTGGTTTATGGAAAAATGGGTTGTTGTTCTAATTGGAAAATTAATGAACGAAAAGTTTCATAACAAGATTTTTTTTTTATTTATAAATGTTACTAATGGAGTTAAGATTAGAGAGAAAGGGACACACATTAGTTCACATTTCTAGCTTATTTAAAAGATATAAATGATTTATGGGACGTAAACAAGAATTTTTAAAGTTTTTTCATAATAACTATTTTCATGTGTATGCCGCCAAGTTAATTTCTCGTTAATTTCTCAATACTTCTCATACTAACTCACAATTTTTTTTTATTCATAAAAATCGGCCTGTATATAGTGGTATCGGTTGCATATGTAATATGTCTAAATTGTTCAAGCTAGCCGTATGATTTTCTAAAGATAAATGGTTATGGAAAGTTGATTGATTGCAACCAGATAAATGTTCTTTAGCTCTAACTCCAAAATTGCGCCCAGTCTGGCCAATATAGGAGAAACTACAATCATTGCAATTCATCCTATAATAAACGCCAGATATGGAAAGGCGATCAACTCTAGGTTTATTGTTAAAAATCATTTTCTTTATTGTGTTATTATTATAAAGTGGAACTGATAGACTGTTAGGCTCATTCCTTACTTGGTTAAATTCTCAATATCCCACTATTGATTTTACGTTAGAAAAAGAAGAAAATAAATGTATTAACTTTCTAGATATAACAATAACCAGGATTAATTCTTCTTTAGATTTCAAAATTTATCGGAAACCCACGTATACAGACGCTGTTATCCCTAGTTCTTCAAACCATCCCCATAATAGTAAAATGTCAGCTTTCCACTCACTCATAGATAGACTAATAAATATTCCTTTGACAAATTCAAATTATAACACGGAGCTTAATATAATTGAAATAAATTGCAACGAATAACGGATATGCAACTAGAACTATATTAAAGTTATTGAATAAAAAGCTAAAGCGTAAAACTCTAACGGGTATTTATCCACCGGATAGTCCAACGCGGGAAAGTTGGCGTCGCTTAGAGTATATATGAAAAACAAGCCAACGGATTAGCAAAATTGTGTCCAATTATACCAAAATAAGTTTTGCTTTTTATAATAATAACACAATAAAGAAAATGATTTTTAACAATAAACCTAGAGTTGATCGCCTTTCCAAATCTGGCGTTTATAGGATTAATTGCAATGATTGTAGTTTCTCCTATATTGGCCAGACTGGGCGCAATTTTGGAGTTAGAGCTAAAGAACATTTATCTGGTTGCAACCAATCAACTTTCCATAACAATTTAACTTTAGAAAATCATACAGCTAGCTTGAACAATTTAGACATATTACATATACAACCTAAGGGCAGACGTTTAGATACCTTAGAGTCTTACGAAATTCGAAAATCAATATTTCTTAACCAAAATATCCTTAACGAACAGAGAGAAATTCGTTTCTCACCAATTACAGACCCCGATCTTTTCTATAATTTGACTAATACGTCGGGTAATTAAATGTACTTCAATATACCTTGAATTTTGTTACTCAGCCGATGACTAATCGCACACCTGAAGTTAGTAAAAGTTGTTGTACTAAAATGTTCCATCCAAAATTTCCCTGTATTTTGTATCGGTCTCGGCCACCAAATTTCAAAAAAACGCAGCAAATGTTATTTACGATATCAGAATTTCAAAGATTTGACATCTTTGTTTTTATTTTGAAGGAAATTTTACAACCGAAAAATTTCCCTCTGCCTGCACTGTAAAAATTAAAATTTGTGGTACGTTCGTATTCAGGAATACCAATTCATTTTCGTATCGAATTGAATTTTCGTATCGTAAGAAGATTCGTATCGTATTCAGGAATAGGGCGGCTGGATTAGACCCGTCTGATAGAGCGAAAAGCTTTAAGCGCAGCCGCCAATGGGCGAAGATCATGAATTACAGCGCCGGCTTGACCTTGTTTAAGTAAATTTCTAAGCATTGAGGAATTTGAATAGCTAGACTGGTCTTGAAACGTCTATTTCGAGTGTCGATAGTTTATATTGATATATGTAGAGTATATTGCAAATCCAGCTTTACATAACAAAATAATTATCTCAAATTGAATAAGTGTAAAATTGATTTTGTTTGTAAAATCAATAATATATTCTTATTTCATATTTCTGTACGTTAGTTTTAAAATTCAAATTTTAAATTCAACAACAAGTACCTTAAATAAGTTGCAAGTTTAAAAAGGAAAGCTCATTGTGTTATTTATACAAATAAAGTCGTACAAAAATTTGCAAATACATCCCAAACAATTCATAAATTTAAAAATCTTCCCATAAATGTGCGGGTTATTTACAATTTTAAACCAAAATGTTCAAGTGGGTTTTTAAAATTCATTACGGTTATACCGTCATAACACGAGAATCGGTGTTATACTAAAATCAGTATTATACTAATTTAACAATTCTATGAAACGTATATAAATGTAATATCAAAAGGGGTTTGAACCCATTCAATTGAAAAAAATTGGTGTTGCAAATGATGTATAATTAATTATTACATAAAATTGAAATCAATATATGTAAAATTCAAAAGATGTATGTTTGTTCGCAAAAATCTCAAATGCTATACGGCCGATGGACATGAAACTTTCCCACAATGTGCATCTCGGGCAAGGAGGTGGTCATAGGCATAATGCGATTTTTTGCAAAAGGCGCTAAAAGGCTAAGGGGCTATAGAGCCAGTAGTATTGCCTCATTATTTCGTCGAGTTTTAGCTTTTCCAATACATGACTGCCATCCAACAGTTGCTCATTTAGCTGTTCATCTGCAAAATGGACAGCATGTGTATTTCGAGCAGATACACCACTAGCCATAACATTGACAGCACATTAAGCCAAAATGATGAATTCGCTAGGACCTTGCAATATTCAGAGGTGCCAACATACTTCAATGAAACGCAACATAAACCCAACGGAAATGGTACACATTGGGGTACATCACTAGCGGACGCATCAATCACTTTCACAATTTGCTTCCCATCTAATCCGAAAGATTTATGGGAAAATTTCAAAGATTGATGAAATGAGTAAAAATATTTTACATCGAGTGCGCACAGCCAGCAACAACGCAAGCACGCAATTCTTACCGGAAATGTATAACGAAGCGCTAATCTTGATTGAGGAAAAGTTTATCAACCGTCAACAAAACGCTCATTCAATTAGGAATGATTTCATTGAATCGATTAGCAGACGATGTATACGAACGAGATTTGCACAGAGAGCTGCAAACATTAATTCAAACAAATCTTCCAAATTGATGGTTTGTTTTTCCTCGATGCACCCGTTGGAACAGGCAAAGAATTTCTGCTTTCATTGATATTGGCGGACATTCGCTCACAAAATAGCATTGCATTGGCCGTCGCATTTTCTGGCATTGCAGCAACTCTTTTGGATGGAGGCAGAACAGAGTACTGTGCCTTCAAATCGCCATTGAACATGCAATTTATTTGAGACACCCACATGCAACACAAAAAGGAATTCAGGAATGCGTAAAGTTTTGCATAGTATGGGATGAATGCACAACGGCCCACAAAAAATCTTTGGAAGCAATCAATCGTACGATCCAAGATTTAAGAGGTGTCTATAATACAGAGCCATTAACTAAACGCATGTCCCAAATCATGCGTTCTTTAGCGAAATGTTCACAAAATTATATTGACCACCAACATGCGTGTTCAACTGCAACAAGACAAATCCGCTGCTCGGTTCGCCAAGCAATTTTTAGATCTTGGAAATGGGAAAATACCAATCAATAACAACACAAATTACTTTACCATTCTACCAGATTTTTGTAACTTTACATACACGATTGACTAATTGATTAACAGCGTATTTCCAAACATTAATTGTAATTACAAAAATCACCAATGGCTAAGCGAACATGATATCAATGCTATTAATAGCTATTCAATATCGAATATCTAACAATTCTACAACATATAAGTTAGTTGAATCAAGTTGATGAATCAAGAATAAGTTGTCAATTATCCGGTCGAATTCTTGAGCTCACTAGATTTGTGAGGATTACCACCACACAAATTGATATTGAACATTTTTTGCATCCATATCATTAAGCTTTGAAATATCAGTCCGCCACGACTGTGCAATAGCAACAGGTTTGCGGTTAAAAAATTCGAAGCAACACTATTGAATGACATATTCAAAGGAGAACATGTCTTATTACCTCGAATGCCAATGATACCGACCGCATATCGCCATTCGAATTTAAAAGATTGCAATTTTCAGTGCGACTCGCATTTTCATTCAATAAAAAAACACACAAACCTACAAAATGTAAATACCCTTTGCTACAAACAGGCGTTGCAGTGCACGCCGGGTAACCGCTAGTTATTCCAATAAAATTGAAAATAATCACCGTTGTACATGCAAATTTTTTATTTAGTAGATATGACAATCATAAGAGTGGTCATTATTTAAATAAATCTATGGAAATATAACCTTTCCCCAAGTTTTAGTTGTGGACTCAAATTTTTTTTTGATATTTGGAATTGATAATTACGTCGGACTATCAAGAATAAGTTCACAATAAGTAGTTGATCATGTATTTATCACATTTCTTTCAGGTATAAAATTATTACTTAGTAAACTGAAGATTAGCTATATAAAAATGGTCACCGTTGGAAACTCGGATGAAACACTTACTATTAGTCTAAGGAATTCACCCACATAATATAAAAATAATAATAGTCAATACATACCCGAATCCAATTTGATGGCACAAAAACAAGCAAATAAATTAAATATATGAATGCAGCTAATGTTAATCCAATTATGATTTGCTTTAGTGTTATATAAGATGTTACGGTGTCATAATTATCCCATAACCCCGAGATATATGAACTAAAATTATCACTATTTAATAATTTATTTAACGTTAAATTATGATTTCCAATTAAATTTCCAAACATTTTTCTTAAATTTTATTATTACTTATTTATTTATTTTATAAAATAAAAATGGTGATAAATAAAATTGACAAAACGACAATTAAATATTACAAAGTTATAAGTTTTTGCAACGCACTTTTTATATTTAGTTAGAACATTTCGCTATGAGTAACTAACCCAAACTGATAAAAAAAAAATTTGAAATACTTTTCTTTACGAATTTTTCGATGTTATATTTTGATTTCGGAATTTTCAATGTTTTCTCGCATTATTTAACAGCCGAGAAGTTCGGTTTGAATTTATTTACATTTAACTTAGAGCTTTTTGTTTTTTTAATTTAATGTTTTAGTTTTTTTCATAAATTTGCTAATGGTTTAATGAATTTATCAGTTTTATCTGTGATAAGGATATATGATAAAATATATTAGTAATATATAATATAGTATAGTAAGCCTGACGAAATGATTACAAAAAACTTGTTCAATATATTAAAAATATGTATAATCAATCCTAAGAGGCACTTCAACATAACATTTATGATAAAAGTACATTTTGGTATAGGGCAAAATGGAATAAGATTTGAAAAATCTCAGAAGGGGCATCTAATCAAACATGTTGTGTCCTACCGTGCGCGATTACGAGACAAAATTGATCGTTATTCGTGCAGTGCATTTTATAACTCAGCTTCACTGTTCGGATTGCTCTACGTTTGGTTGAAATTCAAAAAGAATGGAAGCTGTCTTCTGGCTATCTAAACTTAGTAATATACATATTTATAACATTGTAATCCTAAGGATTATATATTTAAAAAAGATTTAGAATTTTTGCATTAAATAACGATAGAATTTTGCTTGAGTTATGATCAAAGAATATTTTGATCAACCGTGAGTTGCATGGCTGTAGTGATCAAAAATTATATTTTGCTATAGAAAATTCGAAAACAAATAATTCTAATACCCTAGACAGACACAAACTAGCTAATCGCGAATTCGAGATTACGTAGTTATTTTCTCAGTCTGTCAGCACACGATTTTGTCAAAACAGGATTACTGCGTTTATAGAACAAGATTACTACAATCGGGTTGTAGGAAGAAGATAAATGTGAAATATAAGAAAAAATCAGTAGGATTGTATGGAGCTGGGGAGCATAAGTCATTTTCATTGAATGAACATATACAGAAAAATTGTAATGTGGTAAATTAAATTTTAAAATTTTTTTACTGTCACAGTTATTATTTATACATTTAGTTTATATTAACTTATTGTAACTGATTCGATGTAATTCAGAATCGGCAAATACGCATTGAAATTGTTTTATTTCATTAATTAAATATGAATTTGAACGTTTGCAGAGTTACAAAATTGGGTTTGTGTCTGTCACCATAATTATAAAATCGCGATTTCATTTGTTTGACATGCAATCGCGATTGGAAGAAATCGCGATAATTTTTGTATCTGTCCACGGTATAATTCCAAAACTGGTCACTAATATTTTATTTCTCTACAAAATACAGCTATTTTGCATTCAACAAGTTTCAATAATTCATTTAAATAAAGGCAACGTTTGCCTTGAGTGAACATGTCTGAAAACTTAATAAAATATATTTAATTTTTTTTTAAAACCACGCTTATATTTAAAGGCTCTAAAAATTAGATAATGTAATAAAAGGCTTTGAAAAGTATTAACAAGTAGAAATTTAAAATTAATATGAATAAAAATATAAGCGTGGGGCGCTTCTTTACGGCATTAGTAATTTAAGACTACTAGACACATGAAGTAAAGTCTTAGTAAAGTTTTTTAGTAACAGTAATGTAATAGTCTATTCTAATGTATCCTAAGAATTAATTTTTTGCTGGACCATTTCAGTATTAACGTAAAAATGATATATTGAGAGATAGTATATACACTCAGAAGGAGCGCCCCACGCTTATATGTTTACTCATATTAATTTTAAATTTCTACTTGTTATAAATATACCTTGATAGGAGTAAGGAAGAAAAATTTTATGTTCTACTTTTCAAAACCTTTTATTATATTATCTACTTTTTAGAGCCTTTAAATATAAGCGTGGTTTTTTAAAAAGTTTTTTTTAAGTATATTTTATTTTCTACTTTTTAGTCATCGAAATTTTTTAATATCCAAAAATGTTAGAATCTTGTTAGATTGTCATCGGAAAACGACTGAGGACAAGTTCTTAAAACGTGGATGAAATTGGAAATCAGACGAACCGCTATTACCTCTACGGTTAAATGGATAAGCCTTATCTCGCAACACATCCAGTTTAGCTTTTTGTTTCACATATTGAATATGTGAAATTTCAGCTACCTCTGCACGAACTTTTCTGTCCAGTCAATCGAACTCAACAGAGTGCAAACGAATTGCTAACTCAGTGTGAACAACTTTAAGATGGAGATATAAGTTGTTCCTGGTAGCATACCCTTTACGCAGCTCGTTATCCCTCCAGCTACAACGCGCTAGATTGATAGCTCTTCTTCCCTCCAAAGATTTACTATTGCATTTAATGTTAGTATAGTTAGGAAGCAATTTTAATTTTTTACAACTACTATTAAACCATATTTGATTATTATTATAGCAAATTCTTACCAACAAACGACGATAAATTACGGCGAGGGTGGCCAAATCTGCCAACTTAATACTTTTTACGCTATTTGCCGTAGGCACTTGGCGAAACACACTTATACTTAATAAACACATTTTTATTAATCACTTGTTTTTGTTCCGCAGAATATTTTGAATATTTTTCAAAAAGTTTAAAAAATCACTCGATCGATTTCGACTTGTTAGGTCATCATCAGGAGTATCTACTGAATTGTATTAGTAAAAATTTTTTGTTATATAGTAGAAAAAAGCAAAATATAAATAAAAATAAAAGAAGGAGGGAATTGAATTTTGTTACTCAACCTATGACTCATAGCCTACCTGCGCGATCCGTAGATTAATTTTTATTGCTTATTTTTCCCTCCTTCTTTTATTTTTATCAATAAAATATTTATTAATAAAAATAAAAGAAGGAGGGAATTGAATTTTGTTACTCAACCTATGACTCATCGCCTACCTGCGCGATCCGTAGATTAATTTTTATTGTTTATTTTTTCCCTCCTTCTTTTATTTTTATTTATATTTTGCTTTTTTGTACTATATAACAAACAATTTTTACTAATACAATTCATTAGATACTCCTGATGATGACCTAACAAGTCGAAATCGATCGAGTGATTTTTTAAACTTTTTGAAAAATATTCAAAATATTCTGCGGAACAACAACAAGTGATTAATAAAAATGTGTTTATTAAGTATAAGTGTGTTTCGCCAAGTGCCTACGGCAAATAGCGTAAAAAGTATTAAGTTGGCAGATTTGGCCACCCTCGCCGTAATTTATCGTCGTTTGTTGGTAAGAATTTGTTATAATAATAATCAAATATGGTTTAATAGTAGTTGTAAAAAATTAAAATTGCTTCCTAACTATACTAACATTAAATGCAATAGTAAATCTTTGGAGGGAAGAAGAGCTATCAATCTAGCGCGTTGTAGCTGGAGGGATAACAAGCTGCGTAAAGGGTATGCTACCAGGAACAACTTATATCTCCATCTTAAAGTTGTTCACACTGAGTTAGCAATTCGTTTGCACTCTGTTGAGTTCGATTGGCTGGACAGAAAAGTTCGTGCAGAGGTAGCTGAAATTTCACATATTCAATATGTGAAACAAAAAGCTAAACTGGATGTGTTGCGAGATAAGGCTTATCCATTTAACCGTAGAGGTAATAGTGGTTCGTCTGATTTCCAATTTCATCCACGTTTTAAGAACTTGTCCTCAGTCGTTTTCCGTGATACAGAGGTGCAAATGCTTAGCAACGGAGTGAATTTTGCCCCTACGCCAAACAAAATCGACCTTCGATCATTCGAAAATCTGGCTGTAGATGCCGAAACAGCCTTATCTGGCCAGATAACCCAAATAAAATCAGTGTGTGCGTTACAAATCCGCGTTACTACTCCACCATTCTCTTCTTCTGCTGCTTCTAATAATACTAACTTCAAAGTGATTGGTGCGATAAAGAAAAAACTACGTGACCATGACCTTATAGCGTGTAAAGCGGATAAAGGCAATACAATTACCGTGCTCACAAAAGTCGATTACTGCAATAAAATTTCTGATTTTATTACAGAAAGTAAAGCAATAGAGCTTGGCAGAGATCCAACTAAGTCTTTTAAGACTTCGGTTAGTAAGTGTATCAACCAATGCCAGAAGTTATTTGATGGAACTGGTTGGAAGTATTCTGTCATGAATCCATCTGCCCCGATCCTTTATGGTTTACCAAAAATCCATAAGGAAGGCATTCCGATTAGACCAATAGTAGCGTATTGCAATGCTCCTTCCTACAAGCTATGTAAGGGTTTCATAAATTTTTTCAATTGTCATACTAATTTATTTTCGGCTTACTCGGTTAAGAACTCGGTAGAATTGATTAACAAAATTCAAGACGTCGACATTCCGTTACATTCAAAACTAGTTTCATTTGACGTTGCCAGTCTTTTCACTTCTATTCCAATTAATACTTTGTCCCAAATAGTTTGTAATTACTTAGATAGGGATGTTGTAGATGAGAGCTTACGTCGTGAACTGAAGTTAGTTTTTGAGACTTGTATTAAACAAAATTATTTCTGTTTTGATAATAAATATTTCAAATTCGCTGATGGTCTACCCATGAGCTCCCCTCTGTCACCTTTGTTGGCTGAAATTTTCATGAATTTCTTCGAACAAATGATCATATCAAATAACAATCCCTATTTTCGTCATATAATCTTTTGGTATAGATATGTTGATGACATATTATGTCTATGGAATGGAACTGATAGACTGTTAGACTCTTTCCTTACTTGGTTAAATTCTCAATATCCCACCATTGATTTTACGTTAGAAAAAGAAGAAAATGAATGTATTAATTTTCTAGATATAACAATAACCAGGATTAATTCTACTTTAGACATTAAAATTTATCGGAAACCCACGTATACAGACGCTGTTATCCCTAGTTCTTCAAACCATCCCCATAATATTAAAATTTCAGCTTTCCACTCACTCATAGATAGACTAATAAACATCCCTCTGTCAAATTCAAATTATAACACTGAGCTTAACATAATTCTTCAAATTGCAACAAATAACGGATATGCAACTAGGACTATATTAAAGTTATTAAATAAAAAGCTAAAGCGTAAAACTCTAACGGGTATTTATCCACCGGACAGTCCAACGCGGGGAAATTGGCGTCGCTTAGAGTATATAGGAAAAACGAGCCAACGGATTAGCAACATCGTGTCCAATTATACCAATATTAGTTTTGCTTTTTATAATAATAACACAATAAAGAAAATGATTTTTAACAATAAACCTAGAGTTGATCGCCTTTCCAAATCTGGTGTTTATAGGATCAATTGCAATGATTGTAGTTTCTCCTATATTAGTCAGACTGGGCGCAATTTTGGAGTTAGAGCTAAAGAACATTTATCTGGTTGCAATCAATCAACTTTCCATAACCATTTAACTTCAGAAAATCATACAGCTAGCTTGAACAATTTAGACATATTACATATACAACCCAAAGGCAGACGTTTAGATACCTTAGAATCTTACGAAATTCGAAAATCAATATTTCTTAACCAAAATATCCTTAACGAACAGAGAGAAATCCGGTTCTCACCAATTACAGACCCCGCCCTTTTCTATTCTCACTTACGCAATAATATATTTACCTTGAATTTTGTTACTCAGCCGATGACTCATCGCCTACCTGCGCGATCCGTAGATTAATTTTTATTGCTTATTTTTTCCCTCCTTCTTTTATTTTTATTTATATTTTGCTTTTTTCTACTATATAACAAAAAATTTTTACTAATACAATTCAGTAGATACTCCTGATGATGACCCAACAAGTCGAAATCGATCGAGTGATTTTTTAAACTTTTTGAAAAATATTCAAAATATTCTGCGGAACAAAAACAAGTGATTAATAAAAATGTGTTTATTAAGTATAAGTGTGTTTCGCCAAGTGCCTACGGCAAATAGCGTAAAAAGTAATCGTTAGGTCATGATTGGTCAACATATTCTGGCGTTTGATCACCAATGGGGCATTTTTATTGCGAAATAACAAAATCAAAATTGTATTAATTCAATCTTATTTTATTGTCGCTTTTCGCCGCTTATTTGGAAATTTTGTTCTACAAAATTTATAACAAATCCAATTGGAATATACGATTCCGATTGTTGGATTCATAAAATTATTAATATTGATCAAGTTTCCAGGACGAACACTTCGAATTGTGCGGAAATGATGAGTATTTTACGGATTCTCGCAATAAATCATTTTATAGGGCCAAACGAAATCAACGAGTGACCAATCTTCAATGACAATCGACCAAACGATTCCAAATCGTTTCCGTCTATTGGTTGGCTCTCCAAACTCGAAACTTCAAATTATGAGGGAAGGTGAGTTTTCACAAATTATTGCAATAAATCATTACGTAAGGATAACCAAGCGAAAACAACTAGTGAACCGTCCTCAATGACAATTAACCAAACGATTCTGAACTTTGGATTTATAAAATTATTAGTATCGGTCAATGTTCCAGCCCCGAACTCTGTGAATTGTGCGGAAAGATGAGTTGTTAACGAATTCTCGCAACAAATCGTTTCTGAGGGATGACCAAACCAAAGCAAAGAACAAAAATCAACGACACTTGAACAAACGATTCCGATCGTTGGATTTATGAAATTATTAGCCCCGGCCATTTTTCCTTTCAAATCGTGCGGAAATGTTGAGTTTTAATGAATTTTCGCAGTAAGGATGCATAGCGGGTGTTACCAGGTTTTATTTGATAAATGATTAACACTCACTATATTTTACTATTGTAAATTATTTATTTAGTATATAAATTATTTATTTATTCTTTATTAAAACTAGTTCACAGTTAGGTTGGCGTGAACGATTGTTCGGCACTTAACTTTCACTTAATATTTCACTCGTGTGAGTATGGACTGTGTCTCTGGAACTTAATACTTTTAACAAAAAATTGGTTCAAAATGTTTTAAAAATCACTCGATCGATTTCGACTTGTTAGGTCATCATAAGGAGTATATCTACTGGTTTGTAAAAGTAACATTTTTGTTATATATAGTAGAAAAAAGCAAAAAATAAATAAATGACGGAAGGACAAAAATAGGCAATAACAATTATTCTATTGATCGTCCCAACCAATAGTTATTCATACGGAAAAATTATTAAAAAGGGGAGGAGGTGGGGTGGTGGATAGCAGGTAGACGATTAGTCATCGGCTGACTAACAAAATTCAAGGTATAATATGGAAGTATATTTAAAAACCCGACGTATTAGTCAAATTATTACGAACGTGAGAAAGAAAAGAGCGGGATCTGTAACTGGCGAGAAACGGATTTCTCTCTGTTCGTTAAGGATATTTTGGCCCGTTTTTCCTATATACTCTAGGCGACGCCAATTTTCCCGCGTTGGACTATCCGGTGGATAAATACCCGTTAGAGTTTTACGCTTTAGCTTTTTATTCAATAACTGTTTTTATTAATAAATCTTTGTAGTTTCTTTTTGACAGGGAGCTGGGGGACATTTTTGTTTTAATTTTTACGGATATTAACCAATATTTTTGATATTCGAATGCTCACATATTTCTGTAGTAAGTGGACTTTTATTATTGGCAATTATCGCCAGTTAAACCGGAGCACACGTCAAATTATTTGACCAAAACTATACTTTGGTTCACAAAGAAATGCCGGGATTACCATATACGTATTATAAAATTATCAACCACCTAATCAACAAACTGAAAAAAACTACAAACAATATCTCTAAACTTCTTTTATATGTTACAGAGAATCTTGGCGAAAACTAAACGGAAAATGCGTTATCAATGTATCACTTTATCATTAAATTCATTTATTTCAGCCTTGAAATGTTTGTGTGTCATATATATTTCAATTGAAAATTTGTTGAATTTTTATTTTGGAATCTCGCTTTAAGGGGCGCTTCAATTATACCGTCTATGAGTAAACTAATGATAACCACTATCAAATAAACATTTATCATGTGAGTCAGTCTAGCTCAAAAAAGAATAATTAAACGTTAAAACGATACATTTACTTATTAACTATATTCATTATCAAGGCAAATAGATAAAATTTCAATAACCAGAATTTTTACTTTTGTAATTTCATCATCAAAATGAGTAATATCAAACTATCTCAGTATCAGGTGCTAAATCATATGTGTTATACAAATTCACATTGATAAGATTAAAGCATTACGAGTATTTGATTTTCGCGTGCGTTTAAAGTTACTATGATCGGCGTCACGTCTATTTTATAATTTATATCAATATAAAATGTTTTAACTAGAAATCTATAATACATCAATAATTGCAAATGTAGGTTAGATAACGCAATTTAGTATTACTCATTTCGTCAATTTGGTATCAGGTATATCGTGTATACAGTATATAACGAAAATGCCATAACACTGATTTTTGAAAAAAATTTACAAAATATAAAGATAATAGAATTTATTTTGCAGTTTTTTATTAGATTAAATAAATTTACAATTTAACAAGTCTAAAAATAATAAATAGAAATTCATTTACCGCTTATAATAAGCAAAAATAAAAGAAACAATGATTTTTTGCAACGAAAATGTTCATAGTATGTATAAGCAAACAAAACATATAAAGATGAGTATTCATCATGGCACGCCGATGTGCACTAAATAAAATCGATAAATTTGTAGGGGAAAAAGTGTTTAGCTAAAATGAGAAGTGCAGTAATCATTTTACGTTGCTCGATATTTTCTCTTTCTGCTGTCCAGTATTTCCAATATGATCGAGTAGAATTTCATAGCAAAAACTATTTTATTTGTTTGTACAGTATAAAACAAAAATTATTCTTCAAAATTAGCTTTCCATTATTCTATGAAACTAGTGTATGGTGTTTACTGTAAGCGAAAAAAAACAAACGAAAACAATAAACAAATCCAATCCATTTATTCGGCTATGCTACACACAATTTTGGTTTCTGGATTCAAACTACTGCGCAATAGATTTTAATTTTTAATTTAAACCCTTATTTTAAATTAAATCATTAAATTTTCTTGTCTTGTTTTATTCTGTTCTCTCGAAAATAAAATTTAAACAAAAATGTACATCTCAAAAATGTCCGTAATTTTTTTTATTTTCATTTCAATTTTTTTCATTTCGGATTCGCGGACAAAAATTTTATTACGTAGCTGCGACGTAAAAATTTTGACCGTGAATCCAGAATGAAAAAAATTGAAATGAAAATAAAAAAATTTAAGGACATTTTTGAGATGTAGGTTTTTGTTTAAATTTTATTTTCGAGAGAACAGAATAAAACAAGACAAAAAAATTTAATGATTTAATTTAAAATAAGGTTTTAAAATTAAAAATTAAAATCTATTGAGCAATAGTTTGAATCCAGAAAACCAAATTATAGTGTAGCATGGCTGATTATTTTCGTTTGGAAATATCTCTCTCTACGGCATCATTTATATTTAATAAAACCGAATGAAACGAAAAATGGAAATGCACATAATAGCTGTGTTCCAATGGAAACAATTTGCTACTCACAAGTACTTGTGAGTAGATAACCAAAGGAACGGGCAAAATTATGACAGCAACATATTTTGTTATACAAAATTAAATTGTTTGAATATTTGTATACAATTTGGTGTCAAAAATTGGACATACCATGAAGGCGAAGCCTTAAACTGTGCATACGCTGGCAGGAAAGAGGTTTTAATTGAGGTTTTAATAGTGACAATGTTAATAAAATTAATTTACGTATATTTATACAAATTTTATTGTAATTTGGTAATCATTTTCCACAAAAATCCCTTATTGTTAATCAATCGAATATAAACAAACAAAAATTGTAAAAAATCTAACATTTCAACATAACCTAACCATCACAAAGCCATCTCTTAGATTTTTTGAAACTAATATACCTACCGTCAAATTTATGCGTAACAGCTTTCAACATCTACACCATCGTTTGAGTATGAGTAGCTGCGAGTAGATACAAGTACTTGTGAGTAGTTTGCTTTCTCCATTGGAACACAGCTATTATGTATCCCAGTGCCCTAATTCTCAAAACCAAGATAAGTTGTAATGTGTAAAAGTGATAACCTTTACACACGAAAAAAATTATCGTAGAAGTCTGGGGTGGAATCATGAACGCCGGACGGAAAATTTAAACGGTAGTGAAATTTTATATGGAAAACAGCAATAATTGTACCGGTTTTGTTCCATTGTTTCGCAAAAAAACACAAATAGCAAGCCAGAAAAAAAATAATTCATTCGTCAGCTTTATAGCAATCGAACGAATTTGTAAGGTTTTTTTGAAACAACAGAATAAAACCGGTAGAATTATTACTGCTTTCCATATAAAATTTCTCTACCGTCTAAAATTTCCGTGCGGCGTTCATGATTCCGCCCCTGGATTTATATTGGATATCGTGATGTTTCAGAAAATTCGCATTCAATAAATTTTTTTCAAGATAAAATGTAAAGTTTCAAGATAAATTTATGTCAAAAAGTATCGCCAACAATTTATCTTTGAATAACTTTACTTGAATGTGTAAAAGGCTTTCGTTTGGATATTATTAATAATTAATTGCAAGTTTTGATATTTTAGTGTATAGTTTTATTTTAGAATTAAATAAGCTCTAACAATTTAATTAACTGTGATACAATAAAAAGTTATAAAATTAATTAAATTTTGAATGTAAATTTGTGAACTTAAATGGACTGTTATGGTTGGAATGAAAATATTCTTTCAGCAAAGTTAAATATTCGAATATTTTACTCGATCGTCTTCACTTTTACCTATACTTTTGCTTAGGTTTTTCTCCCGTATTTCCACAAAAACAACAAAACAAATAATTTTATGTTTAAAGTAGAGAATAAATAACGTGCCTTTTTATATTAGAAGAAGAAGACTTAAGGGGTAGACTATCTTAGAACAAGATGGTCTGTAAAATACTGCGAATCCATTTTAGTTGCTCAATTCTCTAATATAAACGTCAAGTGATTCAAGTGTCTGATTTGACAACATCTAATGGATCAGTTCTCCACAAGCAAAGCTTTCAACTTGGTGTGCACACGTAATATTTTATTTGCTCATTACACTTGCACAATTAAAAAAACCGACGCGAGTACAATAAACATTATGGCATATAGAAAATTTAAACGTGAACAAATTTCAGTTTGTTGTTGGTTAATATTTCATTTAGAGGCACTTTTAGCTCTCAACAATCATTAAGATCTTACAATGCTTTAATTCTAGACTAGCTATTTATTAATCTTTTGTTGAGAAATTGATAATTAGGAGAAATTTAGAAGGAGTTTTTTTTTCTTTTTTTATTTTAAAAAATCTTTATTTCTGTATAATATTACAACTAATCATATAGATTATCTAGTAATTGTTTTATTATTTTAGTAGTCTACTCTTGTGGGATGAGACTTGTCGGTTCATCCCAGCTCTGCCAGTCCTTTGATTTAAGCGGATCAAGGAACCACTAATTGTAAAGGCTTTGTTATTTTTAGGCGCTTTGGTCCATTGGTGTGATCCAGTAGGTTCCGCAGCTCCTCGTTGTCATGCTGCTGCAATCGCAGTACATGACTCCTAGCAAATTTTTGTATTTCATCGGTAACGTATTCCATGTTTAGGGCTCGATGGAGATTGTCATTTCTAATGTACCAAGGAGCATTCACAATTCTACGTAGTACTTTGATTTAAAATGTTTGAATGATCTTCACTGTAGTTTTTCTAGTGCAGCCCCAAAGCTCAATACCATACGTCCAGATAGGTTTTAGGATTTGTTTATATAACAGCAGTTTGTTGTGCGTTGTCAGTTCGGAGTTTCTTCCAATAAGCCAGTGCATTTTTCTGAATTTTAAATTCATTTCTTGCCTTTTCTTTTTAACATGGGCTTTCCACCTGAGTTTAGAGTCTAGCGTCATGCCGAGATACTTAGCATTATCAGAATATGGGATTTGTTGTAAATTCAGACTAATCGGAATACATTCTAGTTTCCTATTTGTAAAGTTGATATGTGTTGATTTCGATTCGTTAAGTGTTATCCTCCATTGTTTTGTCCAGCTATCCACTATATTAATAGCATTTTGTAGTTTCGTGGTGGACTCAACGATCGGTGGCATAACGCATCGGTGGTCATAACAGCTGTGTCATCAGCAAACGTTCCTATTCTAGCTTCTTCTATGTCTGGTAGATCATTTGTATACAGGAGGTATAATACGGGGCCTAGAACACTGCTTTGAGGAATCCAATATTTTATTCAGTTTAGACTGCCAATATTTTATTCAGTTTAGAGTATTCCCCGTAACGGTCGTTGATGTAAGACTTTACCAACTCAAAATGTTGTTTTGGCAAACCTCGTTGGAGCTTAAATTCTAGACCGCGGTGCCAAACCTTATCAAATGCTTGGGCTACGACTAAGAATATTGCATACTTTTTACGCTATTTGCCGTAGGCACTTGGCAAAACACACTTATACTTAATAAACACATTTTATTAAACACTTGTTTTTTATTTCTCAGGATTATTAATCCTGCAAAATAAAAAACAAGTGTTTAATAAAATGTGTTTATTAAGTATAAGAATATTGCCTCCTCAATTGTATTAGAACGAGTACAAAATTTGATTATGTTATGCATTAAAACTAACTTGTAAGTAGCACTAAGGTCAAACAAACAGTTCATTGCTTAAAACGCATAGTTTTTTGTAGTTTACACGAAATTCTAAAATTCTAGTACGGCAATCCGTTAATTACAGAAAATATTCCAGCTTCCAAGATCCGACTATTATATTTAGATATCGTTAACTCGCAAGAGCCGAAAGTCCTAAATTTCGTCTCCAACAATGAAATACACTGAAATTAAGATCTGCTTAACACAGATTTGATTGGATTTCAAAAACATGGTAAATAATAATTACAGAGTAATGTGATTTTGTACTTAAAATAAAGAATAACCTTTAAACGATTTAGAATTTACAATATTAATCAAAATTGAACGGGTGAATTGTAAATAAGATTTATATTGTACGCGTCTTTACCATACGAAATATTTCTTTACCTATTTGACTGTTGTAATGTTCTTTTCAAACATTTGATTTGTTTCATACCTTTATACCGTATCTTGATTTGAATACCAAATAAGTTCCGATTTCGACTATTTTGCAATATGATTTTTGGGGCTACGTGTGATTCTAGATGGCTTTGATGTCTTTGCAAGAATTTACGTTTCTAAAGATTGTATTTTTGAGTAATTAAGGATATAGAATAATTAAAATTGCGTTTTGACGTTTAATGTTATCTTGTTCATTTGACGTCAATAGTTTTATCTTGGGTAAAAAAAATGTTTAGAGAATACAATTTAAAAATGCCAAGATAATTTATTGTACAAAATTTTCACCTGTAAAATTAGCCACACCATAACCCATAACAACTTGATGCTATTTAGAATAACTTATACCCATGAAAATAATGTTGAAATTTAAATGGGAACGGTAGTTATGGGTCCTCAAAGTCTAAATATGAATCTACGTAGATCATGAGAGTGTGTTAAGTTTTGACATTTATTTATCGTAACCGTTTTAAATTTTAGCTTGGAGGGCAATTAGAGAATGTGAATATTGTAAAGAAGTAAGATAAATTATCGTTAACACGTTTACAAACTATCTTACTGCTTAGAGTATCAGCGCACAAAGAGCGCATAAACAGCATATAATTAGAGCGCTTAATTTTTACTTCAAATTGATGCACCTAATTCCATGTTATTCATATTGTTGTCGACCGAAAACTCGGCTTTGTTTCCCTTTAAAATTAATTTATCTCTCTTTCATTTCGATTTGAGTATAATATGTAACTGTTAACGTTGGTTTACCAGAAAATATTTTTTTAATGTATTTTGTTGTATCAAAACCAAACACAATCATATCACAAACGTAATATATTACAGACGAATCATTGCGAAAGAAATTTTGGTCGAATACAGTGGCTCCACTTTTCATGATACAATATTTTTTGTATTCTAATCGAGGAACCCAATATTACTGCCATCAAAAAACGTTCGTATCTGTTTACTCAACTAAACCAAATAGTAAAAAAAAAAAAAAATTTAGTATGCTTTAGACCACACTACTGAAGTAAAACTTCTAATATATATTTAATATTTATAATATAACATAGAAAAATTATAATATTGAAAAAAAAAATTGGTCACCCTGTGCGTTCTCGAGTGTCACCTAGTCGTTTATGTCTGATGCCACAAGAGGTAACCTTGTAACTTGGTAACTTTCCCAAGGCCAACTAGTCGTAATAGATAATGTTTATGGATGTGTCATAAAATGGACAAAAAAACCATTTTTGAAATCTCTTCGCATAGTAAAAATGGCGTTGAAATATTTTTTATTTCATTTATGTACATATAACCACAGTACACAATGTGGTTTCATCGAAAATTTGTTTAAGTCTCATTAAAACCTGTATCATAGGCAAACGGGGAAAGAAACGAAGAAAGAATCGGTTTCTGTGATACCTTCTGTGAATTGGAGCTATAATACAGACAAAATGCATATAAGATATATTTTACACGGACGAATTTTTTTGGTCACCCTGTTTGTTCGTTTGTTCTGGAGTGAGTAAACTAGTGAGTGACATAGATGTTATAATATAGAAAAAAAAAATTATTGGTCACCCTGTGCGTTCTCGAGTGAGTCAGTCAGTGACATAGAAGTCTATATTATGACTTTCCAATTTTTCTGGTTTTCAATTTTACAATTTACAATTTTTCCAATTTTCCAATTTACCAACTTTCTAAATTTCCTATTTTCATATTTTCCTATTTTCCAATTTTCCTATTTTCCAATTTTCCAATTTTCCAATTTTCCAATTTTTCAATTTTTCAATTTTTCAATTTTCCAATTTTCCAATTTACCAGTTTTCCAATTTGCCAATTTTCCAAATTTCCAATTTTCATATTTTCATATTTTCATATTTTCATATTTTCATATTTTCATATTTTCATATTTTCATATTTTCATATTTTCATATTTTCATATTTTCATATTTTCATATTTTCATATTTTCATATTTTCATATTTTCATATTTTCATATTTTCATATTTTCATATTTTCATATTTTCATATTTTCATATTTTCATATTTTCATATTTTCATATTTTCATATTTTCATATTTTCATATTTTCATATTTTCATATTTTCATATTTTCATATTTTCATATTTTCATATTTTCATATTTTCATATTTTCATATTTTCATATTTTCATATTTTCATATTTTCATATTTTCATATTTTCATATTTTCATATTTTCATATTTTCATATTTTCATATTTTCATATTTTCATATTTTCATATTTTCATATTTTCATATTTTCATATTTTCATATTTAAATATTGTCATATTTTCATATTTTCATATTTTCATATTTTCATATTTTCATATTTTCATATTTTCATATTTTCATATTTTCATATTTTCATATTTTCATATTTTCATATTTTCATATTTTCATATTTTCCCATTTTCCTATTTTCCTATTTTCCTATTTTCCTATTTTCCTATTTTCCTATTTTCCTATTTTCCTATTTTCCTATTTTCCTATTTTCCTATTTTCCTATTTTCCTATTTTCCTATTTTCCTATTTTCCTATTTTCCTATTTTCCTATTTTCCTATTTTCCTATTTTCCTATTTTCCTATTTTCCTATTTTCCTATTTTCCTATTTTCCTATTTTCCTATTTTCCTATTTTCCTATTTTCCTATTTTCATATTTTCATATTTTCATATTTTCATATTTTCATATTTTCATATTTTCATATTTTCATATTTTCATATTTTCATATTTTCATATTTTCATATTTTCATATTTTCATATTTTCATATTTTCATATTTTCATATTTTCATATTTTCATATTTTCATATTTTCATATTTTCATATTTTCATATTTTCATATTTTCATATTTTCATATTTTCATATTTTCATATTTTCATATTTTCATATTTTCATATTTTCATATTTTCATATTTTCATATTTTCATATTTTCATATTTTCATATTTTCATATTTTCATATTTTCATATTTTCATATTTTCATATTTTCATATTTTCATATTTTCATATTTTCATATTTTCATATTTTCATATTTTCATATTTTCATATTTTCATATTTTCATATTTTCATATTTTCATATTTTCATATTTTCATATTTTCATATTTTCATATTTTCATATTTTCATATTTTCATATTTTCATATTTTCATATTTTCATATTTTCATATTTTCATATTTTCATATTTTCATATTTTCATATTTTCATATTTTCATATTTTCATATTTTCATATTTTCATATTTTCATATTTTCATATTTTCATATTTTCATATTTTCATATTTTCATATTTTCATATTTTCATATTTTCATATTTTCATATTTTCATATTTTCATATTTTCATATTTTCATATTTTCATATTTTCATATTTTCATATTTTCATATTTTCATATTTTCATATTTTCATATTTTCATATTTTCATATTTTCATATTTTCATATTTTCATATTTTCATATTTTCATATTTTCATATTTTCATATTTTCATATTTTCATATTTTCATATTTTCATATTTTCATATGGTCATATGTTCATATGTTCATATGGTCATATGTTCATATGTTCATATGTTCATATGTTCATATGTTCATATGTTCATATGTTCATATGTTCATATGTTCATATGTTCATATGTTCATATGTTCATATGTTCATATGTTCATATGTTCATATGTTCATATGTTCATATGTTCATATGTTCATATGTTCATATGTTCATATGTTCATATGTTCATATGTTCATATGTTCATATGTTCATATGTTCATATGTTCATATGTTCATATGTTCATATGTTCATATGTTCATATGTTCATATGTTCATATGTTCATATGTTCATATGTTCATATGTTCATATGTTCATATGTTCATATGTTCATACGTTCATATGTTCATATGTTCATATTTTCATATTTTCATATTTTCATATTTTCATATTTTCATATTTTCATATTTTCATATTTTCATATTTTCATATTTTCATATTTTCATATTTTCATATTTTCATATTTTCATATTTTCATATTTTCATATTTTCATTTTTTCATATTTTCATTTTTTCATTTTTTCATATTTTCATATTTTCATATTTTCATATTTTCATATTTTCATATTTTCATATTTTCATATTTTCATATTTTCATATTTTCATATTTTCATATTTTCATATTTTCATATTTTCATATTTTCATATTTTCATATTTTCATATTTTCATATTTTCATATTTTCATATTTTCATATTTTCATATTTTCATATTTTCATATTTTCATATTTTCATATTTTCATATTTTCATATTTTCATATTTTCATATTTTCATATTTTCATATTTTCATATTTTCATATTTTCATATTTTCATATTTTCATATTTTCATATTTTCATATTTTCATATTTTCATATTTTCATATTTTCATATTTTCATATTTTCATATTTTCATATTTTCATATTTTCATATTTTCATATTTTCATATTTTCATATTTTCATATTTTCATATTTTCATATTTTCATATTTTCATATTTTCATATTTTCATATTTTCATATTTTCATATTTTCATATTTTCATATTTTCATATTTTCATATTTTCATATTTTCATATTTTCATATTTTCATATTTTCATATTTTCATATTTTCATATTTTCATATTTTCATATTTTCATATTTTCATATTTTCATATTTTCATATTTTCATATTTTCATATTTTCATATTTTCATATTTTCATATTTTCATATTTTCATATTTTCATATTTTCATATTTTCATATTTTCATATTTTCATATTTTCATATTTTCATATTTTCATATTTTCATATTTTCATATTTTCATATTTTCATATTTTCATATTTTCATATTTTCATATTTTCATATTTTCATATTTTCATATTTTCATATTTTCATATTTTCATATTTTCATATTTTCATATTTTCATATGTTCATATGTTCATATGTTCATATGTTCATATGTTCATATGTTCATATGTTCATATGTTCATATGTTCAAATGTTCATATGTTCATATGTTCATATGTTCATATGTTCATATGTTCATATGTTCATATGTTCATATGTTCATATGTTCATATGTTCATATGTTCATATGTTCATATGTTCATATGTTCATATGTTCATATGTTCATATGTTCATATGTTCATATGTTCATATGTTCATATGTTCATATGTTCATATGTTCATATGTTCATATGTTCATATGTTCATATGTTCATATGTTCATATGTTCATATGTTCATATGTTCATATGTTCATATGTTCATATGTTCATATGTTCATATGTTCATATGTTCATATGTTCATATGTTCATATGTTCATATGTTCATATGTTCATATTTTCATATTTTCATATTTTCATATTTTCATATTTTCATATTTTCATATTTTCATATTTTCATATTTTCATATTTTCATATTTTCATATTTTCATATTTTCATATTTTCATATTTTCATATTTTCATATTTTCATATTTTCATATTTTCATATTTTCATATTTTCATATTTTCATATTTTCATATTTTCATATTTTCATATTTTCATATTTTCATATTTTCATATTTTCATATTTTCATATTTTCATATTTTCATATTTTCATATTTTCATATTTTCATATTTTCATATTTTCATATTTTCATATTTTCATATTTTCATATTTTCATATTTTCATATTTTCATATTTTCATATTTTCATATTTTCATATTTTCATATTTTCATATTTTCATATTTTCATATTTTCATATTTTCATATTTTCATATTTTCATATTTTCATATTTTCATATTTTCATATTTTCATATTTTCATATTTTCATATTTTCATATTTTCATATTTTCATATTTTCATATTTTCCCATTTTCCTATTTTCCTATTTTCCTATTTTCATATTTTCCCATTTTCCTATTTTCCTATTTTCCTATTTTCCTATTTTCCTATTTTCCTATTTTCCTATTTTCCTATTTTCCTATTTTCCTATTTTCCTATTTTCCTATTTTCCTATTTTCCTATTTTCCTATTTTCCTATTTTCCTATTTTCCTATTTTCCTATTTTCCTATTTTCCTATTTTCCTATTTTCCTATTTTCATATTTTCATATTTTCATATTTTCATATTTTCATATTTTCATATTTTCATATTTTCATATTTTCATATTTTCATATTTTCATATTTTCATATTTTCATATTTTCATATTTTCATATTTTCATATTTTCATATTTTCATCTTTTCATCTTTTCATCTTTTCATCTTTTCATCTTTTCATCTTTTCATCTTTTCATCTTTTCATATTTTCATCTTTTCATCTTTTCATATTTTCATATTTTCATATTTTCATATTTTCATATTTTCATATTTTCATATTTTCATATTTTCATATTTTCATATTTTCATATTTTCATATTTTCATATTTTCATATTTTCATATTTTCATATTTTCATATTTTCATATTTTCATATTTTCATATTTTCATATTTTCATATTTTCATATTTTCATATTTTCATATTTTCATATTTTCATATTTTCATATTTTCATATTTTCATATTTTCATATTTTCATATTTTCATATTTTCATATTTTCATATTTTCATATTTTCATATTTTCATATTTTCATATTTTCATATTTTCATATTTTCATATTTTCATATTTTCATATTTTCATATTTTCATATTTTCATATTTTCATATTTTCATATTTTCATATTTTCATATTTTCATATTTTCATATTTTCATATTTTCATATTTTCATATTTTCATATTTTCATATTTTCATATTTTCATATTTTCATATTTTCATATTTTCATATTTTCATATTTTCATATTTTCATATTTTCATATTTTCATATTTTCATATTTTCATATTTTCATATTTTCATATTTTCATATTTTCATATTTTCATATTTTCATATTTTCATTTTTTCATTTTTTCATTTTTTCATTTTTTCATTTTTTCATTTTTTCATTTTTTCATATTTTCATATTTTCATATTTTCATATTTTCATATTTTCATATTTTCATATTTTCATATTTTCATATTTTCATATTTTCATATTTTCATATTTTCATATGTTCATATGTTCATATGTTCATATGTTCATATGTTCATATGTTCATATGTTCATATGTTCATATGTTCATATGTTCATATGTTCATATGTTCATATGTTCATATGTTCATATGTTCATATGTTCATATGTTCATATGTTCATATGTTCATATGTTCATATGTTCATATGTTCATATGTTCATATGTTCATATGTTCATATGTTCATATGTTCATATGTTCATATGTTCATATGTTCATATGTTCATATGTTCATATGTTCATATGTTCATATGTTCATATGTTCATATGTTCATATGTTCATATGTTCATATGTTCATATGTTCATATGTTCATATGTTCATATGTTCATATGTTCATATGTTCATATGTTCATATGTTCATATGTTCATATGTTCATATGTTCATATGTTCATATGTTCATATGTTCATATGTTCATATGTTCATATGTTCATATGTTCATATGTTCATATGTTCATATGTTCATATGTTCATATGTTCATATGTTCATATGTTCATATGTTCATATGTTCATATGTTCATATGTTCATATGTTCATATGTTCATATGTTCATATGTTCATATGTTCATATTTTCATATTTTCATATTTTCATATTTTCATATTTTCATATTTTCATATTTTCATATTTTCATATTTTCATATTTTCATATTTTCATATTTTCATATTTTCATATTTTCATATTTTCATATTTTCATATTTTCATATTTTCATATTTTCATATTTTCATATTTTCATATTTTCATATTTTCATATTTTCATATTTTCATATTTTCATATTTTCATATTTTCATATTTTCATATTTTCATATTTTCATATTTTCATATTTTCATATTTTCATATTTTCATATTTTCATATTTTCATATTTTCATATTTTCATATTTTCATATTTTCATATTTTCATATTTTCATATTTTCATATTTTCATATTTTCATATTTTCATATTTTCATATTTTCATATTTTCATATTTTCATATTTTCATATTTTCATATTTTCATATTTTCATATTTTCATATTTTCATATTTTCATATTTTCATATTTTCATATTTTCATATTTTCATATTTTCATATTTTCATATTTTCATATTTTCATATTTTCATATTTTCATATTTTCATATTTTCATATTTTCATATTTTCATATTTTCATATTTTCATATTTTCATATTTTCATATTTTCATATTTTCATATTTTCATATTTTCATATTTTCATATTTTCATATTTTCATATTTTCATATTTTCATATTTTCATATTTTCATATTTTCATATTTTCATATTTTCATATTTTCATATTTTCATATTTTCATATTTTCATATTTTCATATTTTCATATTTTCATATTTTCATATTTTCATATTTTCATATTTTCATATTTTCATATTTTCATATTTTCATATTTTCATATTTTCATATTTTCATATTTTCATATTTTCATATTTTCATATTTTCATATTTTCATATTTTCATATTTTCATATTTTCATATTTTCATATTTTCATATTTTCATATTTTCATATTTTCATATTTTCATATTTTCATATTTTCATATTTTCATATTTTCATATTTTCATATTTTCATATTTTCATATTTTCATATTTTCATATTTTCATATTTTCATATTTTCATATTTTCATATTTTCATATTTTCATATTTTCATATTTTCATATTTTCATATTTTCATATTTTCATATTTTCATATTTTCATATTTTCATATTTTCATATTTTCATATTTTCATATTTTCATATTTTCATATTTTCATATTTTCATATTTTCATATTTTCATATTTTCATATTTTCATATTTTCATATTTTCATATTTTCATATTTTCATATTTTCATATTTTCATATTTTCATATTTTCATATTTTCATATTTTCATATTTTCATATTTTCATATTTTCATATTTTCATATTTTCATATTTTCATATTTTCATATTTTCATATTTTCATATTTTCATATTTTCATATTTTCATATTTTCATATTTTCATATTTTCATATTTTCATATTTTCATATTTTCATATTTTCATATTTTCATATTTTCATATTTTCATATTTTCATATTTTCATATTTTCATATTTTCATATTTTCATATTTTCATATTTTCATATTTTCATATTTTCATATTTTCATATTTTCATATTTTCATATTTTCATATTTTCATATTTTCATATTTTCATATTTTCATATTTTCATATTTTCATATTTTCATATTTTCATATTTTCATATTTTCATATTTTCATATTTTCATATTTTCATATTTTCATATTTTCATATTTTCATATTTTCATATTTTCATATTTTCATATTTTCATATTTTCATATTTTCATATTTTCATATTTTCATATTTTCATATTTTCATATTTTCATATTTTCATATTTTCATATTTTCATATTTTCATATTTTCATATTTTCATATTTTCATATTTTCATATTTTCATATTTTCATATTTTCATATTTTCATATTTTCATATTTTCATATTTTCATATTTTCATATTTTCATATTTTCATATTTTCATATTTTCATATTTTCATATTTTCATATTTTCATATTTTCATATTTTCATATTTTCATATTTTCATATTTTCATATTTTCATATTTTCATATTTTCATATTTTCATATTTTCATATTTTCATATTTTCATATTTTCATATTTTCATATTTTCATATTTTCATATTTTCATATTTTCATATTTTCATATTTTCATATTTTCATATTTTCATATTTTCATATTTTCATATTTTCATATTTTCATATTTTCATATTTTCATATTTTCATATTTTCATATTTTCATATTTTCATATTTTCATATTTTCATATTTTCATATTTTCATATTTTCATATTTTCATATTTTCATATTTTCATATTTTCATATTTTCATATTTTCATATTTTCATATTTTCATATTTTCATATTTTCATATTTTCATATTTTCATATTTTCATATTTTCATATTTTCATATTTTCATATTTTCATATTTTCATATTTTCATATTTTCATATTTTCATATTTTCATATTTTCATATTTTCATATTTTCATATTTTCATATTTTCATATTTTCATATTTTCATATTTTCATATTTTCATATTTTCATATTTTCATATTTTCATATTTTCATATTTTCATATTTTCATATTTTCATATTTTCATATTTTCATATTTTCATATTTTCATATTTTCATATTTTCATATTTTCATATTTTCATATTTTCATATTTTCATATTTTCATATTTTCATATTTTCATATTTTCATATTTTCATATTTTCATATTTTCATATTTTCATATTTTCATATTTTCATATTTTCATATTTTCATATTTTCATATTTTCATATTTTCATATTTTCATATTTTCATATTTTCATATTTTCATATTTTCATATTTTCATATTTTCATATTTTCATATTTTCATATTTTCATATTTTCATATTTTCATATTTTCATATTTTCATATTTTCATATTTTCATATTTTCATATTTTCATATTTTCATATTTTCATATTTTCATATTTTCATATTTTCATATTTTCATATTTTCATATTTTCATATTTTCATATTTTCATATTTTCATATTTTCATATTTTCATATTTTCATATTTTCATATTTTCATATTTTCATATTTTCATATTTTCATATTTTCATATTTTCATATTTTCATATTTTCATATTTTCATATTTTCATATTTTCATATTTTCATATTTTCATATTTTCATATTTTCATATTTTCATATTTTCATATTTTCATATTTTCATATTTTCATATTTTCATATTTTCATATTTTCATATTTTCATATTTTCATATTTTCATATTTTCATATTTTCATATTTTCATATTTTCATATTTTCATATTTTCATATTTTCATATTTTCATATTTTCATATTTTCATATTTTCATATTTTCATATTTTCATATTTTCATATTTTCATATTTTCATATTTTCATATTTTCATATTTTCATATTTTCATATTTTCATATTTTCATATTTTCATATTTTCATATTTTCATATTTTCATATTTTCATATTTTCATATTTTCATATTTTCATATTTTCATATTTTCATATTTTCATATTTTCATATTTTCATATTTTCATATTTTCATATTTTCATATTTTCATATTTTCATATTTTCATATTTTCATATTTTCATATTTTCATATTTTCATATTTTCATATTTTCATATTTTCATATTTTCATATTTTCATATTTTCATATTTTCATATTTTCATATTTTCATATTTTCATATTTTCATATTTTCATATTTTCATATTTTCATATTTTCATATTTTCATATTTTCATATTTTCATATTTTCATATTTTCATATTTTCATATTTTCATATTTTCATATTTTCATATTTTCATATTTTCATATTTTCATATTTTCATATTTTCATATTTTCATATTTTCATATTTTCATATTTTCATATTTTCATATTTTCATATTTTCATATTTTCATATTTTCATATTTTCATATTTTCATATTTTCATATTTTCATATTTTCATATTTTCATATTTTCATATTTTCATATTTTCATATTTTCATATTTTCATATTTTCATATTTTCATATTTTCATATTTTCATATTTTCATATTTTCATATTTTCATATTTTCATATTTTCATATTTTCATATTTTCATATTTTCATATTTTCATATTTTCATATTTTCATATTTTCATATTTTCATATTTTCATATTTTCATATTTTCATATTTTCATATTTTCATATTTTCATATTTTCATATTTTCATATTTTCATATTTTCATATTTTCATATTTTCATATTTTCATATTTTCATATTTTCATATTTTCATATTTTCATATTTTCATATTTTCATATTTTCATATTTTCATATTTTCATATTTTCATATTTTCATATTTTCATATTTTCATATTTTCATATTTTCATATTTTCATATTTTCATATTTTCATATTTTCATATTTTCATATTTTCATATTTTCATATTTTCATATTTTCATATTTTCATATTTTCATATTTTCATATTTTCATATTTTCATATTTTCATATTTTCATATTTTCATATTTTCATATTTTCATATTTTCATATTTTCATATTTTCATATTTTCATATTTTCATATTTTCATATTTTCATATTTTCATATTTTCATATTTTCATATTTTCATATTTTCATATTTTCATATTTTCATATTTTCATATTTTCATATTTTCATATTTTCATATTTTCATATTTTCATATTTTCATATTTTCATATTTTCATATTTTCATATTTTCATATTTTCATATTTTCATATTTTCATATTTTCATATTTTCATATTTTCATATTTTCATATTTTCATATTTTCATATTTTCATATTTTCATATTTTCATATTTTCATATTTTCATATTTTCATATTTTCATATTTTCATATTTTCATATTTTCATATTTTCATATTTTCATATTTTCATATTTTCATATTTTCATATTTTCATATTTTCATATTTTCATATTTTCATATTTTCATATTTTCATATTTTCATATTTTCATATTTTCATATTTTCATATTTTCATATTTTCATATTTTCATATTTTCATATTTTCATATTTTCATATTTTCATATTTTCATATTTTCATATTTTCATATTTTCATATTTTCATATTTTCATATTTTCATATTTTCATATTTTCATATTTTCATATTTTCATATTTTCATATTTTCATATTTTCATATTTTCATATTTTCATATTTTCATATTTTCATATTTTCATATTTTCATATTTTCATATTTTCATATTTTCATATTTTCATATTTTCATATTTTCATATTTTCATATTTTCATATTTTCATATTTTCATATTTTCATATTTTCATATTTTCATATTTTCATATTTTCATATTTTCATATTTTCATATTTTCATATTTTCATATTTTCATATTTTCATATTTTCATATTTTCATATTTTCATATTTTCATATTTTCATATTTTCATATTTTCATATTTTCATATTTTCATATTTTCATATTTTCATATTTTCATATTTTCATATTTTCATATTTTCATATTTTCATATTTTCATATTTTCATATTTTCATATTTTCATATTTTCATATTTTCATATTTTCATATTTTCATATTTTCATATTTTCATATTTTCATATTTTCATATTTTCATATTTTCATATTTTCATATTTTCATATTTTCATATTTTCATATTTTCATATTTTCATATTTTCATATTTTCATATTTTCATATTTTCATATTTTCATATTTTCATATTTTCATATTTTCATATTTTCATATTTTCATATTTTCATATTTTCATATTTTCATATTTTCATATTTTCATATTTTCATATTTTCATATTTTCATATTTTCATATTTTCATATTTTCATATTTTCATATTTTCATATTTTCATATTTTCATATTTTCATATTTTCATATTTTCATATTTTCATATTTTCATATTTTCATATTTTCATATTTTCATATTTTCATATTTTCATATTTTCATATTTTCATATTTTCATATTTTCATATTTTCATATTTTCATATTTTCATATTTTCATATTTTCATATTTTCATATTTTCATATTTTCATATTTTCATATTTTCATATTTTCATATTTTCATATTTTCATATTTTCATATTTTCATATTTTCATATTTTCATATTTTCATATTTTCATATTTTCATATTTTCATATTTTCATATTTTCATATTTTCATATTTTCATATTTTCATATTTTCATATTTTCATATTTTCATATTTTCATATTTTCATATTTTCATATTTTCATATTTTCATATTTTCATATTTTCATATTTTCATATTTTCATATTTTCATATTTTCATATTTTCATATTTTCATATTTTCATATTTTCATATTTTCATATTTTCATATTTTCATATTTTCATATTTTCATATTTTCATATTTTCATATTTTCATATTTTCATATTTTCATATTTTCATATTTTCATATTTTCATATTTTCATATTTTCATATTTTCATATTTTCATATTTTCATATTTTCATATTTTCATATTTTCATATTTTCATATTTTCATATTTTCATATTTTCATATTTTCATATTTTCATATTTTCATATTTTCATATTTTCATATTTTCATATTTTCATATTTTCATATTTTCATATTTTCATATTTTCATATTTTCATATTTTCATATTTTCATATTTTCATATTTTCATATTTTCATATTTTCATATTTTCATATTTTCATATTTTCATATTTTCATATTTTCATATTTTCATATTTTCATATTTTCATATTTTCATATTTTCATATTTTCATATTTTCATATTTTCATATTTTCATATTTTCATATTTTCATATTTTCATATTTTCATATTTTCATATTTTCATATTTTCATATTTTCATATTTTCATATTTTCATATTTTCATATTTTCATATTTTCATATTTTCATATTTTCATATTTTCATATTTTCATATTTTCATATTTTCATATTTTCATATTTTCATATTTTCATATTTTCATATTTTCATATTTTCATATTTTCATATTTTCATATTTTCATATTTTCATATTTTCATATTTTCATATTTTCATATTTTCATATTTTCATATTTTCATATTTTCATATTTTCATATTTTCATATTTTCATATTTTCATATTTTCATATTTTCATATTTTCATATTTTCATATTTTCATATTTTCATATTTTCATATTTTCATATTTTCATATTTTCATATTTTCATATTTTCATATTTTCATATTTTCATATTTTCATATTTTCATATTTTCATATTTTCATATTTTCATATTTTCATATTTTCATATTTTCATATTTTCATATTTTCATATTTTCATATTTTCATATTTTCATATTTTCATATTTTCATATTTTCATATTTTCATATTTTCATATTTTCATATTTTCATATTTTCATATTTTCATATTTTCATATTTTCATATTTTCATATTTTCATATTTTCATATTTTCATATTTTCATATTTTCATATTTTCATATTTTCATATTTTCATATTTTCATATTTTCATATTTTCATATTTTCATATTTTCATATTTTCATATTTTCATATTTTCATATTTTCATATTTTCATATTTTCATATTTTCATATTTTCATATTTTCATATTTTCATATTTTCATATTTTCATATTTTCATATTTTCATATTTTCATATTTTCATATTTTCATATTTTCATATTTTCATATTTTCATATTTTCATATTTTCATATTTTCATATTTTCATATTTTCATATTTTCATATTTTCATATTTTCATATTTTCATATTTTCATATTTTCATATTTTCATATTTTCATATTTTCATATTTTCATATTTTCATATTTTCATATTTTCATATTTTCATATTTTCATATTTTCATATTTTCATATTTTCATATTTTCATATTTTCATATTTTCATATTTTCATATTTTCATATTTTCATATTTTCATATTTTCATATTTTCATATTTTCATATTTTCATATTTTCATATTTTCATATTTTCATATTTTCATATTTTCATATTTTCATATTTTCATATTTTCATATTTTCATATTTTCATATTTTCATATTTTCATATTTTCATATTTTCATATTTTCATATTTTCATATTTTCATATTTTCATATTTTCATATTTTCATATTTTCATATTTTCATATTTTCATATTTTCATATTTTCATATTTTCATATTTTCATATTTTCATATTTTCATATTTTCATATTTTCATATTTTCATATTTTCATATTTTCATATTTTCATATTTTCATATTTTCATATTTTCATATTTTCATATTTTCATATTTTCATATTTTCATATTTTCATATTTTCATATTTTCATATTTTCATATTTTCATATTTTCATATTTTCATATTTTCATATTTTCATATTTTCATATTTTCATATTTTCATATTTTCATATTTTCATATTTTCATATTTTCATATTTTCATATTTTCATATTTTCATATTTTCATATTTTCATATTTTCATATTTTCATATTTTCATATTTTCATATTTTCATATTTTCATATTTTCATATTTTCATATTTTCATATTTTCATATTTTCATATTTTCATATTTTCATATTTTCATATTTTCATATTTTCATATTTTCATATTTTCATATTTTCATATTTTCATATTTTCATATTTTCATATTTTCATATTTTCATATTTTCATATTTTCATATTTTCATATTTTCATATTTTCATATTTTCATATTTTCATATTTTCATATTTTCATATTTTCATATTTTCATATTTTCATATTTTCATATTTTCATATTTTCATATTTTCATATTTTCATATTTTCATATTTTCATATTTTCATATTTTCATATTTTCATATTTTCATATTTTCATATTTTCATATTTTCATATTTTCATATTTTCATATTTTCATATTTTCATATTTTCATATTTTCATATTTTCATATTTTCATATTTTCATATTTTCATATTTTCATATTTTCATATTTTCATATTTTCATATTTTCATATTTTCATATTTTCATATTTTCATATTTTCATATTTTCATATTTTCATATTTTCATATTTTCATATTTTCATATTTTCATATTTTCATATTTTCATATTTTCATATTTTCATATTTTCATATTTTCATATTTTCATATTTTCATATTTTCATATTTTCATATTTTCATATTTTCATATTTTCATATTTTCATATTTTCATATTTTCATATTTTCATATTTTCATATTTTCATATTTTCATATTTTCATATTTTCATATTTTCATATTTTCATATTTTCATATTTTCATATTTTCATATTTTCATATTTTCATATTTTCATATTTTCATATTTTCATATTTTCATATTTTCATATTTTCATATTTTCATATTTTCATATTTTCATATTTTCATATTTTCATATTTTCATATTTTCATATTTTCATATTTTCATATTTTCATATTTTCATATTTTCATATTTTCATATTTTCATATTTTCATATTTTCATATTTTCATATTTTCATATTTTCATATTTTCATATTTTCATATTTTCATATTTTCATATTTTCATATTTTCATATTTTCATATTTTCATATTTTCATATTTTCATATTTTCATATTTTCATATTTTCATATTTTCATATTTTCATATTTTCATATTTTCATATTTTCATATTTTCATATTTTCATATTTTCATATTTTCATATTTTCATATTTTCATATTTTCATATTTTCATATTTTCATATTTTCATATTTTCATATTTTCATATTTTCATATTTTCATATTTTCATATTTTCATATTTTCATATTTTCATATTTTCATATTTTCATATTTTCATATTTTCATATTTTCATATTTTCATATTTTCATATTTTCATATTTTCATATTTTCATATTTTCATATTTTCATATTTTCATATTTTCATATTTTCATATTTTCATATTTTCATATTTTCATATTTTCATATTTTCATATTTTCATATTTTCATATTTTCATATTTTCATATTTTCATATTTTCATATTTTCATATTTTCATATTTTCATATTTTCATATTTTCATATTTTCATATTTTCATATTTTCATATTTTCATATTTTCATATTTTCATATTTTCATATTTTCATATTTTCATATTTTCATATTTTCATATTTTCATATTTTCATATTTTCATATTTTCATATTTTCATATTTTCATATTTTCATATTTTCATATTTTCATATTTTCATATTTTCATATTTTCATATTTTCATATTTTCATATTTTCATATTTTCATATTTTCATATTAGCATGAGAAAGTTCGATTACTTAGAATTGATGGTATATGGTACTATTCCATGGACAAAACAGAAAAATTTTGCTGAACATCGGAGAAAGACAAGAACTAAAATTTACACTAGATTGACTGAGAAACAACATTTTTATTTTATAGTAGAAAAAATTGGGGAAATTTTGAAATCAACAAAAACTAACCTCACATTTTTTAAATAAATAACTAATAATCTTTATTTTTAAAAATTGACAATTATTTTATATCGTAAAAATTAATAATAAAATTAATATCATTTTTGAGATGAGCAAAAAATATGTTTTTTTATTATTTTGATTAATTTACCAAAATATCTAAAAAAATGTTCTACTATAAAATATGGAGGAGAAATTTTTGACAAGTTCGTAAATTAACCTAAAATTTCATAGTCGTGCAGCAGCCAAAAAAAAAAAAAGATTTTAAAACCTGAACAAATTAAGAAATAAATAATAAATTTAACAAAAATATATTATAAATACATATTTAGTTTTACATAATACATAATAAATCTAGTGAATTAGTATTTAAGTTTAAAATTTGAGTTGTTGTGATATTTGTAATGGTTACTAAAATGAAAACGTCCTCTCGAAAGTCATTCACATACAAAACACCATTGCCCACAGTACGAGCTAGATATAGATTTGATCGTCAATTTCATTAAATGTCATAATTTGTTTTGTGTTTCTATAATATTTAGAATGACGATGAAAGATGAAGTAGATCGGTGCATCCTAGTACTAGTAGTGTAAATATTTCGGTACTGGAAGATAATGAAGAGTTGAAAGTTTGTTTGCAACAGTTCATGGAAACAGGACAATGTAAGTGGTGATGATTGACGACCGCTTGGCTAGTCAGTCTTTCAAATTAATCTGTGTTTTTTATATATTCGTAGGTAATCAACAAAGAAATTGTATTTCAAACAAATTTAATCGATACATTTGCCAATTTGGTTACTGGCCATCGTAAAAATGTCAAAAATTTCCAAGTATTTGGTGCATCGGTATTGGAAGCATCGAGTAAAATTTATGGTTACAGGGTTGATATCGAGCACAAGGAAGTGATTCGAATGTATGGTGGTTTATCGTATGAATGTCGGCGGTAAAAAAGGTGATATAAATGAGAATGAAGGGGGAATCGAAAAGAATGATCCAATTACTGAGGGTAGCAATAATGTGCAGGATCCAAAAGCAACGGCCAAGGCTAAAGCAAAAAAGCGACGTCAACAAAGTTCATTCGTACCAAAATGTAAAGCAACGATAAATGGTAAACTAGATACGGTATCTTTCTTGGATCCCGTATTTGTCGATATAAAATCCAATTTAGTGAATGAATAGTTAGGCAATGAATAGTTCGAATCGATCTTTTCCAAATACGCTGGAATCGAACAACTCGGAAATTTTATTTGATTACTATAATCCGTACTGGGATAAAACACCAAATGAATCTATAATCAATGAGGACCACACGACCCACCCAGAAATTTTATATGACACTATTTAGGGAATACAATATCAGTGATAATATAATCAGTTCGACAAGTCAAAAAATGATTTAAAAGCCTTGCAAAGTGTTGGGCAAATTGTTGAGGAGGTACTCAAACAATTGACTAAGGATAAATGTAAATATGTACCTCCAATATGTCACTGATTCAGTGAAACGATAATTTATGTTTATCTATATTTTTAGTTATTGTGAAGGCAACAAACGGGCTACGATATGTTGTTGGATGGTGTCAGTTAGACAAGACAAAATTGAAGGCTGGAACTAGGGTAGCTCTTGATATGACCACACTTACAATAATTGACCGCGTGAGTTGATCCCCTCGTTTATAATATGTCTCACGAAGATCCTGGTGATGTAACATATTCCGCTATTGGCGGCCTATCCGTACAAACTCGTGAGGTCATTGAACTTCCGTTAATATCGTGAATTTTTTTTGCGTGTTGGTATAACACCGCCAAAAGGTTGTTTAGTATACGAATCACTACTTGCTCGTGTGGCAGCATCACAACTAGACGCAAATTTCTTAAAAGTTGTATCGAGTGCTATCCATTAACCAGTCGTGAAATTCAACGTACTTTAATAAAATTGCACAATCAAATGGATGGTTTCAATTCATTGGGCCAGGTTAAAATGATTGTGGCTTGATCGAATGGCGGTTTATGAATACAAGTAAGTCTTTGAATAAAAAATGGTAAAATTTTTTAACTAATAAGAATTTTGTTTTACTTTAGATTACTAGGCCTTCAAGCCAACTGTCATCAAAACATTAAAATGTATAATTATCAAAATGACTACGTACAAAATCTCGCGATGTATTTATAGGATCACAGAAACTTCCGTTTGATGTATGCACCCACTGAAATTATTTTGAACAAAGGTTTTAATATAAATGAGTATTTTACTCCCGATTATGGTTTTTCGGAGGATGGGTTTCCCCAGCCAAGCGATCGGTTTTTATCGGTTAATCATTACAAACACTGATAAAGTTGATATATTGGGGTTAAAATTAATATAAAAATCAATAAATAATTTTTATTTAGTAAAATGAAATAAAAAAAAATAAATTAAATTAAATAAAAAAAAATAAAATCATCCATGTTTTAATTTTTTAGCATGTCGTCGCACGACCAAGCACAAAAATTTATGTTTTACTACCATAAAAATATCAAAAAAATAAAAGTTTGCGGAAAGTGGGGGAATTTTTTCAGTTTTGCTGCTATAAAAAATACTTGAGTTGATATTTTTTATGAAAAATTATGGCAGCACAACAACAATTTGCTCAGCAAATGCTCAGCAAGCTATAATCGGATGCGCCATTCTTCCTATAGTCGATCTGTATTTTTGTCTCGTTTTGGTTTTGCTGAGATAATATTGTATGCACATGGAATAGTACCAATATGATCAAAATATAATCTCTATATAGAGCAAGAATCATCGCATGGATAAATTACATAACCGGATTAAGCAAATTTCATTAAAACTGTTAATATTTCACCGTTGATACGAATCAAATTTTTATGGAAATACCGACTGATTCAACTCTTTAGAATACGAGAGGATTGCGAAGGTAAGATAGCTTATGATAGCCGATAGTTTATATAAGATCTATCCTGAAGTTTACATCTTTTGTTTGACAAAGTGACTGTTCTTGATTTATCTGTAGATTACTAATTTTATAGCAATAAATATTGACCCGCTTGTATTCACTGCTAGTAATCTGGTAATTGCTGTACTTAGTACATTTCCATAAGTAATTTTTTATTACAAAATGTTAATTGATGTTGACTTACCATAGACGAGGTTGATTACCAACTTCTGGTGGTTGGTCTCTTCATTTCATGGACGGTTGAGGACCAATTTAAAATGAGAGATGGAATCCCTCGTTCATTCGTTCCTCATTCAAATTTCGGGTATTTGCACCTTTTTTGGATCAATCATATTTTGGATCATATACAGGCCAACGTCGCCAAAAAAAATGAAAGGAAATGGAATATATCGATTGAACATTTAAACACGTCGATAATGTGGCCATAATAATTATGAGACTTCGACTTGTGTCAGGTTCCAAATTCCTCCAATATGGATTTGATGGATGGATAGATGGATCCTGGCACACCAGGATTGAAGGTTTATTGACAATTTCCGGAGAATTGAAGTTGCAAATTAAGAAGCCAATATCATTATTATTGATTCACCATTATTTAGAGTGTGCGATTAAGACTAACGGTTTTACAAATAACCAGATATAGGGACAGGGCATGTTTGTAATAATTATAGAACTAGCTGACCTGTGACTGAATAATCAGTCACATGATTACATTTTATTGAATTTTTGGTTCAGAAATGATTAAGAAGATTCTTTAAGATGTAAATTTGATGCTTTTTTATCAAAAATAAAGTAATTTCATATACGCTATTAATTATTTAATAAGAAATGTACAAAAGGATAATAAAATATGAATTTACATGCGTAGAATCTCTACAAAACAACATTCTTTGTTGTAATGCGCCCGTCCCGATCAGCTGATTGATCGCTTGTCTCAACCATAAACACTTTGAGTCCGTCAAATGAGCGGCATCGTGAAAAGGCCACAAATACGGGGGCCGGAAAGTACACTTCTACCTTCTTCAAGCTTTGGCCCTAACTCTTGTTGATGGTTATGGCGAACGCGAGCTGGACGGTAAATTGGAGGCGAGACATTTTAAATGAGAAGGTGCCTTCCGAGGGTGAGAGCTTTATATATGGCAAGAGAACGCGCTCGCCTTTTGAGAAGCCCGCCAGCAAATCACGTTCCAGACTGTAACGGTTTATTTTTGCGACTCGCATGCGTGTTCCATTGATAAGACCCTTGCTAGTGTTTAAATTCCTCATCAAAAGAACGATGGCGTTTACCTTTAGCGGGATAACATGGCGCGGATGTCCGGATCCTTCAATCTTGTTGAGAAACTCGACATGTAGGCGGAATTCCTCATTCATGTCGTCACTCTCAACTTTATCAACACTAAGTTTGACTTCTGGTCCGCCGGGCAGGAGGTCAAGCACCTGCTGATTGATTAGCGCACAATCATCATTCTTGGGTGCAAGGGTGGCGCGCTCCTCGATGGTGAGCTCGGCTAGTGTTGTGTTGATGTCACCATACACGAAATCGATTACACGTCTGTCTTTGATTATGAGCGCGACCCCTGGCATGATGCTGGCCTCATATATCATGATGAGTCGCGCGCTTCTCAACTTGGTAGCGTGAGAGAAGTTTAGCCTCATTGATGAACCGGCAGTTTGAAAATGTTGGAAATATTGGAAAAATATTGGAACCGGCAGTTTGAAAATGTTGTGTAGCGTACGTCCACCTTCCATCAAGCTCGTGGCGAATCCAGTGAAGACGGAGCAAATGGACTCCAAGCCACGCCCCTTGGCAAATGCAATGAGTGATTGCAATACAAATGTCTTGCCACACCCATCGGGAGCGTCAACGTAAAAGACCTTTGCTGACAGGTCTTCATTTGCACTCGCATACATGTTGTCGAAAGCACTATTGCTAAATATTAAAATCTCAAAAGGGAAAAGCACACAATTGCCGTAGCGCACAACTTTAATCTAAATATTTAATAAGAAATTGAAACGGGTTAGCCTCTTACCTATTGAGGCCAGCCCGGTTTCACAGAATTTGCCACTACCCATGTTCGCACTCCTTGCGGCATTTATTCCCGCAGCTCAGTCTTTTAGAGGAAAATGGCGTGGGTATTGGAGTGCATGGATAGCGGCCTTGCTAGCCGCAGAAGAAAGGGGGAACAGTTGAGTGGGGTAACGGACCCCTACATAGTGGCAGTGTCAGCCGACCCGTTATGCGGATCGAGTCGACCGCGGTTGTATATTATGGTGTTTACACCACCATATTAGATCGACTAATACGATAAGGAGAATATAATGGCCTCGGGCCCACAACGAAAGTTAGTAAGTATTATGGGTACCACGGTGGTTTTGGCAGAAAGGGAAAGAGTGCCTATGTCACAACATTCCCGTCCCGAGAGACAGCCAAAAGAACACCCTGCTACCTGTGCCGTAAGAGTTAGTATGGCGAGCCCTGGTATACTTACCAATTTACCGCTTTGTTCTTCACCAAAAAAAAAAACACAATATTTACTTTATACAGAAAACTTTATTCACAAGATCAAAACCAAAACAAAAAAAAACTAGGTATGTATTTAACTTAATTATCCGCCGAGCTGAGCTACTACCCGGATAATTAATGTTCACTGACTGCCCGCAACCGAGAAAATTTCGCGGTATTTATTCCAAAATTAATTACTTGTTGAGAGAGAGAATTTACATTTTAACCCAGTGATTAAAATTGTTCTCTCAATCAACTTACATTTTATTTTTGATGACAATCCAGAAAACCTTTAGAAACCGCGCATGTTGTGAATTTCCGGCTCGTATTTGCTACTAGCGGAAGTTTGTACAACAACAAATACAAATGGTTTTGATTTTCACATAGGTTGACGTATTCGTAAATATGTCAACGCTATACATAAACAAACCACTTGCATTTATCGTGTACTTGAAAAATGTAGAGATGTCGAATTACATAGACTATTTACGCTTACCCCACAGAAACTCATTAGAAAAAAATTCTAACATGAATTAATTAAATGGCCTTGTAGTAAATAAACGTAAAAAGAAAATGTGAAGACGTAGCATGACTGGTACATAAGTTAGATATAACGGGTGATTTTTTTGTGGTTAGGATTTTCATGCATTAGTATTTGACAGATCACGCGGGATTTCAGACAAGGTGTCAAAGAGAAAGATGCTTAGTATGCTTTGACATTTCATAATGAATAGACTTTTTCAGTGAGACATTTTCAGTGAATGGGCCCTAGAAAAGTTGGCAGAAAATCCGCTTTTTTATCGACAAATTTTGTTCAGCGATGAGGCTCATTTCTGGTTGAATGGCTACGTAAATAAGCAAAATTGCCGCATTTGGAGTGAAGAGCAACCAGAAGCCGTTCAAGAACTGCCCATGCATCCCGAAAAATGCACTGTTTGGTGTGGTTTGTACGCTGGTGGAATCATTGGACCGTATTTTTTCAAAGATGCTGTTGGACGCAACGTTACGGTGAATGGCGATCGCTATCGTTCGATGCTAACAAACTTTTTGTTGTCAAAAGTGGAAGAACTGAACTTAGTTGACATGTGGTTTCAACAAGATGGCGCTACATGCCACACAGCTCGCGATTCTATGGTCATTTTGAGGGAAAACTTCGGAGAACAATTCATCTCAAGAAATGGCCCGGTAAGTTGGCCACCAAGATCATGCGATTTGACGCCTTTAGACTATTTTTTGTGGGGCTACGTCAAGTCTAAAGTCTACAGAAATAAGCCAGCAACTATTCCAGTTTTGGAAGACAACATTTCCGAAGAAATTCGGGCTATTCCGGCCGAAATGCTCGAAAAAGTTGCCCAAAATTGGACTTTCCGAATGGACCACCTAAGACGCAGCCGCGGTCAACATTTAAATGAAATTATCTTCAAAAAAAAAATGTCATGGACCAATCTAACGTTTCGAATAAAGAACCGATGAGATTTTGCAAATTTTATGCGTTTTTTTTTTAAAAAAAAGTTCTCAAGCTCTTAAAAAATCACCCGTTAGTTAGAGAATTATCTCCAAAGTCATACAGATAAGAAAATTATTAGTTTTTTTGTTTGGGATAGGTTAGTAACGGAATTTAAATAGAATTCCGTTACAGCGTGGGGAAAACCCAATCCCTGAGAATGAAAAGAGATCTCATGCTCTGTTTAGGGGGACGTGGTTTGATGAGTCAGTCTGTAGGTACTTGAAGTAGCCCAACGTGGCGGACGCCCCACACCCTGAGAAAGTCTCAAAGCCGGGCACTAAAACTTATTATCTACTTTCCTAACACTAAAACTAGTAACATCAGTTTATTGTATTTCATCTGCAATCGGTATCTTCAAGTATTACAACTGATGACGGCGACAAGTACATGGCCGACATTGATCTTGTTATTATAATTATTAAGTTTACTTAATATCTTTGTATATCATAAATATTTTTTTCATATAAAATAAGAGTGCAAATACTTTTCGAATAGTTTTTATAAATTTCAAATAATAATCGTGTTTTATTGTTTAATTTAAAAGGAGTTGTAATTTGTGAAAATCAGTGCACATTAATAAAAGGACAATGTCTAATAAAATAATGTAAGCTAAAACTGGTTACCTATGAAAAAAAAAAAAATTCTTGGGCCTTAGACATTGTTTAGATTTCAAAAATTGATTGCTGCCCTAATAAAAATATGTAACCATGTTACTTTACGTTAATTATTACTACTACATATATAATATATTATATATCATTCTTTAACTGCTATTCTGCCACGGGGTTCTCTCTCAAAGGCTGATGCGTCTTCTTATACTTCGTTTGGTTGTCGTTTGCATTCGCGTTTGTGTGTTGGAGGCTGGCTGTCTGGTTGCTAGATACAGCAACTTGCTGATGTGTCTCCTCTTCCACCAGGCGATGGCGAACAATACCAGCAGCACTATAGTTATCCCTGAGCTTGAATAGTGTGACAAATCGTGGACGTTAAACTGGTACCAGGTTTCCTCTTGCTGTAGGACTCGGACAGCTGACAGAATTTCCTCCATCTCAGGGTCCAGGTCTTCAGAATCCAGCGTGCCAACCGATTTCTTTAGCTTCTGAGTTATGTTGAAGCTAGGTAGGAAATAGGCATTTTGTTCCGAGACGTAAATCTTCTGGCTCACCAGCAAATAATCCTTCCCCATCAGTTTACAGTCGGGGCTCAGACTAAGTATTCCACTTCCTTGTATAGCTGCCCGCTCCACCGTACCATTGCACATTACATTTACGGTTTCTGTCTGCGCCAGGGCCATGATCCACGTATTGGCTTGGCTAAGTGGACTAATGCTGGTTCTTTTATTGGTGGATTGAACGGTACACTTTTGTAATTCCAGCTCCTCGTGCAATAACAAGCTGATTTCACATGGCCGGCCTTCCTCATGTGTGTTAAATACCGCATGTTCACGCTTACAGACATGTTGTTCATCTTCCCACTCTTGGCATTCTCTGAACTCTAGGTACTGCATCTGGTAATACCAAGTTTGCTGCTGATTTATGAGTATGAACGGTGATGTGGGTTGCAGAGAAACCATACGATCCCCATGAACAGTCGGGACTGGATATACTTTGTAGATCCGGTACTCTTCAGGATCTAGTAGTGGGACGCGGAGCTCGAAAATCAAACGTTGGTTCATTACTCTGGCTGTCACCCTCAAGTTTTTATAGAACTGTACCCAATGCTGTTGGTACCTTGGAATACGCAAATGCCTGGGTAACCAGGACTCTAGTTTGTTCAGCTGGTTCTGAAGTTGAGAGGGTGTTATTAATCTGGTATTAATATGACCCTGATGTAGGTCAATCATTACATCAATTACAGCCTCCTGCATTTCCTTGAAGATAGTAATTTGTGTGGTTAATTGGAGCATTGTGTCCACAAATTCGGCATGACTGGTCAGTGAGCTTATTTCACCGTGCAGCTGGTGGTATTGGGTTTTTGTCTGTTCTTGCTGCTTCCGCACTAAATTCACGGTCATATCCACTATATGCGTCTGTTGTCTGGTGAGATCACTAACATGTACCAGTCCCCTCTGTAGGTCATTGATAACAGCCTCATACTGCCGTGCTGATCGTTGGTCCAGTACCCCAAAGGTCTCGCTCATGAATGTCCCAATAAATTCCAACGGAGCTCGTCGTGTTCGTTTTGGCTCTTGTAACATCGCATTACGGTCCTGCATGCCATCAATCATGACTTGTAGTGGTTGTAACAGGGCCTCGCACGGCCACTCTTTGTCGGGGAACCACGTAGCTCGGGTATGGTTGGCGCTTTGATCGCTGTGCCCTGCACAAATTTGATGAGCCCGGTCCATCACACTACGGATGCTTTTCCACTCGTGCCAATAGTTTTCGAGATTATAGAATAGGACCAATTTCCAATCGTCCTGGGTAAGACTGGCTTTTCCCAACTCTTCCAAATAGATTCCTAGATGGTGAGTAAATTCTAGGTACTCCATGTTGGCTGCAGCCAGCGAAACCCCCAAACACACCAAACTTGCTACTGTAACCCCCTGCATCTTTGATTTCACGCGCTGTTGGCGTCTCGAATTCTCTGTTTGGTAAAGATATGTTTTATTTACTCCCTGTGGCTTACCTAATATCTATAAGCACGGCGCTGCCCCAACCCCATTTTCGCTGAACCATGTGCAAGGAATGGGATTGAGCCAACCTCCTGCCTCTCTAATCTTAACTTAATTTCCTAAACCTAGCAAGCGTACTTAACCTATTGCCGGTATTCGCAATACCAGCCTTCACTCTGTTATCACATCAACTATGCGAGCAGTTACGGTCGCATAGATGATGTGGCAACAGACTGGCCCGCGACTTGACCAATTTCTCCCTTCCGCGATAATTCGCCTTTCCTTTCCTCTTCCTTCGTCCTCGCGTTTCTTAGTCTCTCTCTTCTTTCTCTCCTCCAAGTACTGAGCTGTAGCCTGAGATGGCTCAACCTTTCCTCAGCTCTACTCTTATCCCTTGCCCTCACGCAGCATCCCAGAATCCGGGATTCTTCCTGAATTTTGGCCTTTAACTCGGCCTCTAGGCCTCAACGTTTGTGGGCCCCCAATGGGGGCTCGGATTCGTACCGTGGCAGGATTGTCAAAACCCTTCTACTCCAGTATTCCGCTAAGGTAATCTTCTTCTGTGCAGTAGGCCCGTCCGTGGGAATCGCCGGTCCTGCTTGGGTTGCCTCAGCCGCCTTTTGGCCCTTCATTTTCGACCTCTCTATCTGCTCTCGGGCTTGCTCTGGGGCCAGCTTTCCGTGCTTCAGCATTGCTACCACCTTGCCGAGAACGTGGGTGGCTTCCCTTAAACACGTTGACATTTCGGAGAACTTTGGGGACTTGCTTACCCGATCGGCTCGACCCTGAATATGTATCAACCTTGCACGTGCCGCCGGCAACCAATTCTCTATCGGTGCTTTGTCCACTAAATTTTGGACCACCTCCTGGCGCAACTGTGCCAACTTTTTGGTGCATGCCTGTATCTCTCTTTGCGGCTGCTTGCGCGCGGCCTCGTGTGCTTCTGTAGGCACGAGAAACGATTCGTTATGTTCCTCTTCAAACTTCCGTACTAATGCCTCTTTCAAAGTTTGAGTCACCTCTCGGCTGGCTTTATCTACCAAACCGCGTACCTCAAACTCGATCAGCAACTCTTCATCGTCGAACTTATCCAAATCGAACTCCATAATAATTGATTAAACACTCTATTTTTATAATAAAATAAACGAAAATCCTAACTACTAAAAAAAACCAAAAACCATTTAACTTACAATAGGAAATTAAACAAGCACAACTCTCGGTAATACAAAAAAAAAATAAATGATTGTTCAAAATATACACAACCACGGTTTATTCCGACCCCCACCATGGGTCGACAATAAGAATACCACTATTATTGGGTCAAACAAGGAAAAGGAAAAGGAACTGATTTATAATTTTGATCAGCTTGCTAATCTACCTTCAATTATGCAGTGGGCGTCCCAACTACTTACGAGTGATCCTCACTGCCATGTTGGTTAGACTAACGAAACTGATTAAAGTACCTGCTTGATCATGTCATCTGCCTTACCCTCGTTCCACAATCCAGATTCCTATCCTACATTTGGAGACAATGGATCGTGTGAGTGATAAGTCAGAACTGGCACGCAATAATCCGATATCTACGAGGCCAAATGCTCAGCTCTCGCGGCCGGATTATTCTTTTATCAAGAAAGAACGATAACTCGCCGGCTATCGCTAAGATTTCCACAACGTGTCCCATAACCTACTTGTAACTTATGTCCAAAACTTGGAGTCATATTTATAACCGTCCACAATCAGAACACAAGATTGAACAGCTACAAGTGCTATGCCCTGGACGTACTTAATCTAAAAAGGAGGACTGGCGAACCCATCCCTAAGGATGCAAATTTAAAATTGAATTAACGGGGTGAAATACAGCGAAACCTAACTAACGTTGTGGGTGGAAATCTACTTTTTAGCCAAATTTATCCTCACTTGGCGTAACTTCTTACTACAAGCGGGGTTATTAAAACTGAGGAAAAATTGAGGGGGCAATCTTTACCATCTGACCGGGATATGGAATGATGTTTCAAATTTAACTGGGAATGTGCAGCCCTTTATACCCCCGGTATCTTCCCCGGCCGAGAAAGAGATATGCACATTGCTCCAGGGATCACACCATTCACCCTTGCCTGTACAGAATTGAAAGATTGTTAGTTGTACCAGGTACCTAAAACCGTACAACTCGATAATTAATTCTTGAGAAATGGTTGGTGTTGCTACTACCGAAAATTTTTTTTTCTTTAACATATCGACAACATTTGAGACAGTGGTTCATTAAATGCACGCATTTAAACGCCATATGAAACAGTGATGCCTATATACCAACAATTTATTTACATTGGAAACAGATGTAGTGTTCCAGTTTATGACAGTCCTAAATATATAAATTTTAAATTCCAAAAATGCTATCACGAATGTTGGTTTATCCCCCAGAGTGTGGGTTGGGACATGCCACAGATAAACCAAGAATTCGAAAATCCAGCAATGCAACTTAACAGTGTTAGATTCACCCCGGTATGCTTATGACCCACCACTGAATCTGGTCAGGCATGCCTCTAGAGCATGACCGCTGCCATACTCATACCGGTCAGAATCTCATATCTGTATTGACAAAAACTTATAAATAAATTATTTAAATAAATTGTTAAGACAGGGAACAGATGTTGTGCCCCCTGGTTTGGGCGCCACTTGAAACGGGTTAGCCTCTTACCTATTGAGGCCAGCCCGGTTTCACAGAATTTGCCACTACCCATGTTCGCACTCCTTGCGGCATTTATTCCCGCAGCTCAGTCTTTTAGAGGAAAATGGCGTGGGTATTGGAGTGCATGGATAGCGGCCTTGCTAGCCGCAGAAGAAAGGGGGAACAGTTGAGTGGGGTAACGGACCCCTACATAGTGGCAGTGTCAGCCGACCCGTTATGCGGATCGAGTCGACCGCGGTTGTATATTATGGTGTTTACACTACCATATTAGATCGACTAATACGATAAGGAGAATATAATGGCCTCGGGCCCACAACGAAAGTTAGTAAGTATTATGGGTACCACGGTGGTTTTGGCAGAAAGGGAAAGAGTGCCTATGTCACAACATTCCCGTCCCGAGAGACAGCCAAAAGAACACCCTGCTACCTGTGCCGTAAGAGTTAGTATGGCGAGCCCTGGTATACTTACCAATTTACCGCTTTGTTCTTCACCAAAAAAAAAAACACAATATTTACTTTATACAGAAAACTTTATTCACAAGATCAAAACCAAAACAAAAAAAAACTAGGTATGTATTTAACTTAATTATCCGCCGAGCTGAGCTACTACCCGGATAATTAATGTTCACTGACTGCCCGCAACCGAGAAAATTTCGCGGTATTTATTCCAAAATTAATTACTTGTTGAGAGAGAGAATTTACATTTTAACCCAGTGATTAAAATTGTTCTCTCAATCAACTTACATTTTATTTTTGATGACAATCCAGAAAACCTTTAGAAACCGCGCATGTTGTGAATTTCCGGCTCGTATTTGCTACTAGCGGAAGTTTGTACAACAACAAATACAAATGGTTTTGATTTTCATATAGGTTGACGTATTCGTAAATATGTCAACGCTATACATAAACAAACCACTTGCATTTATCGTGTACTTGAAAAATGTAGAGATGTCGAATTACATAGACTATTTACGCTTACCCCACAGAAACTCATTAGAAAAAAATTCTAACATGAATTAATTAAATGGCCTTGTAGTAAATAAACGTAAAAAGAAAATGTGAAGACGTAGCATGACTGGTACATAAGTTAGATATAGTTAGAGAATTATCTCCAAAGTCATGCAGATAAGAAAATTATTAGTTTTTTTGTTTGGGATAGGTTAGTAACGGAATTTAAATAGAATTCCGTTACAAAATGTACAAAAGGACCGCTGTATTTGTGTGTTATTTTCATTTGTATATGAATAATTGTGACGTACTAAACTAATGTACTTATGTAGATTATGTAGTCGATAGTCGATTAACCACCACACAAAAAGCAGAAACACTTCACGCTAGTTCAAGCATGAAATTAAGAGCTTAATAAATTATCCGGTTACGAAATATACTTTGGACACAAATCAACCGCATATATCGGGACGAAACTTCCCACTTAACCTTTTCGCATAAATTAAGAGATCCAATGACTTTTGCCTGAAATCGGACGAAAATGATTATTCCAAACTTTCCATAGATATTATGTTTGTGTAAGTACTATGGTCAATCTTCACTCGCAAAATTTTGTCATGACGATAGAGTGCCATGACAAAATTGTCTTTTTACACTGACAGAACACCAAAATGTTTGTATGTATGTAGACTCATTTTATGTTCTCTGTTTTGTTCTGTATTATCACGGTGTAATGACGGTTCAATACAAACATATTTTGTCATGACATTCTGGCGTCGTGATTATTATATAAGTTGTACAGTATAGGAAAAACGTTTCTTGGCTTTTACACCTATTTCCCGTGCACGTACCTTAATAAAACATACATTCTGCACATGAAAAAATACCTTTCACCTGATATATGTTTCATTAAGATACGCGCACGGGAAATAGGTTAAAAAGGGAGTACAAACTAAAAATTAAGCGTATTAATATATAAGATTGACCCGGTTCCAGATGTCTAGTAGTCAGAACTAGTTAGAAAACTTGTTATATTTATATAAAACTAGCTGTCAATATTTGGGTATACGCTTTCAATTAATTCCTCTTTTTAGTCTTTTAAAATACAAAAGTTTTGTGGAAATGTAATTGAATCAGTTGCACTATCAATTGGAATTTTTCCATTTCCAATGTCTAATAATTGTTTTGGAAATGTTATAGCCGATCCATCTTTTTGCAACTGAAAACGCATATTTGTTGTTAAATCTAAATTTTTAAATGTTTCTCTAGAAATTATATGGTTTTAAACATTCGTTTGATTCACCAGCTGGAGTTGATCGGGTTATAACAGGTACCTATGTTAGTGTCTGTCTAAAATCACCTGATAATTATATTGTTGTACCATCAAATATCTGTTGGTTGTTGCATAAATCTTGTAACGTTTTATCTAATGCTTCTAATGATTTTTGATGTGCCATTGTGCATTCGTCCCAGATTATTATTTTGCATTGTTGCAATACCTTTCCAGATGTTTTTGGTATGTTACATGTTGGTGTTTAAATTATTTGCATATTTAATGGGAGTTTTAGTACTGAATGAGGTGTTTTATTCCCAGCTAATAATGTTCCTGCTATTTCTGAAGAAGCAATTGCTAATGCTATGTATGTTGATTTGCGATCTGATCAATGTAATTAATAAATCGAAAAATACTCCCATAGAAGCTGCCACTTCCAGTGGCTCACGACCCATAGAACATATATATAAATTTTTATTACAGTTCATACAGTAGTTTTTGAGTTTATCGACCGAAAATGCTCCTACGGGAAGCTGCAACTTCCGGTGGACCATTTTCAGTTAAAAACCATTCTCATGACCCGTGTATATACACCAATTTTTATCAACATTGGTACAGCAGTTCTTAATGTTACAAACAAACACGTCATTATTATATACATACATACATAGAGATTCTGGATATAAAATGGATATAAAATTTGATCTTGTGTACGGCAAAATGACCGGTAGTTTAATCAAGATTTACAAACCCAAATTAATTTGATTTTTTTGATAGTTTGATAGTTTTTTTGGATCTGGCATCCCCGCCGTCAAATTCAATAGATTTTTGAAATTTGGAATCTGGGGTATTATTAAGCAAACATAAAGTCATTACGTTATTTAAAGTGTTTTGGATTGTCGGTTATAAATGCGAGACACAAATCCTAATGATTGATCTTTTTGATAAAAAGTTGTCAAAATTAGTTTGAGTCGATAATCGTAAATCGTACTGAAGGCTGCCGCATGAAAATTGTCTACGAGCTAAGTGCACCCAAATATAGTGCAACATAACAAAGTTAAAAATGTTTGATATATGTATAATGTAATTGTTGTTGTAATGCACTTGTTGTTGTATCACCGTTTCGCGATCACACATTTTTAACTTTGTTATTTTGCACCTAGCTCGTAGACAATTTTCATATGGTAGCCTTCATTCTTATATAATTAGCCCCTAGTATACATCTTCAATATAGAAAAAAATATGAACTTGAGGTGTAATTTTAACCAACAAACTATCAGATCTGCTTGTATAAAATTATGTATCGCGATTTACGAGAAGTAAATTCAAGGTAACCAAAATAAAATCAATTCCGCGTGAAAATTTTGATAAATGGATTTATTATTCTAAATCACTACATCAACAACAACAACACATAGTTTAATTTTCAATCCCATAATTTTTGTGTTATCACCAACTATTGTTATAGGACATTCAAGGTAGATTTACATATCCGACGATTTTTCGGCGAAGCTGCTTGCCGCAGAAAATTCGGCGAACGATATAGTACCGATGATTTACATATCCGTCGATTTTTTTCACACATACATACATAAACAATATTTTGTATACAATGTCAAATCGTAGAAAAAATAAAAAAACAAAAGAATTTTTTTTATCGATGTGTGCTGTGACGTCGCGCCGAAAAGATAAATTTTGTTCATGTCTTCGCCGTGCCGAAAATTCGGCGAAGAAGTTCTTTCTGATTGGTTGAATGTGTGACGTGATGTTCGGCGCAGAAAAATCGTCGGATATGTAAATCCACCTTCATACTACTCCAAATGTACACACATCTGTACAGAATTGCTACGTACATATATATATGTATTGATATCTCATTAAAATACTTATCTTTTCATTCTCTATAAGTAGATAAAATACAAATACAATTTACTATGGTATTTATTACCGATTGAAAGCAAACCATCTCAATTTCATACACACTACTAAAAAATATTGTTAGTTTCACAGCTGTTCATCGTAACGACCTTTTGCTTTTATCGTCCATATGCATACATATGTACATAGATATACATCGAAACAATACTGGAAACTAACTACATCTGTGGTATTCTGGTAAAACTGATTAGGAATAAAATCAATAAATTTTACGATTGGTTCTTTACTTTGCTTTCTTTTTTTTTTACCAAAGGAATTTGGTTTTTTGCTAATTTTTCAGTTAATACTTAAAATTTAACAAATCGCCACCGTCAATCATCTCAGATTTTTTTTCTGTGTCTTTTGATATATCATAATCTAAGTTTTGTTGACTGATATCGTCGCAAAGGTACCAAAACTTTTTCGATTTTTGCGAATATTGTTTACTTTGTAATGCCATAGCGGAAAAACTAGAAGGAAAAATGGAAAAAGCCACCGTCAATTTTCCTAAAAAACTTCAATTAAAATTTTAAGACATAAATGTTGGCGATCGGTTGGTTAGTTTTTATGCTATGGTACCACGAAAAGTCGTGTTTTTGCAAAATACGTGAATCGGGGCTTTAATACATCTATGCTGGCAATTTTCTTATTGCTCTCTATGGTGATAGATTCCATTTAAGATTTTTTCACTAATAAAATTTAAAATTCCACAGGATTCGAATACAAATTTGACACTACATTGTCCACTGTAAAATGAGATATTTGAGAGTTGGTGATGTTTATATGAAGAAAATGTATTTGCTGGTCATTTTGTCATTGAAGTTAACAGTAAGAAAATGCTCGACATCGTTATAAATTACTTCGAGTGTATTAATTTTTTCGGAGCCAGTAAAGTATTTGGTTTTCTTGGTACTATTTCTAAGATCATCCACATTTGATTTGATTGGTGTTCTTAAATTTGTATACTTCAGTGCTGCATCTTCCTCCTTCAATGCAGTAATTTGTTGTTTCAACTTACATATTTCATTATTTTTGCCTCACTCAAAATAGAATTCTACGAATTACGAAACAAATGATAAATGTGTTACGTTCAGTTATATTATTTTACGTTCAGTTTGACATGATTTTTCATGAATCATTGAAACCGCGAGTACATCGTCCAAGTTTTCGTCAATCCTAACTTCTGTATGGCGTTTTTTCTGGTTTTGTGACACTCTGATCTTGCGTTACCATCAATGAGGTTCTTTTCTTCATTCTGTCATATCTAGCCATGGAGCACTTTGTGTTTTTCTTATGTCCTAACTCAACCGAAGGAACCCAGTCAGGATTTAATACGGGGAGCGCTTTTGCCCGATAAAAAATGCTGAGAGCAAACAAACGCATACTTTAATGAAGTAATTTTTATATCTTTGCGATTGATGGTAGTCAACCATGCTCGTGGCCATTGTACTGCAAGAACTTTGTACTTCAAACTAGGGGTGGAAATCTATCGATTATACTATCGATACTATTGATAGTTTTACACTATCGAGAACAATCGATTATTTCATGTGCTATCGACTATCGATTTGATTTTTTCAAATTTATTTTATTTTATTTATTATTGCTTAAGTTTCGTATGAGTTCCGTATTCATAAATATATTCGTCGGAAATTTATTTGTAGGTTACGTTTTTTCTTATAATGCTTCTCTATTTATTGGCTCGATGGGTATATTTGCTGATCGTGCAATTATTTTTAAAATATTAGTATGGTAACACTAAAAGCATAAACGAGAAATGTCATTTTGTCGTAAATAATAGTAAATCACAGAGAGCATCAAAATCAAAGAATATTTTTATATTTAGGTACTTTAAATAATTTTTTATTTAATTAATTTGTAATATATAATCATTTGCTAAAAACAAATAAAAATAAGATGGACAAATTTGTGAGTCGGAAAAGAAAAGGTAATATAATATCGTAATAAGTTCCGATCTGGAATGCATCTTACTTTAAAAGTTTAAAACTGTGTATCATTATAGAAAGAGAAACTGCTGAGATGGAGTCTCAACCAGACGATGATGAAGAAGAACGAATTCTCGAAGAAAATGTATCTTCAAAGAACCGGTCGCAACCATCAAAAGTATGGGTAAATTTTAAACGATCGGCGGACAAAAGTTTAGTAAAATGTATTTCTTGTGGAAAAGAGTACAAAACAAGTGGTAACACGAGCAACATGGCTGATCACATAAAAAGATGTACTTCTCCATCAATATTAAATCGTAAATCAGATTGCGTCTCCCAAACAATATCCGAAAGATCAATTGGAAATTATTTTAGTCGCTCATTTGAATATGACCACCACTCGCGCCGTAAAAAAGAATTAGACGAAGCTGTTACGTTAATGATTGCAAAAGATTTGCAACCCTTCAGCATCGTAAACGACGAAGGTTTTCGAATCTTAATTAAAAAGTTAGATCCAAAGTACGTTATTCCTAGCAAAACCACAATAAGGAATAGTATCATGCCGGATATTTTTAATAAAACGAAACAAAAACTAAAACTTAAACTAGATGAATTAAATTACCTATCTGTGACTTGTGACTTGTGGAGCTCTAGAGCAACAGAATCGTACCTAACTGTGACGTGTCATTTTTTAGCAGAGGAGAATCTACAAATAAAATCGGTAGTTTTATCGACAATGCCGCTTTTAGAACAATCCAATCATACGGCACAAAATATTGCTAATTCCCTCAATGCCATTTTTGCCGAGTGGAAGATAAAGGAGAAAATAGTGTGTATTGTGACAGACAACGCGAAAGTTATGGTTAAGGCATGTGATTTATTAGATATACCTCAATTAGGATGCTTTGCACATTCGTTGAACTTGGCGGTACAAGACGCATTGAAGATAGATGAAGTGCATGCCATTATATCGAAATGTAAAAACATCGTCAGATTTTTTAAAAGTAGTACAATAGGACTAGGTATGTTAAACAAAGCGCAAGATACTACCAACACTTATAAACTTGTCCAGGACGTCCAAACAAGATGGAATAGCACATTTTACATGATTCAACGTATTCTAAAAATCATTGATCCGATTGGAAGATGCCTGTTAAAATTAAAACAAGCTCCAACACCTTTATCAGTTGAAGAAGTGCTCATTTTGACTGAATTTGAAACAATTCTTGGAGGATTTGAAGAAGTCACGAAAGAGGTATGCGGTCAAAGTTATGTGACTATATCTTTAATTATTCCAATGACCCATGGTTTATATTTAAATCTTCTAGAAATTAAGAAAAATCTTAAAACGGAAGAAGGATTAAAGCTGTGTACCCATATTACTCAAAATTTAATTAAGCGTTTATATCCGTATGAACAAATTAATGTTACAATGGTTGGCACAATCTTAGATCCACGATTTAAATGTGATGGTTTTGTTCGCAAAGAAAATTCAGAGAAAGGTGAAAAGCTACTGGCGAATGAGTTAGCAAAGTTCTGTGATCAAACCGAAAGTAGTCTAAGTCACCATTCAGATACACAGCCAGATCAAGTTTCTGCACACGTCTTATCTTTCCTTGATTCAAAAATTTGTGAAATGCAGCAGACTAGCTACTCACATGCAAATATTTTGAAACATTATGTAGAAAGCCCAATAGTTGACAGGAAATCCAATCCTTTAGAGTTTTGGAAAGTAAGTTAAACATGTTGTGCCTGACTTTCAAAGGTTTTTAGTTTGACCTTAATAATTTAAATTTGCTTTATTTTTAGAACAACACACAATTTGACCTTGTTCGAAAATGTGCCTGCAAATATTTATGTATCCCGGCCACATCTGCCGAATCCGAGCGTGTGTTTAGCGCAACAGGACAAATTGTTAACGAACGCCGATCACGTCTAAAATCCAAAAATGTGGATATGCTGACATTTCTACACAAAAATGATTGGCTAGTTTAAAGACATGGCCAACAATTGCAATTTCATCTAAAATGACATTGAACTGTGATGTTTTTTAGTTAATTTTATTTATAATTTTATTTTATTTTTATTTATATTTTATTTTGATTAACACTGAAGTAAGTGGACTGTTTTTTGCTTTTGTTGTTTTGCTTATATTTTCTGATAATTTAATAAAGTTTTATTAATTCGATAGTATCGATACTATATCGATTGTTTCTCATTTATTATCGATATTATCGATAGTTCATATTTTCGATAGTTTTCCACCTCTACTTCAAACATCGTATACAGTGGGAAATCTAAAAACTTTATTCCAGAATTCTTAATTGCGATTGACACTTAAACATAGAACATGTCACGTTCATTTTTATGCAATAAAGAATGTTTTATGACTCGGGTTATTATATAATCCTTTTACTCAACTGATATGATAATCAGTGTATATATTTAAATTCGTTATATTGATCCTGTTTTCGTAGCACATGCAGTAGTTTTTTGAAATTTCTGTGAGGGCGACCACGTGACCATATATTTAGTATAGATTTTCAACGATCATTTATGATTTTCTTTTATTATAATTATAATATATTTTTGGTAGATTTACATGGTGGCTAACAAAATGTTTATTTGTTATTGTTTATTATATTATATAATTTTTGTTGCAAATTTAGTTCGGCATGTAAAATCAAATAGCTTAATACACTGATGTAAAAATATTTCGGAATGAGTATTTAAGATAATGCAGTTTTTATAAATTTTTCGGGCTAGCCAGAAAATATTAAAGTTATAGCAAGGACACATTTTTTTCGGGCTACTTTTCGGGCTAACTTCACATACATCTTTTTAATTATATAATAACAAACAAGACACACCCACTAGTTTTTGTTTTCTATTTTTTCCTTTAAACATTTTTTTACGTAAATGTATTTTTGAAACATATGTACAACTTCGAGTAAATAGAGAATAAAATTTCATGTTCGTATACGCACAATACAATCAAACAGAAGTGAAAAATTTCATGTGTGTCGCAACAATACGGCTTATAGAATATGATTGTGTTTGGTTTTGCATATGGATGTCCCGCAATAACTGTGAATGTATAAATTTTCCATTTTTTTGTTTGTTTATTTATTGTTATTGCAGGTTGTGAAATAATTTTCGGCATGAACTAACTAAACTACTTAATTTGAATAAGAAAAACTATGGATTTCAAGAAATATTCAAATAACACACAATATTCAAATAATTAACAGTATGAGTTAGAAAATTATTGGGTATATTTTCTTAATTTATTCGGATATGGCCTAACCCAATCTCATGATAAGCGCGTAACCGAAAAATGGAAAATAAAAAATTGTCCATTAAATCGAGAATCCATTAAATGTCGGTTAAATCGAGCGTCCGTTAAATTGGGGTCCGTTAAATCGGGGGTTTACGTACTGTACCTAAATAAATACTGCATTATATTTTCATTTATTTGTAATAAAACAAATATAATTTTGACATAACTATTAATATATGTATCAACATTTTGATATAATATGTATGCATACTCGTTAAAAAAAATTTATAACCGACAATTTTTTTTTTGCCATCGGCTATCTTCAAAAACAATTTTATATGCATATTTAAATAGAGTAGAACAACCAAAACCAAACACAATAATTTATAATCACAAACTCAATATATCCAGACGAATTATTGGCGAATGAAGACATGGTTTTATCAAAATGACTGATAATTGCGCCATTTGTGATGAGAAAAATTTAAACTACATCGAGGAACCCAATTAGCTATTTTGATATGCATTTGACATCTACTTACTAGTAGATGGCACTATCATCAACATAGTCGTCGGCATCATAATTTTTACGTATGCAGACACACGAAAAATTGAAAAATAATTTTATAAGTGTTAACTGTAAATTACTTTTTTTTATTTGTTTTTATTTTCGCTATTTGGTATTCGGTACCAACAATGATCAATAAGAAAATTCATTGATAAAAAATTGCAATTAGTATTATACGAAAAATAAAAACAATGAATCGAACAAAATAATATCAGCTCGACACACATACACACAAAAAATGACACAATAATGAGGATTGTGTGACACATGGTATGCACGTTGTTTTTCTTGAAATTAGTTTTAATTCTAATCAGTCATGCTACACACAATTTTGGTTTCTGGATTCAAACTACTGCGCAACAGATTTTAATTTTTAAATTAAACCCTTATTTTAAATTAAATCTTTAAATTTTTTTGTCTTGTTTTATTCTGTTCTCTCAAAAATAAAATTTAAACAAAAATCTACATCTCCAAAATGTCCTTAAGGCCCCGATTCAAGGTAACACGTGGTCGATTTTCAAAGCTAAGACACAAAACACTGGTTTATTTTTTCTAGTAGATGGAGCGTACAGTACCATTTTGAAATCTTCATCAAATTTTGTATTTTCGTAATTTTTCATTTTTTATCTTTTGGAGACATGTGCATCGAAAATAAACATAAAACGAAAGAATGAAAAAGGTTTTTTTGTCCAAATACCTAATGGTTTGGTTACAACAACAAACATATTTATTGATTTTTGTTAATTTTCAGTTCTTATTATGAAGCGTTCGGGTATTTGTTTTTACAATATTACAATCATAATGAAATAATATAACTTTTTTATAAAGAAATCTCGCACAACGAGAAGCAAAGTAGATGGTCACCTAAACTCAGGAACTGACCTCATTGAGCTCGATTTAACGTAATGATTTAAATTATTAATATTTCGGGTGCATTTTCACATAAGTTTTTTAGTCACTCAAATATCTAAAGACAAATCTAAAGAGAGTGATCGTATCCCCTAGGGGGATATTAAAACTGTATTGCTCATTTTCCACGAATGATTCAATTATACATAATATCTACTGGTTGCATTAAATTTTTAACCCAAACATTTTTTTTGTTTCTGGTTTTACACTTTCGGTGTTGACTGGAAGTCTGGTAAATTTCAGTCAGTTCTATACATTCCATTGAATGAGTTTTAACTTGCTGGCACCAGAATTTAATGAATTTTCAAAGACTCCAATTCAACATATATACTTTTCCTAGATGGGCTCGTATCTCGTAATTCAATCATAATTCCGAATTACGAATGAATGGTAATTTTTGAACCGCTCAAGTACAACAGCGACTACTGATGTAACCAGCGCAATGTTCAGATGTTAATTTTAGAATGCCTTCATAAATGTGTAAAAGACAACCCCGATTATTAAAAATCGTGCGTTTTACAGTAGACAAAATAGATAATCGCGTTATTTAGATTACTTTGTTTCTGCCTGTCGCTCGGTACTCGATTTTTCCAAAACAGAATTATTAAGTTTTCATAACTAGATAAATACAATCTATCCCGATAAATTAGGCACACTTGCAAAAATCGCGTTTCTATTAGTCACCACAATTTGTTTATTACGATTATTATAATTTAATTTTCAATCTAGATAAATGAAAAACGCGATAAATTTTGTGTTTGTCTACGGCATTGCACATCAAGTGAATGACGCGTTATGATAAAAATATCTTCAATCATGGAGAAGATTTACGGAAATTGTTTGCAAATTACGAGTCAACAAAATGCAGAGAATCCTTACAGTTTGCAAATAAATATTTTTTTTTGAAACTAGTTCAGTTGAATAAAAAATTATGTCCATTGTTGGCCAGGCCGATGTCTGGAAAACTTCCAAAGTGAGGGAAACACATTATAATATAATAAACATTTTAAATCGTTTTTTAAACCCTTTTACCTTCTCGTGTCGCGTGTCTCGCCCAAATAAATTGTTAACATTTCATTCTTGTTGGTTCATTTGTAGATCGATCTGATGAGCTGGGAAGTATAATGGCAGGGTGATTTGTCTCAAGAGAACAACGTTGCGACTTAAAACCCAGATGTCATTAACATATGCTAATGTCAGTTGCTCTAGCCTATATTGAGCTCACGTATGACGTTTTATAAGAATAAATTGAAAAGCATTTGGATGATAGGATCATCTTATCTCTTTCTCATACTCACGATGCAATTTTAAATGTTGCCGAAAGTTTATCTTTGCTGTATACCTTGAATTAAGAGTCCTCAGTAATTTGCACATAGATATCAGATGCTGTCGCACGCCTATATTGAAAGTTTTTCAATAAACTACAAAATTACGATTTGGTCGGTAGTCCATAATGGTACTCGTGGCTAAGATGCGATCACTGTAAATAACTTTGCTGGTCACTATGTTTTCTAAGCCAACCAGTGTTTAATAAAGCTACGATATAGATGTTACAATTTAATCGATGTCTTTAGTAAACAAATGGAAATGTCACAAGCTTAAAATATCGAATGGAATTCGAAAATGCCTGAACCAATTCTAATCAACATCTTAAAATAAACATAAGGTACTTAAATGGATGAGATTGGTTAGACTGAACGAAACCCTTTATTCATTAATAAACCATTAGTAACCCCACACCCCATTTTAAATGAAGATGCCCATTCGTAAGGAGCGAAATTCCAAATATCCAAGCAGTTTCTATATCTTTTGATATAGGATCTTGACTTTTTTTATTCCAACATAATCTTCTGATATACTTTTTAAGGGGTATGTGGCTTCTAAAATAACATACGGGTATAATGTTCGGCAATGAAACCAAATAGCTCAAACTTTTTTCATCCTGTCATTAGAGAATATCATTCGACAGAACATAGAGTAGCGCAACTCCTTATATTATAAATCAAGTTAGTTCGTTTCCGAAACCGTCCAAAAAATGAGCTTCACATCAGCGTTGTGAACAAGAAAATATCAGTTACTTGCCACGGCAAATGAGAAGCATGAGAAAGTTCGATTACTTAGAATTGATGATATATGATCAAATTATAATCTCTATACAGAGCAAGAGTCATCGCATGGATAAATTAAATAACTGGATTAAGCAAATTTCATTAAAATTGTTAATGTTTCACCAAAAACTAAACTACAAAGAACCTACAAAGCGCTGATAACGCCATATTTCACTACGAGTCTGTTGATACGAATCAAATTTTTATGGAAATACCGACTGATTCAACTCTTTAGAATACGAGAGGATTGCGAAGGTAAGATAGCTTATATAACATCTATCCTGAAGTTTACATTTTTTGTCTGACAAGGTGACTGTTCTTGATTTGTCTGTATATTACTAATTTTATAGCAATAAATATTGACCCGCTTGTATTCACTGCTGGTAATCTGGTAATTGCTGTACTTGTTACATTTCGATAAGTAATTTTTTATTACAAAATGTTAATTGATGTTGACTTACCATAGACGAGGTTGATTACCAACTTCTGGTGGTTGGTCTCTTCATTTCATGTACGGTTGAGGACCAACTTAAAATGAGAGATGGAATCCCTCGTTCATTCGTTCCTGGTTCAAATTTCGGGTATTTGCACCTTTTTTGGATCAATCATTTTTTGGATCATATACACGCCAACGTCGCCAAAACCAATGAGAGGAAATTGAATATGTCGATTGAACATTTAAACACGTCGATAATGTGGATATAATATTTATGAGACTTCGACTTGTGTCAGGTTCCAAATTCCTCTAATATGAATTTGATGGATGGATGGATGGATCCAGGCACACCAGGATTGAAGGTTTATTGACAAGTTCCGGAGAATTGGAGTTGCAAATTAAGAAGCCAATATCATTATTGTTGATTCACCATTATTTAGAGTGTACGATTAAGACTAACGGTTTTACAAATAACCAGATATAGGGACAGGACATGTTTATAATAATTATAGAATTGACCCGGTTCCAGATGTCTAGTAGTAAGAAGTAGTTAGAGAATTTGTTATATTTATATAAAACTAGCTGTACCCAGCCCGCTTTGCCAGTCTTATGATTTTAAATGAAAAAATATTTTTATTTTTTGTAATATTAAATTAAAATTAAGATGAAATCAAAAATATTTTATTTATATAAAAATTGATTAATTTACTCCAATGCTGTTTGGTATAGAACATATTTTGTTGTTCCTTCAGGTGCGGTCACATATAATGATGAAGGTTTTCGAACAAGTGAGCGTCTACCATCTAATTGGCAAAGTCAGAAGCATGGATATTCCAAATTTAAACCACAAACTTCAAGTGACCTTGTGATTTGTTAATGGTCATCTAGACGAATGGGACATTCTTTAAAAATGTTAATGTTAATGGTCAAGCTAGACGAATGGGACATTCTTTAAAAATTAAATGGCATATCTGACGGAATTATAATAGGAATGTTTGGGATTAAAACTTCTTCTCCTTTGTATTTGCCAGTTAATATTGTTGCTCCAATTAAATATGTCATTCATTTTTTAACAGCAAGTCGGCATTACTAAGTTTTGGTAGGTTAATATTTCGTATTAAAATGATAGTACACCAATTTTTAATTGAAGAATATGTGGTGGTACTCCAGGCAAATCTAATAAATTTAAAAATTCTGTAGGATAGTTTACCACTTCGTCTTGATCTATATACCACAATCAATTGGTTTGTATGAAAATGTTTCACCAACATTTTTATTTTGAATGGCAGTATTTATATCATTAACGTCCTTGTTTTATAATGTCAATATTGGTCGATCACTTAACTAATTATGATTTGAATTGTTGTACAATATTTGGGTATACGGTTTCAATTAATTTTTCTTTTTAGTCTTTTAAAATACTAAAGTTTTGTGGAAATGGAATTGAATCAGTTGCACAATCAATTTGAATTTTTCTTTTTCTAATGTCTAATAATGATTTTGGAAATGTTATAGCCAATTCATCGTTTTGCAATTGAAAACGCATATATATTGTTAAATTTAAATTTTTAAATGTTTCTCCAGAAATTACAGTACAACCTGTAAAGTTGACCACCTCTGCAGGTTGACCACCTCCCTAACTTGTGTTGGTTTCTAAAATCATAACATATCCAAAACATTTTCGTATAAAAATACCTCCACAACTTGACCACCTCTACAACTTATATGTTGACCAGTAAATCGGGGAAAAAAGTTTCAGTTTCTAGTATTGTAATCTGCGTAAGTTGGCCAAAAAAAAATAATAGTGTCTGGAAAGAAATGAATTTTTCTCTCTTCTCTTTTCACCAACAAAAAAAATCGGTAAATGTTCGCATAATTGTTTGGTATGAATTGAATTTTTCTCTCTTGTCTTTAATCCTATTTTCGTTAGACTCCCATTAGAATTTGGCTCGATCATGTATGTTCATTGCCATTTCATTCATGATGCGTTGGACATGTATATGCATTACATAATAAATAATAAAATAGAATAAGTTTTTAATTACATAACAGAACTTATTACGTTTTATTCTCTAAGTATTCAAATTTCGTTTTACGTGATTTTAACTTAAGTGGTTGTGATACATCGGTGGTCATTCGAGACTTGGTCGTTTTGGTGGGAAATTGTTAGTCGTTTACAGTAGAATAAAGTCAAGTAAGTAATGATTTCAGTATCTTAATGCGTATGGTCATTACACATTAACGTATATTGTCATATTTTTACTTCTAATTTACAGTAATTCTAGAAACAGTTTTAAAATGGCGAAAAGAAAACCGTTAAAGGAACTAAACCTTAAAGAAAAAATTGAAGTTTTGAAGTTTTTGGAAATTAAGGAAAACAGCCAACGTAGCGCGGCAGCCAAATTTGGAATTTGTAAAACAACTGTTGCAAACATTTTTAAAAATAAGACAGAACTTTTTGATCGTTATGATTCGGAAAATGATGAACTAAAGAGAAAACGAAAAAAAACTGAATTTTCTAATATAAATGAAGCCACACTTAAATGGTTTCGGAAAATGAGATCAATAAATGCCAGAATATCTGGTCCAATAATCCAGGAAACCGCAAAAAAATTTGCCGAAGAATTTGGAGTAACAAATTTTCAAGCATCAAATGGATGGCTCGACAGTTTTAAAACACGCAACAACATTAGCCAAAAAATCCTGTGTGGAGAAGAAAATGAAGTAACAAGCCATGCAGTAGAAACCTTCATAGAAAAATTTAAAGACATAGCAAAACGCTACGATATGGCTGACATCTTCAATGCAGATGAATGTGCTAACTTTTAAAATGATGCCAGACCGGAGTCTAGTTGAAAAAGGCGACGTTTGCAAAAGCGGCAAAAAGTCGAAAGAACGCCTAACAATTTAATTGTGTTGTAGTAGCACCGGTGAGAAATTGAAACCCCTGGTAATTGGTAAAGCTGCCAAACCAAGAGCTTTTAAGGGACTTAATATTGAACATTTGCCGGTTAATTGGAAGTCAAACAAGACTGGATGACGTCTGAATTATTTAGTAATTGGGTCAAAATTATCAACTCCCAAATGCGAAGAAAAAATAGAAAAATTTTATTAACAATCGATAATTGTCCAGCACACCCAAAATTGGACATTTTATCCAATTTGGACTTTTTCTTTTTGCCACCTAACTTTACTTCCAAATTACAGCCTTTAGACCAAGGTATTATAAAAAATTTTAAATCCCATTATCGTAATAAGCTTTTACGATACGTCATCCAACAAAACGACACCAATGAAGCAAGCTTGTTGACAAAAAATATCAACGTTCTCGACGCAGTTTTATGGATAGGCGAGGCGTGGGATAGAGTCAGCGACATAACTATACCAAATTGTTTTAAAAAGGCTCAATTTATTGATCGGCAATTAGAAATCGAAGGAGTAGTTGACGAATTGCCTGATGCTGGTTTGGATATTTCACTGAACGGAATATCTTTTGAAAATTACGTCGAAATCGACAACGATGTTCATACGAGTTCAACCCCAAATGAAACAGGCTGTAACAAGTGAGTCAGATGAGGAAATCATAGAAGAACCAGAAAACGTGACTGAAAGTGAAGCTAGGGATGCCGTTTCAAAATTAAAAAAATATTCCCTTAAAATTGGAAATGTGGAAATGTTACAGGAAGTTTCAAAACTTGAAGGCATGTTTTGTAATCTAAAATTACAATCCTTCGAGCAAAAGAGTATAAACGATTCTTTTAAATAATTTTCTCTTCCGGCCGGGATCAATTGAACGCTTGACTGAACTGTGTTACTATTATACGAAAATACCTGAATTATGTTATATAGTTTATTTTATAAATTATCTTGATGTATAAGTATGTGTGATTGAATTCCATTTACATACATATATTTATGTTTAAAATATTGAAATAAGTTATGTATATGTATATTTGTATGTATGTATTATGATTTTTGTTTAATTTTTAATAAAAACTATATTAAAATACCATTTTTCATTTACCATTTTTCATTTTTAACTTGACCACCTCTCTAAGTTGATCATAAACTTCTAATTTCTGGGTGGTCAACTTATACAGGTTGTACTGTATATGGTTTTAAACATTCGTTTGATTCACCAGCTGGAGTTGATCGGGTTATAACAGGTACCTATGTTAGTGTCTGTCTAAAATCACCTGATAATTATATTGTTGTACCATCAAATATCTGTTGGTTGTTGCATAAATCTTGTAACGTTTTATCTAATACTTCTAATGGTTTTTGATGTGCCATTGTGCATTCGTCCCAGTTTATTATTTTGCATTGTTGCAATAACTTTCCTGATGTTTTTGGTATGTTACATGTTGGTGTTTAAATTATTTGCATATTTAATGGGAGTTTTAGTACTGAATGAGGTGTTCTATTGCCATCTAATAATGTTCCTGCTATTCCTGAAGAAGCAATTGCTATTGCTATGTATGTTGATTTGCGATCTTATCAATGTAATTATTAAATCGAAAAAAAACTCCCATAGAAGCTGCCACTTCCAGTAGCTCACAATTCATAGAACATATATATAAATTTTTATTACAGTTCATACAGTAGTTTTTGAGTTTATCGACCGAAAATGCTCGTACGGAAGCTGCAAATTCCGGTGGACCATTTTCAGCTAAAAACCGTTCTCATGACCCATACAACATATACACCAATTTTTATCAACATTGGTACAGCAGTTCTTAATGTTACAAACACACACGTCATTATTCTATACATACATAGAGATTCTGGATATAAAATTTGATCGTCTTGTGAACGGCAAAATGACCGGTAACTTAATCAAGAATTACAAACCCAAATTTATTTGATTTTTTTGATAGTTTGATGGTTTTTTTGGATCTGGCATCCCCGCCGTCAAATTCAATTTGGAATCTGGGGTATTATTAAGCAAACATAAAGTCATTACGTTATTTAGTGTTTTGGATTGTCGGTTATGAATGCGAGACACAAGTCCTAATGATTGATCTTTTTGTTTTCATTAAAAAGTTGTCAAAATTAGTTTGAGTCGAAAATCGTAAATCGTACTGAAGGCTGCCGCATGGAAATTGTCTACGAGCTAAGTGCAACCAATGCAACATAATAAAGTTAAAAATGTGTGATATGTAATTGTTGTTGTAATGCACTTGTTGTTGTATCACCGTTTCGAGATCACACATTTTTAACTTTGTTATTTTGTACCTAGCTCGTAGACAATTTTCATATGGTAGCCTTCATTCTGCTTATATAATTAGCCCCTATAGTATACATCTTGAATATATAGAAAAGATATGAGCTTGAGGTGTAATTTTAACCAACAAACTATCAGATCTGCTTGTATAAAATTATGTATCGCAAATTACGAGATGTAAATTCAAGGTAAACAAAATAAGATCAATTCCGCGTGAAATTTTGATAAATGGATTTATTATTCTAAATCACTACATCAACAACAACAACACATAGTTTAATTTTCAATCCCATCAGTTTTGTGTTTATCACCTCACCAACTATTGTTATAGGACATTCATACTACTCCAAATGTACACACATCTGTACAGAATTGCTACGTACATAATATATATGTATTCATATCTCATTAAAATATTTACTTATCTTTTCATTCTCTATAAGTAGATAAAATACAAATACAATTTACTATGGTATTTATTAGCGATTGAAAGCAAACCATCTCAATTTCATACACACCAGCTGTACATCGATAACGTCCTTTTGCTTTTATCTTTCATATACATACATATGTACATAGCTATACATCGAAACAGTGTGAAAAAATAATAATGATACAGATGGAAAATGAACAAACAACGGAATTACTTAAATTTACTTATAATATATTGTATTTGTTTTATGCATAATTTTAGTTTATGTTAAAATATTAATTTATTGTTTCTACTAGCTGTAAAACCACATTAATTAATTACAAAAGTTATTATTATATTTGTGTTGCGTCCCATTACTGAGTTGTACCATAAATAAAGAAAACAAGATAATCCAATAAGAATTATTTATTTAATCCAAAGCGAGGCTAGCGACGCACCCAGTAGATTACTTTTTGGAACTAACATAAGATCGGCAAATACAACAACTGCAAAGTAGCATAAAGTAAACAAACTCTCATTCTCTTTAATTTATATATGTATGAATGTATATAAATAATGTAACATGGCATGGTACCGTTCAAAACCAACAACAGTTAAAAGCCCTGAACAACGTCTGAAACGCAGATACCAATATACAACAAACTACAGAAGATTATGTTGGTTACACTAACAATCCCATGTTAATTTTTTTCTTTCGCACCACTACTTATTAAACTAGTGCGCACACACAATCTACACATATGTTCTAATACAACTATCTATAGTGCAGTTTTTTCTGTATTTGTTGCATTAGCATGGCTTTATATTGTTGTTGGTTTTGTACCGTTGTGTTTATTTTACTCATGCATTTTTATGCAAGCTTGAAGGAAAAAGTTATGAAACAAAAAAGAGTGAACAATTTTTTATTTTGTTTTAGTTTATTTTTAACAACATTACAACAGTAAAACAGACATTTTTTTCATTACATCATTATATTTTTTTTTGCTTTTTAGAGATCGAATGTTATAAAACTAATTTTTTATTTTTTCCTATGAATGTATGTGATGTAATATACTTTTATTTAGCAGGTACACACATTCAAATATTTTTTTTTTAAAAAGGAAAAGTAGAATACATCAAATGTATTGTTTCTACGAACTTATTATGAACAGGAAAACGAAATTTTAAATCCCTATTTTGTTTCTTTATTTAAATTGATCGTGTACTTTTGACTGCAAGGATGATTATTATTAATATAACATTCGATTTAATTTAAGTATGAACTGAAATATGGGCAAATTAAATTCAATTTCTGTTTATATTTTTTGTTTGTGATTAAATTATTTAACTATTCTTAAGCGCAGCTCGTAAATACGACTCCAAATTAAAAAGAAACTACTATTTCTTAGCGAGATTAAATGAAATTTGTTGACCGACGGAAATTTGATTCTAAAATTAAATCTTTTGAAATTGTAGCATTGGAACTAGGCATTTATATGTAAACCAATTTTTATCAAATTCGATTATCAGATCAAATTCATTTTTGTTGATGGATTTATTCTGATTTGTTAATTTATCCGTGTTAAAAAAAACACATGAAAATTTGTGAGACCCATGGACGCTTGATCTGATCCAGTTCAGTTCATGTTTCATGAAACAACACAAAGGCGCTTGCTAGATTTAAAATCAAAATTTGTGATCTGAAACAAAATTTGGATCATGTTTTGCATATAAAATTTGAACTAATCCGGATCAATGAGCGTCAAAAAACACGGCTAATATATATTTAATCACGTTTGCGTTGACTTTTTTCTGGGGCCCAATTTTGGTCGAAAACCGGGAATAAAATTTATGAGTTTTACCTTTGTTTCACATACGTACTAGACGTAAATATTGAATTTTTTCGCTGTATGTATCAAACAATTATATGATTTAATGTTTTAGGTCTAGTAGGTAATAAAACAAATGTAATTCTCATAATTTTTATTCCCATTTTTTGACCAAAATTCGGCCCCTGTGGCCCTATTCTGGTTTTCCCGGGGAATTGGGAATTGGGAATTTTTTTGCTGTAATTACAAATTGCTTTAATTCCCAAATAAATATTTCCCGTTCCGAAATGTGTATTCTGGCAGACAGGGAATAATTTTTTAGGGAATTTTTTTTTATTTAAATATTTATAAACTAAAACACGTATTGCGACCTTATTACAAGTTTAATTTATTTTTAAATATATATTTATTAGCAAAAAAATGTTTCAAAATTCAAAAAGGTACGAATTACAATTCCCCAAAAAAATAATTGGGAAAAATTATCGTCAAAACTGCTATAAAATGGAATTATTTTTTCCCAATAAAAAAAATTCCCAAACGCCAGAATACACTTTGGGGAATAAAAAATTCGCATTCGATTGAAAAATGGAAAGGCACCCGGTCTCGATGGAATCCCCGCAGAATTGATTAAACTCGGAGGCGCTACTCTTGCAACAAGTCTATACGATCTCGTCGTCTGTATTTGGGACCAAGAAGAGCTGCCTGAGAATTGGAAGACCGCGCTCATATGTCCGCTGCATAAAAAAGGCGACCGTCTTAAATGTGAAAACTATCGTGGCATAGCCCTATTGAACGCTGCTTACAAAGTGTTGGCTAATGTTGTACTTGCCAGACTCATCCCTTTCGCCGAAAACATCATTGGCGACTACCAATGTGGTTTTCGACCCAACCGATCAACCACGGACCAGTGTTTTACCATGAGGATGATCTTGGAAAAATGTTGGGAGTACAACATAACCATACATCAACTATATATAGACTTCCGGCAGGCATATGACAGTATAAACCGCGACAACTTATGGGCCGCGCTCATATGCCTAGGTATCCCAGAGAAACTCGTTTCGCTGTGTAAATTAACAACGTATGGGTCTGTATGTAGAATCGTAATTGAAGGAACTGTGTCAGACTCCTTTGAAATAACATCTGGCGTTCGACAAGGTGATGCACTCGCGCCTTTGCTGTTCAATTTGGCGCTTGAGTACGTAGTGAGAAAAAGCAACATCGAAACTTCGCGCTGTATATTTAATAAATCCGGCCAAATTCTTGGATATGCAGATGATATCGTGCTTCTTGGCCGAAGACCTAGCGATATCAAAGACAGTTTCATACCGCTCGATCGCTGCGCAAGAAGACTTGGTTTGGATGTGAACAGCAGTAAAACCAAATATCTAACAACACCCAGGAACATCTCTAGTGCAAATCTCGGAATTGGCGACCACAATTTTGATGGTGTCGAAAACTTTAAATACCTCGGGTCAGTTATAACATCACTGAATGAAATGCAGGCAGAAATAAAAGCCCGAATCGCTGCCGGACAACGAGTTTTCTACGCCCAATCAAGATTATTGCGTTCGAAACATCTATCGCAGTCGTGCAAGCTCGCACTTTATAAAGCACTAATAAGACCTGTGCTGACTTTCGGAAGCGAGAGCTGGACCATGACCTCTAATGATTGTAGATTGTTATCTACATTCGAAAGGAAGGTCATCCGTTCAATTTTTGGTCCAATTAAAGTTGCGAACAACGAATATCGGATTCGTATGAATCACGAAATAAAGCAACTCCTCGGAGGCAGCGATATCATCGGATTCATTAAATCCAATCGAGTGAGATGGCTCGGCCACGTTACAAGGTCCCAACAACAACGGATGATATATAAAGTGTTTCACCAACAACCAGCCGGAGTACGTCGTAGAGGAAGACCCCGACTACGCTGGCGTGACGACATTGAACAAGATCTGCAAGCATTAGGATGTCGAAACTGGAGGACGAGAGCAATGGATCGGGATGGATGGAAGGCCATTGTGCAGGCGGCGAAATCCCTTCATGGGATGTGAAAGCCAGAGAGAGAGAGAGAAATAAAAAATTCCCAACTGCTAGAAAAACGTCATTAATTCCCAATTCCCTATTCCCAGGGAAAACCAGAATAGGGCCACTGATTGTGGAAACAGGTTTCATATAAAAAAAGTTTAAATGGCTCACAGTTAACAGGCTGTTGGTCATTTTTCTGTGTAACCGGGCATTAGACAATTCCAACAAATATAAATAAGCGTCCCAAAGACTAACAACACGACATGACGGCACACAATATACTGAGAAACCCGTAAACCACGACCGTGGTAATATTATGATCTAAGAACATTAGTTTTAGTATTGGGGGTACAAATAAGTTTTGAGTTTTTTTTATAAATTTGAATCTTTATTCAGAGAAATTAGTACAATTTTATTCAAAGTATTGTCCATCAACTTTTTCCCATCTTTCAGGCAGCATACGAATTTTGCGTCGAAAAAATTCCTCATGTTTTGAGGCGAATTTATAGCTTCTTCGTAAGCAGTGAATTGTTGCTTTGCCATGAGTCATCGACAGAAACAAGTGGTAGTCGGAAGGGGTAATGTCTGGTGCATACGGCGGGTGCGGTGGAACATCCGATTGAAGCGCGTAAAAGATTCCTGGGCGACTCTTGCAACATGTGGCCGAGCGTTGTCATGCTGAAAGACCCCGTAGTTATGTCTTTTGGCGTACTGTGGGTGTTTCGTGTTTGGGCTTTAATACTCGGCTTAATTGCATCAATTGTTGTTGATAACGTTCTCCAGTTATGGTTTCGTTAGGCTGGAGTAGTTCATAGTAGATCACTCCGAACTGTGCCCACCAGATGCACAGCAATGACTTCTTGCCATGAATATTCGGTTTGACGGTTGAAGTTGATGCATGAACGGGCTTACTCTACGATTTTCTGCGCTTTAGGTTATCGTAGTGAATCCACTTTCCGCCCCCCGTCACGATTTGATGTAAAAACCCCTTCCGGTTTTGTCGGAACTAGTACTCATATGGCGGAATCAGTACACACATGTTTTTATTGGTGGAGCATGTTCCCCATATGCTTCAAACAGCAATCGATGTTCATCAGCTGCAATTTTCTTCAAATTAAAGTAAAAACAAAACGCTTTCCGCAAATTGTGTTTTGTTGGCACAAAGGTTGACAAAAAACTGTTTTTCATTGATTGATCAGGACAAAACTTAATACTTAAGCTTTTCCATAAATTAGGAGATTCTAGTGAAATAGCAGCTTCCATAGGAGCTTGTGCAAATATTTTGAGAAGTATATCATTTACTAGAAAAACGCCCATCACCTAAAAGATTCTAAATTAATTTTGCAACACTGGTATTGTTGACAGCTCAGCTTTCCGAAATTTAAGCAGAAATTACGATTTTTGACAAAAATCTGTTTCCAACAAAAATTCAACCTTTGTTTACCCCAAATAGATTGATTTATCGGGATGATCAATTTTAAGATTTTACCATAAATTAAGAGATCTCAGTGATTTTTCGTCGAAATCGGTACACGAGAAGTTGCAGCAATATTTTGAAAATTATATAACATCTACGAAAAAAATCCAATGAAAACCAAAAGAATTAAAATAAAATTACATCAGTACATTTTAATAATTTGCTTCGGTGGCAAAGTGGTAAAGTGGTTAGCATGCTTGCTCCAGCAACCGGAGGTCCTGGGTTCGATTCCCGGTGGTGACAAGGAAAAATTTTCACGGCTGGTTTAGGATCAATGAATTAATCACTCATTATCCGAAATGAAAATATGATTATCAAACTTGAAAAATGTTGACCTTGCGAGTTTCGCAGATTTAACATTCGCTATATTGCCGCAGTCAAAAAATGTGGTTGTTAAAAAAATCTGTGTATATATCTGCATATGCAGAGTAACAGACAAGCTTCTTTACAGGCCAGAGTGGCCAGACGGATTGACTGATCGGGATGAAACTTCACACATAAGCTTTTGTTATAATTTGACAGAATCATATGATTTTTGGCTGAAATCGGTCCCCTGCAAATTTTGTTTCGGTCCACTTAGTACCGTATACTTTATATTATATGATATCGGTCCATACCAGCGCCTATTATAAGATTTTTCGATTTCGATTTTTTTCGATAGCCGAAATAATTTCATAAATCTCAAAGAAATTAATTGTTAATAAAGAATGGTAACAATAAAAACTTCGAGTTACCTTTTATTACTCATATCAAAAGCGTTTGAATTGGTGTGTAAACGTTTTCTTTATATGTACATGGGCGTAACGTCATCTTCATCAAGAATCTCCATCAATTGAATGGGCAAAAACCGATACTGTCCATATTCAATCTTTAATGAATTGTTGGAATGAAAATATTTTTTTACTTTAATTACTATTTTTAATTAATTTTAATCACTGTCAAAACTAAAAAATTCGAAACTTCGAAACCGAAAAGTTTCAAAATAGAGTAAATCCGCGTCGAATTGAATTTTTTCGATATCAAAAAAGTTCATAATAGCCCTCCAAGTTTTGCAAAATTTAAGCGGAAATGACATATTTTGACAAAATGAACAAAAATTCGTTCCCTGTACAGCCTAACGGATTAATTGGAAAAAAATTTTATACTTAAGTTTCTACCATAAATTTGGATAGTGGTGTTTGGCCGAAATCGGTCCATCAAAAGTGACAGCTTCCATAGAAGTGTTTTCATTTTTTGCAAACTCATTTTTATCGACGAGGCCCACTTTAGGATGAATGGATATATAAACAAGAAAAATTGACGAATTTGGACAGTACCACATGAGTTATATCATCACCAAATAAACCCCGAGAAAGCCACTGTTTGGTGTGGATTTTGATTTGGCGGAATCACCGGTTCGTGCTTCTTCCAAAACTGGCATTGTCATAACCGGCAACGGCATACAGATCGATGACCCAAGTTTTTGTAGCCTAAACTGGAAGAAATTGATACCAATGACATATGGTTTCAATATGGCGACGCTACATGTCACACAGCGCATGCCACGATTATCAGTCTGCACGAGCGATATGAGAGCATATGGTAATCTCGCGCAGCGGCGACGTGAACTGGACATAGGTGTCGCATGATTTAATGCCTTTAGGCTTTATACTTTGGGGCTAGCTTGAATCGCAGGTCCAAACAATTGATGCCCTCAAAGTCAACATAACGAACACCATCCCTCAAATTCAGCCTGATTTATGCGACAAATTCATCGAAAATTGAACCTCCTGAAAATGTGTCAACAAGCAAAGCCGCGGCGGACATTTGAACGAGCATAATAACATTTTTCAGTTAATTGCGAGTTTCTTGCGAAATTTAGTGCAAGTCTGTGTATCAAAACTGGTAATTTCCACGTGAGCTTTTTAATTATGTTTTTCTCTGATGCTGAAAAATTTAGCATTTACAAAAACGACTGTTTTGGACAAAAAAACTGTTTTCAACAAAAAATCGGTCCCTATACAGGATAACGAATTAGTTGGAATGAAACTTCATGCTTAAGCTTTTACTATAATTTGGGAGGCCCCAATGATGTTTGGCCAAAACCGGTTCACCGGAAGTGACACCTTCCATCGGTGCTTTCCTTTTTTGCAAGTATTTTGAAAAGTACATATACATATAACTTTTACGAAACAACTTTTAAAAAAAATGTGTAAATTTAATTTCAAACACAAATAGTTCAGTTCATATTTTAAATATTACCGGAAATGACGAGTTTTGATCAAAAAAACTTCATTTCACCAAAATTCAACATCTACAGTTGAGTCGGATTGAATATTCGGAATGAAACATTGTACTTAAATTATTTCCGTTAATTAGGAGGAGATTCTTGCGAATTTTGTTGTAAACCTGTGTACCGGAAATGGCAGCTTCATTGGGAGCTTTTTCAATTTTTGCAACGATATTAAAAAATTTTACATTTACACAAAACAACAAGGAATTAAAAGATTCAAATAAATTTAAAGGTAAAATTTTCAACAAGGGTTGACCTTGTTCGTTGTCTGAAATTTAAGCAGAAATAATGATTTTTTATTATCAAGATAGTTTTACCAAAAGTCCGATAAGTTTCTCCGCTTTAGAAATCAAGCGGGGTGTATCCGAGATCTATGTTTAGATTCAAAATAGTAATATAAAGTAATAATTTAGTAATATAAAGTCTGGTGTTGGCCACAACATTTTCCCCTCTTCGTTTTTTACAAGTTTTTCTGATATCAATGCATTTTGTATCAATAAGATTAGCAACGGAGATGCAGGGGTTCATGAGCAATGTTTACAGAAAATTTCAACAAAAGTTTGCTTTACATACCTACATAGTAAAAAGGTTGGGATCATGAGACTAAGTAATCCGTATTATGGAATTTTACTGGAAAATAATAAAATCTCATTTTCATCCCAAGATTCTTTTAATTGATCAATTTTTAAAAATTCGTTTAATTAACTTATACATTTAATTGTTTGACGATATTCTAGAAAGTTAAACAAAAAGATGAGAAAGATTCGGAGCCGAAATCTATAAGCATTTTTGTTGCCTATAAAGAACTTCTATGCAGTGTGATTTACATATTTCAAAAATCACACCCACCCACATCCACACCCACCTAACCCCATCTACACCCAGCCCAACCGACCCCAATCCACCATAACTCAACCGACCACCCTATACCGCACCACCCTATACCGCACCACCCATATCATCATCATTTAACACCTCCATACCACACCCACACACACACTCCCCACACAAACCCTCATCCACCAAATCCCAGAAAATAAAAAAAATCTATCAATTTTCAGGAGCGGGGTTAAGAAAATATCTCCAAACACCCAAAACACAAAAATGTCCAAATCAATAGGGCTCTTTCCCATGAATTGCTTGAACTTTTAGTGAAGGAATTAAGGTGATATGTCCATCCGTTCTCAAGTTATCGTGGATACAGACGGACGGACGGACGGCAAACCGAAACCATGTTGGATTTTTTTAACAAAAATGCTTAAAAATCGTAAAATACGCCAAATACATATGTATATAATCATTTACTAAATTTGACTATGAAATGACCACTTCCATTTGTTTTGAATTTATTCCACAACTTAAGAAAAAACCAAAAATTCTATTTCCTGCCAATCTAATTAGATTATTCAATTCGAATAAAAATTAGTAAACAGTTTCCATATTTCAGAACATCACTTGAATAAATGAAATAATCCCACCTAAACCAACCAAGTTGAAATTATTCCTTCGACAAAAATACTCGTAATCAGCAATAATTTAAGGATGAAATTTCCAGATATCAAACTTTCGTTACATACATCTGTTCAACCGCTAAAAAATATTAAACATTTCTGATTTATATTTAATTTGACCGTATTCCAGTTCATATTTAAATCGTTAAAAAGGGCTACCTGCAAATTTAATATTATTAATGTATGTTATATAACATATTATAATTTGTATATTATATTAATAATCATCTATATAATAACATTAGAATATTTTGCAGTTGAAGTACACGATCAATGTAAAATAAAATAGTAATTTAAAATTTCGTTTTGTGTTCATAATATTTAAAGGGCGAGCAAAAATAATTTTGTAGAAACTATGTATATACATTACATGCATACATGTATTATTATGTATGTATTTATGTCTTCTACTTTTACAGCAATTTCGAAAGCAAAAATATTTGAATGTGTGACGTACTAAATAAACGTTTATTATATATATCACATACATTCATAGGAAAAATGAACAATGATTTGCATAACATTCTCTAAAAAGCAAAAATAATTGTTTTATATACATAGATATTTGTTCGTCCTTCAATTCTCCTTTCTATATTTTTACTAAACAAAATAATATTTCTCCATTTCGTTTCGTGTTTCGTCACACCATCGCGTCGACACATGTGTTTAAGTTTACGAATAAAATAAAAACAAATGCGCCGATCTTCAATTTCACGTGAACAACAACAAAAACACAACACAACAACAAACACACGATCTTTATTTGGGTTCAAAAAATAGACACGAGTGATGGTGTCAATGAAGAGATTTCTTCTACATGACATATCTTTCGCTTTTTGATTTATGGTTGTACATAAAGTAAAATAGACTTAAAGAGAAGGCATGATGAACATTCATTTTATTCTTAAACGAAACTAGCGACATAACCAATATTCTATTATTGTGTACTAGATTCAGAATCGGAAATGCAACAACAAAAATATTAATTTCATTTTTTTTTATACCGTGTGCTTATACAAAAATACAAACAAAAAAAACCGTAATTTCGTAAAACAGAAGTAGGAGACGAAATGAATTACTACACAGATGCACAAAAATCTATTTTTCATCCTACCTCTCCATTCGTTTTTTGTATACAATACGCATCGGTGATGTTTTATGTATATGTGCACATTTAATATTCGAAAGGAGATGGATTTGTTATGCATTTGTAGTTGAAGGCCATATGTGATTAGGAAGAACAAAAATAAATTTCTTTCATTCCTGAATAATATTTCACACGTTAAAGATCTAATTAGAAATTGTGTACCAATACAATTTTGTTACGTTGTATCAATACAATTACGTTTATTTGATTAAAATTTTATTACTAGTGTGGTGAATTTTGTAAATTAAATGTAAATATCATGGGAGGGCCATCGGGACATAAATGTTCTGTTATAAATTGCGATTCAAAGCGGAAAAATGGTGCTCGCCTTTTTAAACATTCTCATGTTTACGATAAGCATGAGTTATGGTTAAAAATTTGTCAAATTTCGTCATTAAACAGAAAAAATATTTTTGTATGCTCGAAGCATTTCGAATCTCAATATTTTTTGAAGCGCTTATTGAAAAGAAATGCTGTCCCCACATTGTTTTTACCACAAGAAAATCAAGAAACATCAGGTAATGTAACAACTCCTCTTCAAGTGTTAAATTCTGATATTCAATTGCCAAATGATGCTAGTATGGAGATCGATAAACAATTGAATTCAATTTATGAATCTGCCCATATTCCATCAAATTTAAGAGAAAACCTATCGAATTTAAAAACTTACGCAAAATCTGACATTGTTAGTGATAATTTAACCCTAAATCAAATTTCCAATTTGCCAGATCCCTATTTCGATAAACCTACATTAATATCCCATTCAATAACCTGCACACATTGTGAACAATCAGAAAAAAATATTGAGGTTTATAGGCGATTAAACCGCAAGTTACAGTTTCAAATCTATAAATTAAAAACTGATAAATTGAACTTAACCAAACAGGTAAAAAGCATACAACAAAAAAACCGCATATTGAATAAAAAAGTGATTAATTTAAAGCTCCAAACGAAAATGAATATAAACTCTATTATAGACAAGCAAAATAAAAGTGAACAGTGTAAAATTTTCTGTAAAATGATTTTGATGGATAGAAAAAAATGTCAGAGATGGCCGGAAGAATATAAGACTCTAGCACAGAATATGTACTATAGGTCACCAAAAGCTTATAGTTTTATGAGAGATCGTTTAAATTTCGAATTGCCCTCCAAATCTTCTCTCATAAGATGGCAACCGATAAAAAATTTATCCCCTGGAAATAATAATCCAATTTTTTTGAATAAATTAAAAGAAACAATCGGGAAACTGACGGTAATTGGAAAGCAATGTACACTAGTGTTTGATGAAATTAAAATCCGGCAAGATCTGAATTATAACATCGTAAGAGATTGTATCGACGGTTTTATTGATCTAGGAGATAATTCAAGAGAAGCTAAAATTGGTACACATATATGTGTCTTCATGGTTCGAGGTCTAATAGAAAACTGGAAAAATATTTTATGCTATTATGTATCTCATAATGCAATTAAGTCAGCTACTCTAAATAAGTTGATATCAGAAAATTTAGGTCTATGTTTAACTTTAGGGTTGTGTGTTCGAGCGGTTGTTTGTGATCAGGGTTCAAACAATAGAAAAGCTTTAGCTTCTATGGGAGCTACTAGAGACAAACCGATGTTAAACTTCGAAGGACCTACGGAAATCGTCAGCATTTTTGACTCGCCTCATTTATTCAAAGTCTTTCCGAAATGCAATGCTGACATCCGATATCGATTGTCCCGATGGAGTAGCAAGTTGGGATGTAGTGAGGGAACTCTACAAACTAGAAAAGTCCTCTGTTACTAGAATGTGTCCCAAATTAAATGATAAGCATGTAAATCCTATTCATTTCGACAAAATGAAGGTTAAACTTGCCACACAAATATTTAGCAGGAGTGTTGTGGCCGGGATTAAAACTGTTGCCGATTTAAATAAATTTTCTGATTTGGTGAAATTTAAAGTTCCTGCGACATGGAATTTATTTGATAAATTAGATAAATTATTTGACATCCTAAATTCAAAACATAAGTTTAATCCAAATAAATTTAAAGCGGGTCTAAAATATGATGAAACAAATGAAATTTTCAAGTTTTTGCTAACTATGCTACAATATCTAAAAGCCACGAAGCTAGTCAATGGTAAAAAAGTATTCTCTTTCGATGGAATAATACAGACCATTAACGGAATTTTATTTCTTCTTAAGTCATTGGTCCAAGAAAATATTGGTGTACAGTACATTTTAACATCGCGGTTGAACCAGGATGCATTAGAAAACACATTTGCGCTTATTCGAGGTGCAAACGGCAATAATTCTAATCCTTCAGTTCAAGAATTTAGTTTTACGGTAGCTAAATTGTTATCAATAAAATATTTAACGTCGTTTACAACATTATCGAACTGCGAAGAAGATAATGGACACATACCTCCTAATTATTATTCGTGAAGAAATTGAGCAAGAAAAACTTCCTGGTTCAGAGAGAAATTTAAACGAAATGAAAAATAGTCCGGTAATAAACGAAACTCATAAAGTTGATTACGACGTTCAGGTTCAATGCAACAAGGAGGAAAACCAAATTGAACCGGAGCTTATTACAGAATTAGATTTCATACCTTACGAGCCGGACTCCAACTCAGACGTTTCGGAGAGATATTTTGTTGGGTACTTAATTCAAAGACTTCTCAGAAAATTTAACTGTGCAAGCTGTGCTTTAGTGATGCTTAAAGAAAACGATTACTTAGAATGTAAATCGGAATTATTAATTCATCATAAAAATTATTTGCAAGATACATTCGGAAAACTCCAGACACCGTCACAAGAATTTTTTGAACTATGTAGGCGTCAGATAAATTTCTTCGAACAAAATTTTATAAGCAACGCACATACTATAGGGTTGAAACAACATTTAGTCGGAACCTTAATCGATAATTATGTGGATCGAGAATTCTATAATAAAGATAATAATTGTTTTGATCATCGCACCTTTTTATTGAATCTTATGATCCTAATATTAATTAGGAAACATAGTAAATGGTATATGGAGCGCATTAGACGGGAAAATCATGAAAGTTTTAGTGCTAGAAAAGAAAACCGGAAAACAAATATGTTAACTAAGGACAGAAGATGGAGAACAATTCTTAATTGAAAATATTTGGTTGTATTTAAACTTTTAAATAAATGAATTTGAATGGATATGATTTTTTTTTACTTTATGCTTTGAGACCCAATTCCAAGTTTTTCCCGGTTTTCTCCTCTTCTAGCTCATAAATGTTGTACCGTATAATTAAAATGAACCCACACGGAACTGCACAATTCATAACCTGATGTACTGAGACTGGGCGGCACACTGGGTACATGGCGCAGAGCAAAATCGATTAAAACAGAACTTCAAAAACAGGACATAATATATGTAGACCTATCTCACCTACAAGATGAGATGAATATTAAAATATTATCTGCAACTTTCAAGTGCAGAGTGGTTGAAAATTTGGCGTTTGGACCGCGAGGTGCCGGGTTCGAATCCTGATAGAGGCAGGATGCAAAAGGAAATTTTCATTATAGGATTACGATCATAGATAGAAATGAACACATCTAATAACCCCTGTCGGAGTGTATAACTCATGGCTCGAGCCATCTCTCATGTCAGTATTATAGGCCGGCTAAACTAATTAAATTAATTAAATTAATTAAATTAATTAAATTAATTAAATTAATTAAATTAATTAAATTAATTAAATTAATTAAATTAATTAAATTAATTAAATTAATTAAATTAATTAAATTAATTAAATTAATTAAATTAATTAAATTAATTAAATTAATTAAATTAATTAAATTAATTAAATTAATTAAATTAATTAAATTAATTAAATTAATTAAATTAATTAAATTAATTAAATTAATTAAATTAATTAAATTAATTAAATTAATTAAATTAATTAAATTAATTAAATTAATTAAATTAATTAAATTAATTAAATTAATTAAATTAATTAAATTAATTAAATTAATTAAATTAATTAAATTAATTAAATTAATTAAATTAATTAAATTAATTAAATTAATTAAATTAATTAAATTAATTAAATTAATTAAATTAATATTAATGGAACCTAAAGTAATTGAAGCATTCATGAAAAAGTCAGACGCCAGAAGTAGACCACTTTCTACTTTAGCGTATAAGATTACACACTCTTCAAAAGTTAGTAAGTTTGTGTATATGATCAATAATCTTTTGTTATGTAGTTTCAAAGATTTCACTTCAGCGTAATTTGTCTCGCTTCCTCATCTCCCGTATCCCAATTTCCATATTTTAATTATGTGAAAAGTTAAAATTGCATCCATAAATTCTGCCCCTGCCTATGTAAATCCTAAAAGTCATATGTGCCGCATCAGAAAGAAAATTGTATTCTTAACATTTCAAATCAATCTATAAAACTTGAAAATTAATTTTATATTCGCTATACAATGTAATACATAAACCAAACTGTATCATAAAAACATTAATTCTTAACAAAACATTCATATACACACACACGCATGAATCATGTAAAACACATCTATAATACTTTATTTGCTATACATAGCTGATCTTTTTACTTTATCATAAAATAGAATGGAAAAACAAAAAATGAAATACGATCGAAAAAGATCTTGAATCAGGTACCAATATAAGCCGGAACGCGCGCTGGCCTCAATGTAGGGATTTATTCTGCATAAATTCTCTTATTATCTATTTTACTTTATGGGTTGTACTACTGTAATGATGGAAACTAGCTACATCTGTAGTATTCTGGTAAAAGTAATTTGGAATAAAATTAATAAATTTTACGATTGCGTCTTTGGAAAAATTACCAAAGGAATTGGTTTTTTACTAATTTTTCGGTTAATACTTAAAATTTAACAAATCGCCACCGTCAATCATCTCAGATTTTTTTTCTGCGTCTTTTGATATATCATAATCTAAGGTTTGTTGACTGATATCGTCGCAATGGTACCAAAACTTTTTCGATTTTTGCGAATATTGTTTACTTTGTAATGCCATAGCGGAAAAACTAGAAGGAAAAATGGAAAACGCCACCGTCAATTTTCCTAAAAAACTTCAATTAAAATTTTAAGACATAAATGTTGGCGATCGGTTGGTTAGTTTTTATACTATGGTACCACGAAAAGTCGTGTTTTTGCAAAATACGTGAATCGGGGCCTTAAGGCCCCGATTCACGTATTTTGCAAAAACACGACTTTTCGTGGTACCATAGCATAAAAACTAACCACCCATCGCCAATATTTATGTCTTAAAATTTTAATTGAAGTTTTCTAGGAAAATTGACGGTGACGGTGGTTTTTTCCATTTTTCTCTCTAGTTTTTCCGCTATGGCATTACAAAGTAAACAATATTTGCAAAAATCGAAAAAGTTTTGGTACCATTGCGACGATATCAGTCAACAAAACTTAGATTATGATATATCAAAAGACGCAGAAAAAAATCTGAGATGATTGACGGTGGCGATTTGCTAAATTGTAAATATTAACCGAAAAATTAGCAAAAAACCAAATTCCTTTGGTAAAAAAAAGAAAGCAAAGTAAAGAACCAATCGTAAAATTTATTGATTTTATTCCTAATTAGTTTTACCAGAATACAACAGATGTAGTTAGTTTCTATGGCTTGTTTCGATGTACATATGTATGTATATGGAAGATAAAAGCAAAAGGACGTTATCGATGAACAGCTGTGAAACTAACAATATTTTTTAGTGGTGTGTATGAAAATGAGATGGTTGGCTTTCAATCGCTAATAAATACCATAGTAAATTGTATTTGTATTTTATCTACTTATAGAGAATGAAAAGATAAGTATTGTAATGAGATATGAATACATATATATTATGCTGTACAGATGTGTGTACATTTGGAATAGTATGAATGTCCTATAACAATAGTTGGTGATAACAAAAAAATGATGGGATTGAAAATTAAACTATGTGTTGTTGTTGTTGATGTAGTGATTTAGAATAATAAATCCATTTATCAAAATTTTCACGCGGAATTGATTTTATTTTGTTTACCTTGAATTTACATCTCGTAAATCGCGATACATAATTTTATACAAGCAAATCTGATCGTTTGTTGGTTAAAATTACACCTCAAGTTCATACTTTTTTCTATATTCAAGATGTATACTAGGGGCTGATTATATAAGCAGAATGAAGGCTGCCATATGAAAATTGTCTACGAGCTAGGTGCAAAATAACAAAGTTAAAAATGTGTGATCTCAAAACGGTGGTACAACAACAAGTGCATTACAACAACAATTACATTATACATATATCAAACATTTTTAACTTTGTTATGTTGCACTATATTTGGGTGCACTTAGCTCGTAGACAATTTTCATGCGACAGCCTTCAGTACGATTTACGATTATCGACTCAAACTAATTTTGACAACTTTTTATTGAAAACAAAAAGATCAATCATTAGGATTTGTGTCTCGCATTTATAACCGACAATCCAAAACACTTTAAATAACGTAATGACTTTATGTTTGCTTAATAATACCCCAGATTCCTAATTTCAAAAACCTATTGAATTTGACGGCGGGGATGCCAGATCCAAAAAAACTATCAAACTATCAAAAAAATCAAATTAATTTGGGTTTGTAAATCTTGATTAAACTACCGGTCATTTTGCCGTACACAAGACCATCAAATTTTATATCCAAAATCTCTATGTATGTATATAATAATGACGTGTGTGTTTGTAACATTAAGAACTGCTGTACCAATGTTGATAAAAATTGGTGTATATGTTGTATGGGTCATGAGAATGGTTTTTAGCTGAAAATGGTCCACCGGAAGTTGCAGCTTCCGGAGGAGCATTTTCGGTTGATAAACTCAAAAACTACTGTATGAACTGTAATAAAAATTTATATATATGTTCTATGGGTCGTGAGCCACTGGAAGTGGCAGCTTCTATGGGAGTTTTTTTCGATTTATTAATTACATTGATAAGATCGCAAATCAACATACATAGCAATAGCAATTGCTTTTTCAGGAATAGCAGGAACATTATTAGATGGCAATAGAACACCTCATTCAGTACTAAAACTCCCATTAAATATGCAAATAATTTAAACACCAACATGTAACACACCAAAAACATCAAGAAAGGTATTGCAACAATGCAAAATAATAATCTGGGACGAATGCACAATGGCACATCAAAAATCATTAGAAGCATTAGATAAAACGTTACAAGATTTATGCAACAACCAACAGATATTTGATGGTACAACAATATAATTATCAGATGATTTTAGACAGACACTAACATAGGTACCTGTTATAACCAGATCAACTCCAGCTGGTGAACTAAACGAATGTTTAAAACCATATAATTTCTAGAGAAACATTTAAAAATTTAAATTTAACAACAAATATGCGTTTTCAATTGCAAAACGATGAATCTGCTGTACCATTTCCAAAACAATTATTAGACATTGGAAATGGAAAAATTCAAATTGATAGTGCAACTGATTCAATTACATTTCCACAAAACTTTTGTATTTTAAAAGACTAAAAAGAGGAATTAATTGAAAGCTTATACCCAAATATTGACAGCTAGTTTTATATAAATATAACAAATTTTATAACTACTTCTGACTACTAGACATCTGGAACCGGGTCAATTCTATAATTAATACAAACATGTCCTGTCCCTATATCTGGTTATTTGTAAAACCGTTAGTCTTAATCGCACACTCTAAATAATGGTAAATCAATAATAATGATATTGGCTTCTTAATTTGCAACTCCAATTCTCCGGAACTTGTCAATAAACCTTCAATCGTGGTGTGCCAGGATCCATCCATCCATCCATCAAATTCATATGGAAGGAATGTGGAACCTGACACAAGTCGAAGTCTCATAAATATTATGGCCACATTATCGAATTGTTTAAATGTTCAATCGACATATTCCATTTCCTTTCATTGGTTTTGGCGACGTTGGCCTGTATATGATCCAAAAAATGATTGACCCAAAAAAGGTGCAAATACCCGAAATTTGAATGAGGAACGAATGAACGAGGGATTCCATCTCTCATTTTAAGTTGGTCCTCAACCGTCCATAAAATGAAGAGACCAACCACCAGAAGTTGGTAATCAACCTCGTCTATGGTAAGTCAACATCAATTAACATTTTGTAATAAAAAATTACTTATCGAAATGTACTAAGTACAGCAATTACCAGATTACCAGCAGTGAATACAAGCGGGTCAATATTTATTGCTATAAAATTAGTAATCTACAGATAAATCAAGAACAGTCATCTTGTCAGACAAAAGATGTAAACTTCAGGATAGATCTTATATAAACTATCGGCTATCATAAGCTATCTTACCTTCGCAATCCTCTCGTATTCTAAAGAGTTGAATCAGTCGGTATTTCCATAAAAATTTGATTCGTATCAACAGGCTCGTAGTGAAATATGGCGTTATCAGCGCTTTGTAGGTTCTTTGTAGTTTAGTTTTTGGTGAAATATTAACAGTTCTAATGCAATTTGCTTAATCCGGTTATGTAGTTTATCCATGCGATGGTTCTTGCTCTATATAGAGATTATATTTTGATCATATATCATCAATTCTAAGTAATCGAACTTTCTCATGCTTCTCATTTGCCGTTTGCTTGCTCTCTAGTAACTGATATTTTCTTGTTCACAACGCTGATGTGAAGCTCATTTTTGTACGGTTTCGAAAACGAACTAACTTGATTTATATTATTTTAATATAAGGAGTTGCGCTACTCTTTGTTCTGTCGAATGATATTCTCTAATGACAGGATGAAAAAAGTTTTAGCTATTTGGTTTCATTGCCGAACATTATACCCGTATTTTATTTTAGAAGCCACATACCCCTTAAAAAGTATATCAGAAGAAAGAGTATACTTAAAAAGTATATCAGATTATGTTGGAATAATAAAAGTCAAGATTAAAAGATAGGAACTGCTTGGATATTTGGAATTTCGCTTCTTACGAAAAGGCATCTTCATTTAAAATGGGGTGTGGGGTTTCTAATGTTTTATTAATGAGTAAAGGGTTTCGTTCAGCCTAACCAATCTCATCCATTTAAGTACCTTATGTTTATTTTAAGATGGGCTTATAATCCTACCATAAAACTGAAGTTGATTTGAATTGGTTCAGACATTTTCAAATTCCATTCGATATTTTAAGCTTGTTACATTCCAATTTGTTTATTAAAGACATCGATTAAATTGTAACATCTATATCGTAGCTTTGTTAAACAGTGGTTGACTTAGAAAACATAATGACCAGCAAAGTTATTTACAGCGATCGCATCTTAGCCACGAGTACCATATGGACTACCGACCAAATCGTAATTTTGCAATTTATTGAAAAACTACAAACAAATTACTGAGAACTCTTAATTCAAGGTATACAGGAAAGATAAACTTTCGGCAACACATGAGAAAGAAGTAAGATGATCCTATCGGCCAAATGCTTTTCAATATATTCTTATAAAACGTCATACGTGAGCTCAATATACGCTAGGGCAACTGACATTAGCATATGTTAATGACATCTGGTCGTAATTTGCAAACAATTTCAGTAAATCTTCTGCATGATTGAAGATATTTTTATCATAACGCGTCATTCACTTGATGTGCAATGCCGTAGACAAACATAAAATTTATCGCGATTTTCATTTATATAGATTGAAAATTAAATTATAATAATCGTAATAAACAAGTTGTGGTGACTATTAGAAACGCGATTTTTGCAAGTGTGCCTAATTTATCGGGATATATTGTATTTACCTAGTTATGAAAACTTAATAATTCTGTTTTGGAAAAATCGAGTACAGACCGACAGGCAGAAATAACTTAGTAATCTAAATAACGCGATTATCTATTTTGTGTCTGTCTACGGTAAAACACACGATTTTTAATAATCGGGGTTATCTTTTACACAATTATGAAGGCATTCTAAAATTAACATCTGAACATTGCGCTGGTTACATCAGTGGTCGCTATGTTAATTGCGAGTGATCCACGCTAACCGTATACGGTTAAGAGGCATCCAGAGGCTTGTTGTACTTGAGCAGTTGAAAAATTACCATTCATTAATAATTCGGAATTATGATTGAATTACGAGATACGACCCCATCTCGGAAAAGTATATATGTTGAATTGGAGTCTTTGAAAATTCATTACCCAGCAAGGTGTGTGCCAGCAAGTTAAAACTCATTCAATGGAATGTATAGAACTGACTGAAATTTACCAGACTTCCAGTCAACACCGAAAGTGTAAAAGAAACAAAAGAAATATTTGGGGTAAAAATTTAATGCAACCAGTAGATATTGGGGTAGATACTCGATCGGCTAGCAAGCAAGCAATTTGTTAGTCAAAATCCTGGCTACTCAATTAATTTTACCAAGAAAATTTGAATTTCAAATTACATTTCTTATAAAATTTTTGTTTTTTTTTGCGATTGTACAGTAAATTTTGCGGCTTCAAAAAATAAACAGCAAATTTTTGTATTGTTTTACTGTGCAATTGCAAAAAAAAACAAAAAATTTATAAGAAATGTAATTAAAATCCAAATTTTCTTGGTAAAATTAATTGAGTAGCCTGGATTTTGGCTAGCAAATTGCTTGCTTGCTAGCCGATCGAGTATCTACCCCATTATGTATTACATATATACAAATAATTGAATCATTCGTGAAAAATGAGCAATACAGTTTTAATATCCCCTAAGGGATACGATCACTCTCTTTAGATCTGTCTTTAGATATTTGGGTGACTAATAGCGTTTTCACTGGCACACAAATCCACATCCACATCCAAATTTTTGGATTTTTTATTTTTTGCCACAGAACACGATTTTGGATTTTTTTTTTACGTTTGCTCACACATATACTAAACGTCATGTCAATTGTCAAAAAAGACGTTGCGCCATTTATATTTTATTATATTTGTGATAATTGTTTAAGCAATTTGTGTTTTTATTAAATTAAATTTTGTTTAATTCAAAGTGTTGTTTTATAAAGATTATTGCGTGTGCACCGATAACAATGTTACAACAAATATATATTGATATTGATATCGAATATGCTAAATTAACCGTTTTATGGGATAACCCCATAATTACCGGGAATACCTCAAATGAATGTAAATACACTCTCTTACCCAATTTAATTTGAAAATGATTAAGTTGCTTTTGAAACAGCTGAGAGTCATTAAGACAGTTAAAGGCATATTTTGATAATAATATTTCATCCCAGATTTCATCGTTATCCCATAAAACGGTTAATTTAGCATATTCGATATCAATATCCGTGCTGTAGTAGTCACGAAGAGCCCGTCTAAATAATTTTTGCAAACTTTCATATTCTTCGAGGCTTGTTGATAATTTTAGTTCGATTATTATCCATTTTAACCACATTCACTTTCATTTGATTCGTCAGACATTATTATAAATAAATTATTTAATAAAATATAGTAAAATCTATAATAAAAACAAGAAAAAACACGGCTTTCAAGTTTGCGCTATTTACTATAATTTACAGCGGATGAAATGCAAATGTTGTAAAGTTATTTGTTGTAACATTGTTATCGGTGCACACGCAATAATCTTTATAAAACAACACTTTGAATTAAACAAAATTTAATTTAATAAAAACACAAATTGCTTAAACAATTATCACAAATATAATAAAATATAAATGGCGCGACGTCTTTTTTGACAATTGACATGACGTTTAGTATATGTGTGAGTAAACGTAAAAAAAAAATCCAACAAATTTTTTGGATTTTTTTTCAAAAAAAAAAAAAAGACAAAAAATCTAAAAAAATCCATTTCCAATTGATTCCAATCAGAAAAAAATGTGGATTTTTGTGCCAGTGAAAACGCTATAAAAAACTTATGTGAAAATGCACCCGAAATATTAATAATTTAAATCATTACGTTAAATCGAGCTCAATGAGGTCAGTTCCTGAGTTTAGATGACCATTTACTTTGCTACTCGTACTACGAGATTTCTTTATAAAAAAGTTATATTATTTCATTATGATTGTAATATTGTAAAAACAAACAACAAATACCCGAACGCTTCATAATAAGAACTGAAAATTAACAAAAATCAATATATAAATATGTTTGTTGTTGTAACCAAACCATTAGGTATTTGGACAAAAAAACCTTTTTCATTCTTTCGTTTTATGTTTATTTTCGATGCACATGTCTCCAAAAGATAAAAAATGAAAAATTACGAAAATACAAAATTTGATGAAGATTTCAAAATGGTATTGTAAGCTCCATCTACTAAAAAAAATAAACCAGTGTTTTGTGTCTTAGCTTTGAAAATCGACCACGTGTTACCTTGAATCGGGGCCTTAAATTTTTTTATTTTCATTTCAATTTTTTTCATTTTGGATTCATGGACAAAAATGTTATGTCGCAGCTGCGTAATAAAATTGTTGTGCGTGAATCCGAAATGAAAAAAATTGAAATGAAAATAAAAAAATTGAAGGACATTTTTGAGATGTAGATTTTTGTTTAAATTTTATTTTTGAGCGAACAGAATAAAACAAAACAAAAAAATTTAATAATTTAATTTAAATTAAGGGTTTAAATTAAAAATTAAAATCTGTTGCGCAGTAGTTTGAATCCAGAAACCAAAATTGTGTGTAGCATGACTGAATGTTAAACAATTTTTTCTTTAATATCGAATAATTGTCGTGCAACCATTATTATAATCCATTGTGCCCTTCCACACTTGTATTCTTGCATCAGATTTTTTTCCTCGTTTTTCTCCTCTTTACCTACAAACTAAATTTAAGGTGGGGGTTTTGTGTTGTTAAATTTTCAACAAATTTTTTTTTTGTTTATTGTGTTATTACGCACTACCACAAAGATAATAAAAATAAATACGTATATACAAAAAATTGCGTTTGAGGTTGACAACAATATTTTTAACTTTAATTTGTTTTAACCGTCGTCTCGTGAAGAACTAAATAAAAAATAAAAAAAGTAATATTTTGTAAAAGTTACAAAAAATGTCGGAAATTAATTCAATGCAAGATGGGTGGAGTAAGGAACAAACCTTACTATTAATAAGCGAGCTTCGCAAATATCCTTGCTTGTACAACCCACTTGATAATAATTTTACCAACAAAAAATTACGCAGTGAAAAATATAATAGTATTGTTGATCAAGTGAAAACAAAAAAACTAATGGTGACCGTGCCGGATGTAAAAAAAAAAATTAGAACGCTGCAAAGCCAAATTTCAAAAGAAAAGTCAAAAATTCGCAATTCAAAAAAAAGCGGTGTAAGTAGCGATTCAGTGTATCAACCGAAGTTATGGTGCTACAATGAATTGGAATTTTTAATTAACATGCATGACTCCACACCAAGCAATTCTAATTTGAATATTTCTGATGTAAGTAAAGTTATTGTACTTTTCATATACCTAACTTAACCTCAATTATTATTTTGTATGTTATTTATTTTCAGTTTGGAATAGAGGCTATTGACAGCCCCGATGAAGAGGAACGTAGTACAAAGCTCCGTCCAAAAGTAAGTTGTATTTTTTTTTAACAAACATTATTATTGGTAATTGGTAATTGTGAAGTGATAATCACAATTACCAATAATGTGGAATAGTTTTGGAATTACAATCGCGTTAGTTTTGTTTTTGTGAAGTTGATTTTTATTTTAACTTCCCTTTGTGTGAATTTTATAATCATGTAGAAGATAACTCCAAGACTGAAGTGAAGTTGCTTAGCTTCGCCGTGCGAGGATCTCCTGGCAGGTTAGATGAATGGTGTAGAGAAACTGAAACTGATAGTAAACTGGGAGATTATATTAATTAGTAATATCGATTTTTGTTTTCATTATTATTATATGTTACATTTTTATTAATATATTATATTAATTAAGTTTTTACTATTTTCAGAAAAGAAATAAAAAATCGGAGGAACTTCAAACTCAAGCAATTAAAGCACTAAAATTAGCTAGTGATTGCTTGAAGAAACCAACGGAAGTTGTACTATCGAAGAAGGATGAATTTTGTCGCTGGAGATTCTTCAATTGGTTGGGAAAAAAAATCGAGGAAAAGCAAATTTTGCAAAATCAGCAAAATTTGTATAAATACAGAAACATACCCTTTCGTACGACAACGCCAACTTCTGCTTCATCGTCGATATCACAGTTTCCCCGATATTCGCCAAATTTTGAAAATTCATCAGACTTTCCTTGTTCTCCATCACCTGTTCCGTATTGTAATAGCCCCTTTTTAGAATCCAACCTACTATCTGTTTCCGATAGATCCCCTCCGTATTTAAATTCTCAACCTGAACATCAAAATAATCATTATCAATTTTCCCCACCCAATTCTAATTTAAATTCATCAGCGCCAAATAAAAAAAAAATCGATATAATTGAAATAGTTACTATAAAACCACCAACAAATTTGAATTCGACCAAAGACACCTTACAATTAGCAATGGATAGCATTGGATTTGAGGATAGTATTTAAAAACAAAATTATTATAATATTTTATAAAGTATAAAAAAGGATTTTGAATTTTACAATCATGTTTGAATTTCTTGTGTGATATTAAATAAATTTATATAAAAAAAATTTTTTGTTTAATTTTGCTTCAAATATCTGAATCGAAATTCCTGGTTGTTGACTTTAACTTAAACTCCATACTCTATTTTGAGCCGCGGCGTATCTATTAGGTTAGTATTTTAAGTAGGTATGTATGTATGTACTACAAGCCACGCAAGTAAAAAATTATCTACTCAGGTTTAATTTTACCTATGGCACGCTATATTGGCTTTCCCTGAGAATAAAAAATTCGGAAAATATTTTCATAGCATTTTTGACGGTATTGAGTTGCTGGCGGAATCAGTTTAGTGTAAATAATTTCAAATCAAAATTGAATGAACTATTTGATACAAAAATTTGCTTTGGGAAAAATAATTTCACAAATAATTCTTAACTTTGCTTCTGAAATATTTTCACTTTAAACTGACTCCATAAATAAGCCATAAAAATACAATTCAGACAAAAATTTTGTGTTTTTCCCCCCAAAAGGGTATTATACACTAGAGATAAATGTACACTAGGGCCACATAGAATTAATTTAAAGTAAAAAACAAAATAATCTCTTGAAAATGTATTTAATTATTAATCAGATATAATTAAATTCGGCCTTCATTATTAAAATATTCTGTAAGCTGTTTTCTAACAACATCGCCACTTTTTGTGCTGTTTGGATTTGAACGAACTCCAATCCCCTTTCGTTGAAGAGCCTCATATTCTTCCGAAAAAATTGAATCCTTGTACCAAGTGCTTTTTGTAATTAAAAAATTGTGTAGTACACAACAACACATCACAATTTTAACAACCTTATCTTCATGCAGATTAATTGTTTTTTGACAGATCTGGAATCTATTGCTTAAGATACCAAAAGCACGTTCTATAGTCTGCCGAGCTCGACTTAAACGGAAATTAAAAGTTTTTTTGTCTTCGTCAGTTGTAGTAAAAGGATACGGTGTTATTATATTTTCCGTTAATGAGAATGCATTATCCGCTACGATTACATGTGGTAATACCCTTCGATTCCCAACTAATTTTTTGGGTGGCAAATAATTATCCGCTTGCTGCAAAATATTGTTTAAATTGGACCGTTGCAAAGCTCCTCCATCGCTTACCCGTCCATTGCAACCTACATCGATAAATATGAATTTGGCGTACGCATCGGCAAGGCCTAATAATATAACGCTATGAAAACCTTTGTAGTTATAAAAAAGCGGTACATTGGTTTTAGCAGGTCTGAAACCTATGTGCTTACCATCCAACGCACCAATACAATTGGGAAATTGGTATTTTAGTTTGTACTCGTCGGCAATTTTTAACCAATCTTCTTCTGTTGTTGGAAACTACAATGAGAATGAAAGGAAACAGACCAAAAAATAAATGGTTATACATTTAAAAAATAAAAATATATGTTGATTAAATATTTTTTAAATAAGTTACCTTCAAAAATTCCTTGCTCAAATTTTTATAGATCGAGTCACACACTTCTAAAACCGCCATAGAAAGAAAGGATTTTGAAAGTTTTGAACTGTAGTCTAGTTCCATATAACTTTCGCCGGTTGCTAAGAATCGTAAAGTAATCGCAAGCTTTTCTTCAGCACTAATCGCGTCTCTCAAATGAGTATTATTTCGTTTAATATCGTTTTTAATTTTCAGTAGAATAAAATTGAAGGAATCTTCATCCATCCTGAGATAGTTTTTGTAGTCCCCGGGAATCGGTTTTAATTCCTTTATCAAATAATGTGTGTCCCCAATAGTTTTTCTTGATTTTCGGTATGGTTTAATCCAGCAACTCCTTTTCGATTGAGGCTCTTCCTCCTCTTCTATGGCAGCTAACAATAAGCAGGCGGCAGCAGATGACATTAAAGCGGCAACTGCAGGAGTATTTACAGGATTTTCAAATGCCTTAGAAACGGCATCAGTAACTAATTTTTCGTTACGTGTATTCATTATTAATTGTGTAAATTAACAAAATTATTTAATATTTTTTATTAATCAAAATTTTTCCATAAAGTATGTACGTGTACAATATGTAATTTTAAATTTTCTTGTTCTCTTGTGTGCGTCAAATCACGAAATGAAAATAATTTACATATACATAGATAAGTAACAACAGTCGAAGAATACAAATATAAACGAAAAGTGTTGTCGATATGTGTCATGAACAATACAAGTGTGGAAAGGCCCATTAACTGTACGATGAGTTAACCCTTTGACTGCCCTGTGCATCATATGTAGTGATGATACACTTTGTCATATTTTTTATTACAAAATTTTGTTTGAGACTGAGAGCATTACTCAACTGATAAAAATAATTAAAGTAGCTATTATATTTACAAACTGTAAAAACAGTTATAAATTATGTACAGAAATTATAACATGTGTTTGGTATATTTTGTATTTAGTCTTATTACATACATTTCAACTATTTTGATTTGATGCTTGATAACGAGAAAAATTGTGAACCATATGCACAGAACGTCTGACTAGTAAGTTTAAATAATAATGGTGGACAGGCAAAGGGTTAAACAGGTAAGACATTGAAAATGAATTGTGATGAGGTTACTCAAGAGAGTGACATTAAATTTGTATTTTTAATCCCTAGAAGAAAATGTACATCAAACATATGTATGGGGACGTTGCCGTAATGGCGTTGATTGGTCCATGTACTTGTAAAAAAATTATTAAAAATCTTATCAAAAAGACCAAACGTGTAGGTAAGGTCGAAATAACGAGGAATTAGAACTCACATTGTATACGTGTACATAATTATTTCTAATGGTCATTCGCTTTTTATTTCAAGGTCCAATTAATGCACAAGGATATGTTTTCTAATTCATAACTATTACGGGTGAGGAAAAAAGCAAATAGCAGACATTTTTCCGAGATCATATTCTTCAATCTTCAAGTTTGGCCCTCAGTTGTAATAGCTTAGTATACTTATTAATGGATCAACGTATGATTTAATTAAATTAGGGTTCAAATCTAATTATTGACAAAAACTAGTGAAATTGTATATATTAAACAAGTTGTAATATTGCATATTTTTTAATTGATAGATTGATTGGAGTGTGCAACCAAGCCAAAAACGTGGATGCCGGGCAATCCGCACACCCTTTTATATATAAGTTAATTATTTTGAATGAACCCTGTTTCAGACATCTAGGTCAGGTTTCAGTGGTAGGCCCATTGTGATACCACGCATTCACGCCACCTGCACATTGCAAGCTCCATGTCAACCTGTACATTGACGTGGACGTTGGGTCGGCGCTGAATTCTGCACTCCATCAGAGGGTCTTAGTTGTGTTTATTAACATCACCGATTGTAATCGATGATGAAAATTCGATTTGCATCTAGCCTCTGATGGGATTCGAACCCAGTACCTCCCGGTCCAAATACCGAAGCTTTAACCACTGCACCACTTGTCTGGTAGACATATAAGTAGTCAATAGTTACTAAGTTGTTAGTTCAATGAAATAGAATGTAAACCGGCTACCTTGTGCTACCGACATAATTGGCTTCAACATTTATTATATAAGTTTCAATAAATCATCATCCTCAACTATTTATCTACTATTTCAAATAACAACATAATAGAATGATTAATAATTTATTAAATAAAAAATAAAATAAAATCAATATAACGCAATAGATCGTAAGGACTATTATTAACTATATTAATTCAACCCGAACAAAAATTGTAATATTTTATATGCAAAGCAAAATTATGTCTATTGTATGTAAGTTGTGCAAATTTTTTCGTTCGTTGCCAAGTGAAAGTGAATAACACAAGAATGGCATTAGGAAATCTGGAACATTATGGCCCGTGAGCAGGCGCTTTTATCCTAATTACTCCTCATCGGCGATATAATAAATTGCAGGTGGGCGCGATATAATAAATTGCAGGTTAATTTAGGCATACTGCAAAAGAAGATTTATTGTTCAGAAAGTTGAACCTACATTAATTTGTGGAAAAAATTCTTATTTTTACAAATCGTTTATATATTTAGAAAATCTCATGACCATGGTGGTTTATGAATTCAAAAATGGTTAAAATGAACCACTTATGCCGTTTGTCATAACTAAACAAATGTTTAAACTTCTGCTATTGTTCAGCACGCGACTGATACAATTCAATTTAGGTAGTTACTTTTCGATTAGATTCCATTAGATAGAATTGTCATAATTTTATTATGTTGTACTCCAGATGATTTTAAAATGCCTGTACTTGTAAATTAACAAATAAACTACACAGAAACAACATTTTATTTTAGTGATATATGTCTTTATGTTTCACGGACTTTTGGTTTTAATTTAGTTTAGTCAATGTAGTCGATTAAGGCACACAGCATTAATATAAAACAAAAAAATTAGCTTTCAAGTGAATGTGTAAAATCCTCGAGACTTAAGCCGCAGCCACACGAATGCAAATATCAACCAACGTTGGTGTATTTTATGCCTGGAAAATATAGGTAAAATATGACAAACTCTACTGTCTACACGATTTGCTGTATTTGTTTTATCCTTTGATCTTTTTTGAAAAACCGCCTATTGAGCGAATACGCGACAATGTTGGACAAATGTAACCTGATTTGAAATTGTCATTTGTTTTGTGGCTACACGATTTGTTATTTGGACCAATACGCCAATGTTGGTTTGCATTCGTGTGGCTTTAGGATAACTTCAATGTTCGGGTTAGTAAATGGAATGAAATAAGGTCATCTTCCAGCATGCCAATATGCCGCATCCAGCAGCAATATGCATCTTTCAGCTGCCCTGGAACCTGGCTGGGTTTCAATGGACTAATTATTCGCTCATTAATTAATAAAATTTATTGTGTACCTTAGAAATAAGGCGGCTAAATCCCAACCTAAAGGGAGAACCCTTGAGATGTATAGTGCCAGCAAAATAAAAATAATATTAAATAAATAAAATGTTGTCAAATAACTTTTGCTTACTACCATTTGCAAATAACTATTGGCTAGTTTGGAAACAGCTTCGCATAAAAAGGCAAATAAAAATCAAACAATTAGCCGAAAACAATTTTAAAACAAGAAAAAAATATTATTTTTACTTATTTTTCTATGATGAAAGTAACTGATTGTTTTGTATTCAACGAATTATTTTAGATGAAAACTTAACTATAGGTAGCCGTTCAACGTGTATTACTAAAAATTATTATATGTACTTATATTATTCAATGAATAAGCAATCATTAAGCCATAGTTTTGTTTTGTTTCAAAATACGCTAAAAGTTTTATTTATTATGTTTGGTAAAACATTTAGGGGACTAGTTTTGGGTTCATGTTACACGCTGCGTTAAATACTTTTATGTTAAATGTTGCGTTAAATTGTTGCGTTAAATATTGCGTTGATTACGTGACATTTTAACGTAAAATGTTATACAGAAAAACCTTGATTTAACCCTTGAAACAGAAAGAAAGAAAACATATTTTAATTTGAGTGATTAACTTATTTTTTCCACGTTCGTCTAAGTTGTAACATTTCTCATTTTTAAGTATGATCGTATTCTATACCAATTGAACTAAAAGTTCTCAAAATTTTTTACTTTTTATTGGGAGTAAAACATACAAAAATAGACGTCTAAAAGGAGAAAAGGTACCCGGGTGCCCACGTCACTCACATTAGGGTTAACGGACTAATTGGGGAGTTCTTAGCCGATTTGGGATTGGGTGTGTTGGATGGAAATGGGATAGTCATTTCCGTTCACCCCTATTCCCGTTACAACAACAACATCCAAAGCATTTACGCTATTGACAGACAAGTAACATGATACAGATACAACATCACTGCATTCTTGTTAAACAACGAATATCATCAACCTGACCAACAATGTATGTTATATGTCACAACCAACGTGACCATGTGATGTCGATGACCAGCAATGTGATGTCGATCACATTATATGAGAACAATTTATTTCTTATTGTATTTTGCAAATTAATCAGAACTAGAAACATAATCAACATAATAAGTATATGTCGATCACATTACGTGGGAAATAATTTATCATTTTCCTGTTTGCAAATTGATCAAAAAAAAAATAGAAATGTTGATTTTTAATTTTTATAATCAACGCTTTCTGCGTTCATTCTCAGTTTGGCTTTCTAGTTGTTAACATCTTTTTTTATCTGTTGTTAATGTTGTAAAACCAAATAAAAATTTATAAATTTATATTAATAACTTAATAAAAAAAAACACTCGAGTATTACTCGAGTGTGTAAAAAAATTTAAGTTGAAACGTTAATAAAAATATTACTGGATTCTTAAATGATTTTTAACCGATTATGTTGGGTGGAAGTGGGATTTTTGGAAGAATTGCTGGAATATGGCCCCGAGGAATGAAACTCGACCATGATGGGATTGGGTATGCTGGATGGGAATGGGATTCTTAAATGATTTTGAGAAGGAATTCTGGAATATTGCAAAAGTGCACTAACTCCGCAAGGAACTGCAGTGTTTGGAAACCATCGACTTCTTGCAATTAGCGATGACATACGTGATTTTTCATTTTTGACCTTATGTTTTACCAAACATTTGTGGTTCATGTGGAGCTTGAACCCCGTTGGTTTTTTTTTATTATTTCACTGCAGAGTTCATCGAACTATACGCAGATATTTAATATTTTAAAATTTCAGTTAACCGGTTAATATCTGCGTATTAGTTAATACTTCAGTAATTGATGATTTAAATGTCCTTAAGTTATTTCCATAGCGAAGCTTAATGAATAATTTGAGACATCTGCATAAAACATTGTTATAAGAGGAGATTTTTGTTTTAAAAAGCTCTATTCTATAGTGAGACACTGGCCTTGTTGGGTATTTTCGAATATCTGATATTTGAACTAATATGAAATTGTGTTTGTTAAGATTTTTAATTATTTTGTAGGCAACCATTAGCAATTCTCTATCATTTATAGTTTTAAATGACAAAAAACCATCATTTGAAGGTGTTCTGGTTGGTACAATCATTAGATATTTGATAACTTTTTTTGGAGCACGAAGATGCTGTTTAACAAATAGTCTGGTGCCCCAGTCCATATTGGATTTGAATACACTATATGTGATTGTATGTATGATATGTAGATCATACTGAGGATTGGTTTGGGTAAATACTTTCGCTTGTTTTTATCGCAAATATATATGGTATAATGGATTTCTTTAGTTTATGTTTATGTAAATTCCATTTAAATTTGGAGTCATTTACAATCTCCAAATATGCCATTATATGTTGTTGCTCTTTATGATTATACGAAAAGTATTAATTTAGAATTAAATTTCAGGAAATCTCTAGTTGCATCTGAAATATACATAATTTTTCCTTAGGTGCTGATTTAATGAAGCAATTGTTGAAGACCAATATCATCATTAACCTCGATTAAATCATAGGCAAGACATTGTGTCTTGTCTGTGATTAAACCTGCTAAAATTTTATCCTTCCTTCCAGTAGATTAGAATTGAATTGTCTCGTGCCGTAGGATCGCTATGTGTCTGGAACCGGGTCGTTCCGTTCTAAAAAAAATGAAGTACCTGTCATATCCTTCCTGCTTGTCATATGTAACAAAGCTGTATGAATAGGACCGGCATTATCCGGCTCATCTTGTCTAGTAGTTGGTCCTACAGTCCATTCAATCAATCAATTTCAATTAACATTTACGAATTTATGAAAGTCCTTATTCGTATTATTTTCTACTTTATTAAATCATATCTTATGACAATGGTATTCATTTCTAGCATATGATACATTGAAAATTCTTCATTTTCTCTAAGCTAACTTACATTTTTTGATTATCATTTATGTACATAATAATATAACTATCGAAACCGACTAAAGGGTGACTATATCAACATTTATTTATCAACAATTAATTAATATAGGTACCTACGAGGAAAAGGAAAATTTCTCAATGAAATTGAATTAAAAATAAAAAACCGATGATCTATGATAAATAATATAACGTAAAGTATACGTTATATTATTTATCATAGATCATCGGTTTTTTATTTTTAATTCAATTTCATTGAGAAATTTTCCTTTTCCTCGTAGGTACCTATATTAATTAATTGTTGATAAATAAATGTTGATATAGTCACCCTTTAGTCGGTTTCGATAGTTATATTATTATGTACATAAATGATAATCAAAAAATGTAAGTTAGCTTAGAGAAAATGAAGAATTTTCAATGTATCATATGCATCATATGTATCATATTATATACTCGTTTTAAAGAACATTGTGCGAGTTAACATTTTAATACATTTATATTCCTGTAAATTATGGTTCGCATAAATATAAAATGGGAAACAACCCAAGTATAACAAAACGAAAGTAAAAATTGAGCACAGTATTTTCCTTCGTTTTCATCCAAAATTAACGAAAGTTAAACTTCACATTATAATGATAGTGTTTGTAGCGTATACGTATTATATACATATGCGTATACAAATGGCGTTATTTAGTTTATTGTGAGAACGCTAAGTTTATAGTAACTTTTAACGATGCGGATACATTATTGTCAACTTTGATATTAATTTAATTGAAGATAGGAAGGCTGTAAATCAATTGGTAATGTAAAGATTCATTCGAGATATTTTGGTACAATCTATTATATTTTGTTTTCCTATTTTATATTTAGAAATCATTATTTATGAAGCAAGATGGCCACGAACTAAAAAAGTGCATTAGGGCAAACTTTACAGAGCTGTTCACCAAAGAGCTTAGCTGCAAGTTTACGTTTAACGGTCAATAAAGATAATGTGAGGTATGGTTTACGTTACTCCGTGTTAAATTTAATAATTATAATATTATTTTAAACATTTTAGATTGTACTATGGAAAAATTTACGAACTCTATCGAAACCGATTTAATATCCACAAATTACTTTTATTATATAAAAGACAAACAAGGAAAATTATTTTAAAAAAAAATCTAGTGTTAATATTAGAAATTAAAAAACTGAATAATTTAATCGAAATGTATATATATGTATGTCCAAAGTAATCAATAATGAATTAAAATAATGAATTTAATAAATCATTTTATATTACAAAAACAAAAATATTTCTTTAAAAACATTTAATTTTACAACCAAATTTTGAAATTGGCCGTTTAAACAAACACAAGCACAATTGTTCCCGCCTAATATTTCTCAATACGTATACACATGCAATAAAATGTTTATAATGAGTTTCGTCCAGTTTCGGACTTTCGCGACACGCTTCATACGTTTTATTTTAATAAATTGCAACTCAAACTTAGAAAAATACTAGACTAAGTTTAGTACTTAAGTACGAATATCACCAGAAAAATTGAAAGTAAAAATACTTGGGAAAGGACGAAAAGTAAAAACTATATAAAATATGCCTGTGTAATTCATAAAAAATTAAAACTACATATCCACATACAACACAACCATACTGGTATATAGAAACAAAAAAACTATATGCAGCAGCACGGGTGTGAAGTATGTCCTAACTTTGTCCTAAAATTTTAAAACGTGTGTGTATTGGTTAAATTCTCGTTATAACGAATTTTAAAAATTAAAATAATTTTATACGCAAATTGGGTATATAACTATAGTGATAAAATTGTATATGTATTACCTTTTTGATTGAAAAGAAATATTTAATGACCAAGGCATGATATATTGTACGTAAAATTAGTATAAAATACAAATAAATATCGCAAATCTACAAATATACATACAAACTATTGACATGAACAAATAAATAAGAACTTTTTACAAATGAAATTAAGGAAATTAACAAAGATTTTAAGCGAAATTCGAAGACGTAATCTTTCCGTATGATTTACGCGTATAGATTGAACGGTTTTAGTCGGTGCTGATAATGTTAAAAGCGATTAATGGTACCGTAACGAATATCGTTAGATTCATTGGAGTGTTTTCTATCACTCGCGACCAACATACAGAAAAATTCTATGACCTTTTACGGAAAAATCATTTTCAGTAATACCTTCTGTGCGACTTACCGTGCGTTCAATCTATATGCGTAAATCGCACGGAAGGTATTACTGAAAATGAGATATTTCCGTAAATGGTCATAGAATTTTTCTGTATGTTGGTCGAGTGATAGAAGACACTCCAACAAATCTAACGATATACGTCACGGTACCATTAATCGCTTTTAACATTAATAATAGCACCGACTACAAGCCGTTCAATCTATACGCGTAAGTCCAACTGAAGGTAATACTGAAAATGAGATATTTCCGTAAAAGGTCATAGAATTTTTCTGTATGTTGGTCGAGTGATAGAAGACACTCCAACAAATCTAACGATATACGTCACGGTACCATTAATTGCTTTTAACATTAATATCAGCATCGACTACAAGCCGTTCAATCTATACGCGTAAGTCCCACGGAAGGTATTACTGAAAATGAGATATTTCCGTAAAAGGTCATAGAATTTTTCTGTAGGACGACTCCAAGACACTCCAACAAATCTAATGATACACGTCACGGTACCATTAATTGCTATTAACATTAATAACACCACCGACTACAAGCCGTTCAATCTATACGCGTGAGTCCAACTGAAGGTAATACTGAAAATGAGATATTTCCGTAAAAGGTCATAGAATTTTTCTGTATGTTGGTCGAGTGATAGAAGATAGTTCAACAAATCTAACGATATACGTCACGGTATCATTAACCGCTTTTAACATTAATAACACCACCTACTACAAGCCGTTCAATCTATACGCGTAAATCGCACGGAAGGTATTACTGAAAATGAGATATTTCCGTAAAAGGTCACAGAATTTTTCTGTATGTTGGTCGAGTGATAGAAGACACTCCAACAAACCTAACGATATTCGTCACGGTACCATTAATCGCTTTTAGCATTAATAACACCACCGACTACAAGCCGTTCAATCTATACGCGTAAATCGCACGGAAGGTATTACTGAAAATGAGATATTTCCGTAAATGGTCATAGAATCTTTCTGTATGTTAGTCGAGTGATAGAAGACACTCCAACAAATCTAACGATGTACGTCACGGTACCATTAATTGCTTTTAACATTAATATCAGTACCGACTACAAGCCGTTCAATCTATACGCGTAAATCGCACGGAAGGTATTACTGAAAATGAGATATTTCCGTAAAATGTCATAGAATTTTTCTTTATGTTGGTCGAATGATAGAAGACACTCCAACAAATCTAACGATATACGTCACAGATTAATGGTAAATCGCTTTTAACATTAATAACAGCACCGACTACAAGCCGTTCAGTCTATACGCGTAAGTCCCACGGAAGGTATTACTGAAAATGAGATATTTCCGTAAAAGGTCATAGAAATTTTCTGTATGTTTTCTGTAGGATTCGAAATTAAAAGAAACCATCATGATATTAATGTTTCTTATAATTGACGCGTAAACTATTGAAGAAGTTGATGAATATTTTAAAATTTTTTGTTTTTTATGCTGCTCAAAAAAAGAGAATAAGTTGGTTATTGAGGCTCAATGCTTACTAAATAATAAAATGCAATTAAATAGTATATCAAATACTTCAAACTGGCCTACCGATAACGTCTATAATGAAGAATATAATGAAGAAAATGAAGCGGATAATCTAGACTCCCCATTTTTTACTAGATATAATAGAATAAAGAACAATATTCTAGATGAAATCATCCATTGCGATGAAGGGACGGATAATAAATTGTATTGCGTTGATTTTGTAACGTTTTGCACAAAACGTTACATGAAAGTTTTACCATTTTGGGCAACAATTTTCCTAAGAAAATTTGGTGTAGAGAAACGAATTTCTAACGCTACTGTTGAAAGTTGGTTTAACATAATAAAGAACAATTTAATTAACGAGCGATTCCTAAAATTAGGTCGATTCATCGATTTATTAAAAGAAAAAACCAGCTTAACTATTAAATCAGTGGAATTGGCTCCGCATCTAAAAACGAAAAAACGTAAACAATATAACTTTGAAACCGCCTCACTATGCACACCAAACGCCACTCGGTCCGACGAAAAAAGCCCACAAGACGACGACCATGAGGAAAATTGGAGTAAAAAAAGGGGGAAAAATGACTCCTAAATATTCAGGCAAACGAGCGATACGACGATTCCTGCTTCCAAAATTAAATGCTTGCTGCCGGATGCCAGATGAATACTATGAAAAAGTGATTAATTACAACATTGTTGTCTTCAAATTTAATTTTTATAATTTATTCGAGACTTATTTATACAGTTTCTCATACACCAGTCTCTTTGATAGGAATTTTCTTTCAACAGAAGTCGTTTATGTATGTTTAAACATTCTGATAAAAGGCTCCAATTATGCTTGGTTTGGACAATACCAAATTTTAAAAATTCTCGACGACAAACAAATTTATAAGGCTTTAGACGAAACCACTCAGTTGGAACTATTACTAACCATGCATTTATTTAATAATATTTTTATTATTAAAAATATTATAATCCCTATATGCGAAAATACTCATTTTCTTTTAGCCATTTTGGATTTCAAAAAATCGAAAATTGTTACTTACGATCCATTAGCTCCTGGGAAAATTCTGACCAGAATTTCTAAGGAATTTGAGCATTTTGCTAATGAAGCACTTCAGTTTTATAGAAAACCGCCTCAAAAGTTTACAGTTTGCAGTAATAGCGCCTTACCACAACAAATTGATTGTAGTAATTGTGGTATTTATATTATTTATGCAATTGATACAATGCTTAATAATAAACAGATTACGGACATTCATTCGAACGATGCTGCAGCGAATAATAAAGCATTAAACAATTATCAGAACTATTTAAAGGACATTGTATTTGACAATTCGGATTCGGTGATTCGGTGATTCGGTGATAAATCATTCCATGTATTGTTCTGAGGAGCATTTACAAAACGTCAGTGAAATTATCGAATGTAAATCCTGCAAACGGTGTATACATAAGAAATGTACTGAATTTTTAAAAATTGACGGAGGCATTTCTCGTTTTTGTGAATGAGAATTAAAATCATGTTTGACTTGAACTTTTTAATTGAATTACTATTGAAAAAAAAAAACAAAATTAAATATAAAAAAAATAAAAAATATAAAAACAAAAAAAAAATAAAAAAAAAACAAAAAAAAAATAAAAAAAATAAAAAAATGAATTTAATGAATTTAATAAACAAAGTAGAAGAAGGAGTGGGGCCGGGGGGCAAAGACCGAGATTCATACCTCCTCGTGGTGCCTGATCAACCTGATCAAAATGTTACAGCTGAACGTTACCAAGCACAATTGATCAAATTATGTGTTGCTCTGGAGGAAAAAAGACAATTTAATGGTTAAGAAAGACAGCAAGTGATTTTGTCGCATGACAACGATCGTCCATATACAGCAAAATCGACCCAGGAACTCATCTTCTCCGGCTGGGAAGTTTTATAGCATGCGGCGTATTCTCCAGGGTTGGCTTCCTTTGATTACCTCTTATGCAGAACGATGTCGTCATATTTGAAAGATCAGCGGTTCACGAAAGTTGAAGATGTTCAAAAATGGCTCGATCACTATTTTGCTTAGAAACCACTATCGCGAATGCATTCATCATCAACCCGAGTTTCTAGTTGCACACCTAATACATAAAAAGAAATATAAGGTTAGGGAAAAAGGATCTATTATTTTTATTTTATTTCTGGGGTTTATTTAACATGGCTACAATCATCCGTTTTGGCTCAAATATGAATCGTTTTTTCGATAACTCCTTGCTTCTGCTAAAACGCCTTGCTTCTGCTTGGTATTGTCGTATAGTGATCCATTTCTCGTCGCCAGTTACCACCCGCTTTAGAAATGGCTCGATTTACTTCTCTTTGGCCAAGTATTCGCAGATGGAATCACGACCCATAAAGTTTTTTTTGTGTCACCTCGTCGACACCCAAACATCGAGGTTTTGAAGCTAGCCTTATGCAAATGGTAATAATTTACACGATATGCATTCCAATGACAATTTTGACGATATGCATTCCAATGCGTGGTGCATTTTTAATATCGAAATTAACATAACGAAATCGACGAAACCAAAATTGTTCATGGTTGCATTGGCTGTGATAGTATCGAGACCATAGGCACCATTCACAATTTCAGCGGCCCAACTTGCGTGTTCGTCTTTATCGAAGCAAAATTATAAAATATAGCGAATTTTCATTTTGTTTACCTTCATCCTCGACACGCTATAACTCACAACTGAAACGATCAATCAAAGCCATAACAAAATAATTTTTTAGTGCATGAATCCCCTTTCTAACGTGTTTAAGTATGGTATACCGCGTCAAATACACACGAGATACATGTCACTAAAGCCATCTAGCGAAAAAATAATGGATTTTTTCCCCAACCCATTATTTTTTCCAATAAACGAAAAGATTCTATATGGAAAACGTTGAAGTCACATAGAAGCGGCCACTTCAAAAGAACCAGTTTCGGCCAAAAATCACATGGACATTTAATTTATGGAAAGCTTAAGTCCGCAATTTCAAACCGCTCAGTCAATCCGTACAACAGACTCACAGAGAGCTTTTTCAAGAGCAAATTTTCGATCATCGCCGATAAAACGAATGGTACATCTTCAAAAATCTTAAGGTCAAAAATACGTTCTCGATCGCAGTCTTGTTAATCACTCGAAAAATTGAGGCTGAAGGAAATCCTGATTAATCGCACTTTTGTATTTAGGAGCCAAATCTCTTTCGTAGTTGGAGCTTTTCTTGAGGTCTGTGAACAAGTATAAATCGCTGGGGGCCAAATCTCGCGAGTATGGTGGATGCGGAAGCAATTTAACGTGCAAGTCGTGCAATTTTTGCTATCGGCTTGTGACGTGGTGGATTGTCTTGGAGAAAGAGCAATTTTTTCTTCTTCATTTGAGGTCGTTTTTCAACGATTTCCACCTTCAAACGCACCAATAACCCGATGTAGTATTCACTGTTGATCTTTTTTCCTTTCTCAAGGTAGTCAACAAATATTATTTATTTATTTATTTAAAGAAAGAAATCTATTTTGTAATTTACATATATGATTTCAGATTTTTTACAATAGTTAAAACAGTAATTTCAAACAAAAAACTTAAAAAAAGAATAAACCAAATTTTAGTTTGACAATTAAAAATTTAAAAAATAGTTCTTCAAGATATTTTTAAAATTATTCTTTGACAAATTAAAGTCAAATAGGTCGTCAATTAAGTTGAACGATTTAGACATCCTATTAATGGGGTTGTTTTCTCCATAGTTAGTAGAATGGTGTTCAAGTGCTAAAAATCTATGGTTTCGAAATGTTCTGCATGGCACGTGAATTGATATGTTTTCCAAGATGATGATTATACCATGTGTATCATAAAATACAGACGCTATAACCTTTCCAGTCAACAGTTGTGCTTTTGGTCGCTTCGGACGAGGTTAACCGGCTTCTCGCCATGCAGCTGATTGCTAATTTGACTCCGGTATATATAGTGGTGGATCCATGTTTCATCCATTGTCATCTACTGCACACGAAATCATGACGCGTTATCGTTGTTGATCCATTGTGAGCAAACGCGGTACCCACTTCGAACACAGCTTTCTCATGGACAAATGTTCATGCAAAATATGACCAACACGTTCCATTGATGTCTTTACAATTTAAGCTATCTCACGTAACTTCACTTTACGGTCATTAAAAATATTGTCGTGGAGTTTTTTGATGTCTTCTGGACTCACAGCTTCATTTGGGCGCCCAGGGCGTGGTGCATCATCGGTGGTTATACGACCACGTTTAAATTCAGCTAAAGTACATATTCTTGGTAAAGAATGTTTGATATAAGCCACAGTAATATATACACTCTTTAATATTTTTATAATCATTTACAATATTGCTGCTTGGTAAATAAATAAGTCGCTGAATTGGAAATGATAATTAACGATTTTTTCACTATACCTTTATTTCAAATTTCTTTATATGTATACGTACGTATGTTCTAATATTATAAATATGATAATTCATTTTAACGAGAGATTAACTAATACATACTCATAGTAAAATAGTCAGGACAATTTTAGAACAAATTTCACACCCGTGAAGTTGATTAGAATTGGTTGAGGCATTTTCAAATTCCATTCGATATTTTAAGCTTGTTACATTCCAATTTGTTTATTAAAGACATCGATTAAATTGTAACATCTATATCGTAGCTTTGTTAAACAGTGGTTGACTTAGAAAACATAATGACCAGCAAAGTTATTTACAGCGATCGCATCTTAGCCACGAGTACCATATGGACTATGATTCTATCGGCCAAATGCTTTTCAATTTATTCTTATATAAAACGTCATACGTGAGCTCAATATAGGCTAGAGCAACTGACATTAGCATATGTTAATGACATCTGGGTTTTAAGTCGCAACGTTGTTCTCCTGAGACAAATCACCCTGTCATTATACTTCCCAGCTTATCAGATCGATCTACAAATGAACCAAGAAGAATGAAATGTTAACAATTTATTTGGGGAGACACGCGACACGAGAAGGTAAAAGGGTTTAAAAAACGATTTGAAATGTTTATTATATTATAGTTTCCGATTAAGTATCAATTAAAACATAAATCAAAGATCTGCCACGATCTTGTTTTTAAGCTCTTGTTCTTGTGTTAAAATAAATATGTATATATAGGAAAGTGTTTCGCTCACTTTGGAAATTTTCCAGACATCGGCCTGGCCAACAATGGGCATAATTTTTTATTCAACTGAACTAGTTTCAAAAAAAAATATTTATTTGCAAACTGTTAAAGGATTCGCTGCGTTTTGTTGACTCGTAATTTGCAAACAATTTCAGTAAATCTTCTCCATAATTGAAGATATTTTATCATAACGCGTCATTCACTTGATGTGCAATGCCGTAGACAAACATAAAATTTATCACGATTTTTATTTATCTAGATTGAAAATTAAATTATAATAATCGTAATAAACAAATTGTGGTGACTAATAGAAGCGCGATTTTTGCAAGTGTGCCTAATTTATCGGGATATATTGTATTTATCTAGTTATGAAAACTTAATAATTCTGTTTTGGATAAATCGAGTACAGACCGACAGGCAGAAATAACTTAGTAATCTAAATAACGCGATTATCTATTTTGTGTCTGTCTACGGTAAAACACACGATTTTTAATAATCGGGGTTATCTTTTACACATTTATGAAGGCATTCTAAAATTAACATCTGAACATTGCGCTGGTTACATCAGTGGTCGCTATGTTAATTGCGAGTGATCCACGCTAACCGTATACGGTTAAGAGACATCCGGAGGCTTGTTGTACTTGAGCGGTTGAAAAATTACCATTCATTCGTAATTCTGAATTATGATTGAATTACGAAATGCGACCCCATTTCGGAAAAGTAGATATGTTGAATTGGAGTCTTTGAAAATTGATTAAATTCTGGTGCTAGCAAGTTAAAACTCATTCAATTGAATGTATAGCACTGACTGAAATTTACCAGACTTCCAGTCAACACCGAAAGTGTAAATCCTTTTTGGTTTGAAAAAGAAATGTTTGGGTTAAAAATTTAATGCAACCAGTAGATATTATGTATTACATATATACAAATAATTGAATCATTCGTGGAAAATGAGCAATACAGTTTTAATATCCCCCTAAGGGATACGATCACTCCCTTTAGATCTGTCTTTAGATATTTGGGTGACTAAAAAACTTATGTGAAAATGCACCCGAAATATTAATAATTTAAATCATTACGTTAAATCGAGCTCAATGAGGTCAGTCCCTGAGTTTAGGTGACCATCTACTTTGCTTCTCGTTGTGCGAGATTTCTTTATAAAAAAGTTATATTATTTCATTATGATTTTAATATTGTAAAAACAAACAACAAATACCCGAACGCCTCATAATAAGAACTGAAAATTAACAAAAATCAATATATATAAATATGTTTGTTGTTGTAACTAAACCATTAGGTATTTGGACAAAAAAACCTTTTTCATTCTTTCGTTTTATGTTTATTTTCGATGTTATTAAAAGAAGTAATCCAAATCGTCTCTAAAAGATAAAAAATGAAAAATTACGAATATACAAAATTTGATGAAGATTTCAAAATGGTACCGTACGCTCCATCTACTAGAAAAAATAAACCAGTGTTTTGTGTCTTAGTTTTGAAAATCGACCACGTGCTACCTTGAATCGGGGCCTTAAAACAAACATTTCTTATCACAATCAGACGACAACCAACTTCAGCAATTTCCAAAAAATTAACAACAATATGTTTTTCGACTACATAGTTAAAATATCATGCGCTGTTTTCAATCTGAACCCTTCAATTATATTTAATCTTCAATAAAAATGCAAATATTTCATTCAAAATAAAAATTTAATTCCATATTATAAACTAACTAATAATTAAATCACATTTCATATCATTTCATTTCAAACTGAACAATTTTGCTCTCGTATCGTCGTCTTTCGGCGCCCGATAGACCCATTGAATATTTTATATAATTTCAAAAACATAATTTATTTTGTGCAAAAAAATAACCTAAGTATATTTACAAAATCATGTTAATTACTTACTTCTCACACAAATTTTGAAATATGGTATTCAGATTTTTTTTTGTTAACATTAATAAATTATGTAAACACAAAAACTAGATTTTATTTAGCCTAATTTAATCAATTATCACAGTATAAAAACACAGCACAAAATTGTTGTTTGCCATACAGCATCAAAAACAGCTGATTGAGAACTGTCAAAATTTTTTGAGGAAAATGGTCTATTATAAGCCGGCTTATAGAATATGATTGTGTTTGGTTTTGCCATATGGCATATTATATCCAAATAAAACATTGATATCGAATTATCTTTGTTTTGCTTGATTCTTCGTAAAGTAATATTGTTCATTCGCTTAATGTTGTGTTGGTTAGTCCAATCAGTGCACCTAGATACTAATGGCCTCATTGCTTTAAAAATTTTGCTATATGACGTCATTTTATGTTGACGATTTCAATCTTTGGTATGGCATTAAAGTCAAATAAATGATCCGAGTTTTTTATATTTGGTAAAAAATAATTTACATATTATATTATTATCAAAATATGCATTAAATATTTCGTTAAACCCTTAAATGTTATGTATTTATTTAGACATAAATTTGATGACGTAAGAAGCAGTATTGCCTTGTCTTCACCTAGAATACAAGCAATGCCTTCTAAACTACTGGCCGCTTACACCAAATGATGACGACACGCTAAGTCGACGTTGTTGTTGCTTTCTCTAGTTGCTTTGTTAGTGTAAATATCCTAAAATTATTATTGCGCAGTCTCGGTATAGACTTAAATTGACGTCATGTGCGAAAAATGAGAGTAGTAAAAGGCCAGTAGTATAGAAGGCATTGATACAAGGCAATACTGCTTGTTACGTCATCAAATTTATGTCTAAATAAATACATAACATTTAAGGGTTTAACGAAATGTTTAATGCATATTTTGATAATAATATAATATGTAAATTATTTTTTACCAAATATAAAAAACCCGGATCATTTATTTGACTTTAATGAAATACCAAAGATTGAAATCGTCGGCATAAAATGACGTCATATAGCAAAATTTTTAAAGCAGTGAGGCCATTAGTATCTAGGTGCACTGGTTAGTCAGTTAGTGTATTTCAACATTTGCGTGTTTTTTTTATTTTATTTTATTAAAATAATACTATTATGCAAATGGAAAGCATTAACTGAAGTTTTTGTTTGTTGTATAGAATTTAGAAAAATGTAACACACAGATAAAGGGTTTTTTGTGAAACTTAATAATATATAATGTCCTACAGTGATAAATATTCGTATAAGAACAACAGTTGATTTTTTATTAAATAATAAAATAAATAGATATGTATGATTTTTTTAAAAAAAAAAAATTATTTATTTCGTAAACAGAAAAGAGGTACACTAAATTTAATTAGTATTTCAACAAAGCAAAAAATTAAGATACTTCTAATATTAATTCAGTTTAAAAAAATACTCCAAATTGCTTAAATATTCGTATAAGAACACTTCAAATTTTTCAAAAAAAAGCTACATAATAATAAAGAAAATTTTAAATTAATATTTCGTATGATGCCCTTTTTGTTTAATGACTTCAAATATGCACTCTGGCATTGAATTTGACATGCTTTTTTAAAGTTTCTGTCTCAATTTCGTCCCAACAGCCTTTAATGCACTGCGTTAAGTCAATGACCGTTTTAAATTGCCGACCTTAAACCTTCGCTGCGAGTATGCCTCATAAATTATCAATTGATTACGATCGGGACTACATGTAGGCCAATCAAGAACATTTATTTCTTTTTGACAAAACCACTCCATTGATTGCTTTGATGCTTGGATGAAAGCATTGTTTTGTTAAAAATCAAAACATTGTCGTTGTAGTCCTCAAGAAAAGTTATCAAATAATTTTCTAACAAATCATTGTACATGTCTGAATTCATTCGGGTAATAAAGCAAATTGGTAGCTTCCCGCCATAGTGAAAAGCTCCACACACCATTACTGTACAACCACCGAAATTTTTTTTAGACTAATATGTTTTAATTACGGATATCGTGCCAGTAGCAAGAGTATGTTGTATGTTGTACCATCACTTCGAATCGAAAAAGTCGAATTCGAATCGAAAAAGTGAAAGTTGTATCATTTTTGCTTTTCGAAAATGGTACAACATACTGCCATTCGACTTTTTTCGAATTTCGATTCGAAGTGATGGTACAACATACCGCCCCAGATTGATGCATGGTAAATCCTTGTTCTTTAAAAATTCTGATGGAGATTTTTTCTTCATCATTTAAGAACTTTCGCTTTGGCGTCACTATAATAAAATATTATGACAATAAATAATAATTGAAATAAAATTCCATTTTATAAGCATCGTAATATACTTACTGAATAAGATCGAACATCAAATATTTAAAACAAATATATATTTATTAAGTGCGTAAAAACACGTTTTTTGTCAGCTGACCTTATACGAATGTTTAACTAAATTACTCTAAATTTTATTAAATGATTTTTCTTTCTTCCAACAAAATACCGTTAGTCGATCTCTGTTCACGAACATAATATTCGGACACAAGGTGACAATACAGTATACTTTTGGTTTTAATAGTGGACATAATTATTTTCCTAATCATAAATTTTTGAACGAGTTTAATTGTTCTTATACGAATATTTATCACTGTATTTCATTTTATTTTGGTTTTAATACATATCTAAAACATTACGACGAAGAGAGAAAACCAATAAATTAAAATGAATTCGTCTATTCACTATATTATACGATCTACACGTAAATCTACTACCTATACATAGCTAGTCATATAAATATATTTTTTATATGAGCGATACTCGATCGTATTTATTAACAAATTCAAATTTGAATTTATTATTGAATTATGTGGTTGGTATATATACTCAATAAATGATAACTCCAAAATGTTATCATATATAAATTATTTAGTACATATTTACATATGTATTGCAGCTAAATTTGATTCATAATTATTACAGTTTATATTGCCATTTTCAATATAAAAAGATGATTTTCTTACTGCTTTTAAGTTCGAAAACGGATTACCTATGCGTGATAAATAAATGTAAATAAACCACTGAAAACTGCATACATATAAATGAAATGTTGTATTTGGGTTGTTGTGTATGTGTACTTCGGTTTCATTTCTTCATAATAATTCATTTGTTAATTTGTGAAGTGAAAGAAGAAAAGAGACATTCAATTGAATGAACATTGTATATAGCCTTTCGCTTACTATACAGAATTTCCCCTTCAAGTTTTTGTTTAAAATTTTTTATATGCATCTTTTCTCCATTAAACTTGTTCATCTGTATAAAATTCATTATTTGTGACATTACGTTAAATCCAACTCAATGAGGTCAGTTCCTGAGTTGAGGTGACCATCTACTTTGCTACTCGTACTACGAGATTTTTTTATAGAAAAAATTTATATTATTTCATTGTGATTGTAATATTGTAAAACAAACAACAAATACCTAAACGCTTCATAATAAAAACTGAAAATTAACAAAAAAACCAAATATAAACATGTTTGTTGTTGTAACCAAACCATTAGGTATTTGGAAAGAAAACCTTTTTCATTCATTCGTTTATTTTCGATGCACATGTCTCCTAAAGATAAAAAATGAAAAAATTACGAAAATACAATTTTTATGAAGATTTCAAAATGGTACTGTACGCTCCATCTACTGATAAAAATAATACTATTTACGCTATTTGCCGTAGGCACTTGGCGAAACACACTAATACTTAATAAAAACATTTTATTAAACACTTGTTTTTTATTTCGCAAGATTATATTTTTGAATATTTTAATTAAAAAATTTGTTAATTTAAAAAATCACTCGATCGATTTCGACTTGTTAGGTCATCATCAGGAGTATCTACTGATTTGTAAAAGTAAAAATTTTATATATAAAAGAAAAAATATATGCAAAAGGAGGGAGAAAAAAAGCAATAGGTTAGGTTAGGTTTCAGTGGTTTACACTTAGGCCATTTTTGGCCCATTGTGATACCACGTATTCATGCTACATCATTAACCCATTCACCTATTCACCTACTCACACAACTACAGTATACCACCTGCACATTGCAAGCTCCATGTCAACCTGTACATTGACATGGACGGTGGGTCGGCGTTGAATTCTGCACTCCATCATGGGGTATTAGTTGTGTTTATTAACATCACCGATTGTAATCGATGATGAAAATTCGATTTGCATCTAGCCTCTAATGGGATTCGAACCCAGTACCCCCCGGTAAAAGTGCCGAAGCTTTAACCACTGCACTACTACTTTTTACGCTATTTGCGTTAATTGCGCTACTGCGCTAATAAACACATTTTTATTAATCACTTGTTTGCGAAACAAAAAACAAGTGATTAATAAAAATGTGTTTATTAAGCACTGCACTACTTGTCCGGTAAATAAGCAACAAAAATTAATCTATTGATCGCGCAGGTGTGCGATTAATCATCGGCTGAGTAACAAAATTCAATGTATATTGAAGTACATTTAATTACCCGACGTATTAGTCAAATTATAGAAAAGGATGGGGTCTGTAATTGGTGAAAAACGAGTTTCTCTCTGTTCGTTAAGGATATTTTGGTTAAGAAATATTGATTTTCGAATTTCGTAAGACTCTAAGGTATCTAAACGTCTGCCTTTAGGTTGTATATGTAATATGTCTAAATTGTTCAAGCTAGCTGTATGATTTTCTAAGGTTAAATGGTTATGGAAAGTTGATTGATTGCAACCAGATAAATGTTCTTTAGCTCTAACTCAAAAATTGCGCCCAGTCTGGCCAATATAGGAGAAACTACAATCATTGCAATTAATCCTATAAACTCCAGATTTGGAAAGGCGATCAACTCTAGGTTTATTGTTAAAAATCATTTTCTTTATTGTGTTATTATTATAAAAAGCAAAACTAATATTGGTATAATTGGACACGATGTTGCTAATCCGTTGGCTTGTTTTCCTATATGCTCTAAGCGACGCCAATTTTCCCGCGTTGGTCTATCCGGTGGATAAATACCCGTTAGAGTTTTACGCTTTAGCTTTTTATTCAATAACTTTAATATAGTCCTAGTTACGGGTGTGAAGTATTCCAGACTTTCCATAGATGTTATGTATGTATGAGTAATTCAAATTCAAATAGGAAAAAAATGAATCATATTGGAAGTTTTAGTACAATCATATAAGTATGAGTCTTTTTTAGAAAATGACTCAAACCTCAATTTAAATAAAAAATATATAATATTTTCTAAAAACAAAAAAAAATTATAAACAAACTCAACAATACGTGGTGTAGAAATAATAGAGATTTTTTTAAAAACATATTATAACTTTGAAACGATTAGTATAAATCATAGAAAATAAAACTTTGTATCAAAAAACCCTAAGTTAAGCATTGTAAGCACAAAATGGTTTACTAAGAAGACTCAATGAAAAACTTCATATACTATAGGCCAAAATGACCGATAATGGCCATCCAAATTTGAGTAAAAATGACATCTTAACATGTAGATTACCAAAATTCGTAGCAATAAACCCGAGGTCGAGCATTACTTGCACTAGGTGGTTTTTGTTAGGTGACTCAATAACAAACATCTTTTACCAGCCAGAACTGAATCACGACCTCTGGGAAGAGAAATGACATCTTAACATGTAGAACATCAAAATTCGTAACAATAAACCCGAGGTCGAGCATTACTTGCACTAAGTGGTTTTGGTTAGGTTACTCAATAACAAACATCTTTTACCAGCCAGACCTGAATCACGATCTCTGATAATGGCCGATAATGGCCATCCAAATTTGAGTAAAAATGACATCTTAACATATAGAACATCAAAATTCGTAGCAATAAACCCGAGATCGAACATTACTTGCACTAGGTGGTTATTGTTAGGTGACTCAATAACAAACATCTTTTACCAGCCAGACTTGAATCACGATCTCTGGGAATGGCCGATAATGGCCATCCAAATTTGAGTAAAAATGACATCTAAACATGTAGAACACCAAAATTCGTAGCAATAAACCCAAGGTCGAGCATTACTTGCACTAGGTGGTTCTTGTTAGGTTACTCAAAAACAAACATCTTTTACCAGCCAGACCTGAATCACGATCTCTGGGAATGGCCGATAATGGCCATCCAAGATTAAGTAGAAATGACATCCTAACATCTAGAACATCAATATTCGTAACAATAACCCTGAGGTCGAGCATTACTTGCACTAAGTGGTTTTGGTTACGTGACCCAATGATCATTTTTTTGTACTAGCCAGACTTTAATCACGATCTCTGGGAATGGCCGATAATGGCCATCCAAATTTGGGTAAAAATGACATCTTAACATGTAGAACGCCAAAATTCGTAGCAATAACCCTGAGGTCGAGCATTACTTGCACTAGGTGGTTTTTGTTAGGTGACTCTCAATAACAAAAATCTTTTCCCAGCCAGACCTGAATCACGATCTCTGAGAATAAAGTCTTAACAAAAAAACTGAATTCGTCGATTGTTAAGAATAGCCTATTAAGCTTAGTTTTTACCTGTATTTATCCATGACATCGACATAAATCTGGATATTTTAAAGGGGAATTTTCGTTATTTAACTCTATAAAAATAATAACTAGAGATTTTAATATTTTTATAATATTGTTCTTATTTGATTTAGAACTAATTAATTTATCACATACCCAAACCGTAATCGGCATTTTCAAGTCGAAGTACTTTTAAATTAAATTCGTTTAAGTAGATGTATTTAAAATACAAATATAGGTAGATATAGTAGAACGATCAGATGTTTTTGAAATGCGTACATGTAGTTATATATTTATACGCCTACTAAAGCAATAGATAAATAAATAGCTTATATGAGAAAAAGCCCCATGCCATTTTTCGCTTAAGGTGACTGGCATTTGACGGAATATTTTTAGAACTAGAGCGAATTTATCAAAATACTAGTTTTAATATAATATAAACGTCATAGTTGACTGAAGTTCGACTAAATATTATGAAAAATGTTTAATTAGTTTACAATTCATGTAATAAATGCTGAAATAATAAGAAAATCACATGAGGGTTTTTTAAATATAAACAAACCGCTTAGAAAGTGGCGCTAACTAGGCGGCGTTTAAACGATTAATAATCATTTCATCATTGCCGCTATATATATATGGCCACGATAAAATAAAAAAAAATATTGAATTTGTGTTAGTGTCAGACATAACCGATTATACATTGCCATAGAAAACAATTCCTACTATACGAGATTTTATGTTAGGCACGTTTAATTTTGCTTATGTTTTTTTATATTATATGTATTTAATTCAAATTTAACAACTTTTATTTTAAAATTTTATTTTATTTAAAACTGTACCCTATTTTCAGACATAATTTATTACTGTTTTTCTCTTGTTTATGTTTTTTACTGCGTTTGGATTGCTCAATGCTAGTCGTGTGAACCAATTAGGTCTTTCTTTACGTCTTTTAGAATAGGTTATAGGGTGTTGAATTATTTAGGTTATAGGGTGTTGAATATTTTGTTTAAGCTTCATGGTGAAAAAATATGTATGTATTTAATTTTATGTAAATTTTAAATACGTCGATTAAAAATTTTAATCGAGTTGTAATAGTGTAATCCTTCCATAAAATAACCTGTTTCAAAAAAATTTTAATAAAATATTCTTTTACTAACAATTTTAGTTTATTTAATTAATGCCATTTATAATAAAAATTGTTTAATAAAAAAATTTAATTAATGCAAGAATTTCATTTTACTTTTTTTTTTATATAAAAATACGTGTGCTCATGAGAAAAGATACCAACATTAAATATAAAAATTAATGAGCACTCTGTTAATGCAAAAAACGTAAACACAAGCTAGATATGATAGTATGCAATCAGGCAAAACGCACACTGTGTCAAAACGTGTTGACACGGCCATATTTTTACGTATACTGATTTAATTATTACATTAAAGACGATGATACATGCACTGATTTTACATTTAGACAAAACCAACAACAATATAAAACCATGCTAATGCAACAAATACCGAAAAAACTACACTATACCAAATATATATTTGACTATACATAGTTGCATTAGAATATATGTTTACATCGTATGCTCACTAGTTTAATGCGGTGCGAAAGAAAAAAATTAACATGGCATTGTTGGTGTAACCAACAAAATCTTCTGTAGTTTGTTGTAAATTGGTATCTGCGTTTCAGACTTTGTTCAGGGGTTTAAATTGTTGTTGGTTTTGATTTAGGACATACAAAATTTTGCGGGCTGATTTGCTAAGTTCCGGCCATCTTAGATTTCCTTAAACGCAAAACTTTAAAATTTAAGAATTCTCAATCCTCATTTATAAGGTAAATTTTCTAAATCTCAAAAAGTGCCAGCTAACAACAAAACAACCATAATAAACTACCGTCAATGGTGATCAAGTCCTCATTAACTAGATTTTATGTCATAATATGAAAGTAATGAAATAATGAAAAAATATTCCGAGGTATTTTTTTACTTATAATCTAACACCACTGTTGGCTAGCATAGAAAGTGGCACTAACTAGGCGGCGTTTAAAAGGCCAATAAGGAAAGTTCCTTAGTAAATATGTACGGAAGCATAACACAAAATGTTCTGGTTCTCTTTGTAAAATAATTTACTATTACTTTTTTATTTATCTTCAATCTATTCCGAATTCAACTTTTTCACGGTTCGTTTTTCCCGTTCTATCTTTTCGCCGTTTTTGCCAATCAGTGCGACAATTCTCTAAGCACTAAGATGTGTAAACGTGTAAACAATAATTTATCTTGCCTTTTTACAATATTCGCATTCTCTAGTTTCACTTCAGGATAAAATTTAAAACGGTTACGATAAATACATATCAAAACTTAACACACTTGTGATTCATGTAGATCAGATTTAGACTTTGAGGGCTCATAGTTACCGTTCCTATTGAAATTTCAACATTATTTCAACAATGATTGCAGTTGTTATGGGTCGTGGTATAGCTAGTTTTACAGGTGAATATTTTATACAATAAATTTTCTTAGCATTTTTAAATCGTATTCTTTAAACATTTTTTTTACCCAAGATAAAACTATTGACAGCAAGCGACCAAGATAACATTAAACGTCAAAACGAAATTTTAATTATTTTATATCCTTAATAACTCAAAAAATACAATCAAAGTAAATTGTTGCATATACATCAAAGCCATATTGAAATATAGTCGGAGTTGGAAGTTACTTAAAATAAAAATCAAGATACGGTTCTATAAAGATATAAAACAAATCAAATGTTTGAAAGAAAATTACAACAGTCAAATAGGTAAAGAAATATTTCGTATGGTAAAGACGTGTACAATATAAATCATATACACAATTCGTTCGTTCAATTTTGATTAATATCTTACGCTTAATTTTTAGTTTGTACTCCCTTTTTAACCTATTTCCCGTGCGCATATCTTAATGAAACATATATCAGGTGAAAGGTATTTTTTCATATATGTGCAGAATATATGTTTTATAAAAAACGTGCACGGGAAATAGGTGTAAAAGCCAAGAAACGTTTTTCCTATACTGTACATCTTATATATTAATCACAACGCCAGAATGTCATGACAAAATATGTTTGTATATTGAACCGTCATTACACCGTGACAATACAGAACAAAACAGAGAACATAAAATGATTGTACATACATACAAACATTTTGGTGTTGTGTCAGTGTAAAAATACAATTTTGTCATGGCACTCTATCGTCATGGCAAAATTTCGCGAATGAAGATTGACCTTATTACTACACAAACATAATATTCATAGAAAGTTTGGAATAATCATTTCCGTCCGATTTCAGGCAAAAGTCATGGAATCTCTTAATTTATGCGAAAAGGTTAAGTGGGAAGTTTCGTCCCGATATGCGGTTGATTTGTGTCCCAGTATATTTCGTAACCGGATTATTTATTAAGCTCTTAATTTCATGCTTGAAATAGCGTGACGTGTTTCTGCTTTTTGTGTGGTGGTAAATCGACTATATAATCTACATAAGTACATTAGTTTTGGTTATGTTGTTAATACGAAACGGAAATGGAAAACGTCAAAATTATTCATATACAAATGAAAATAACACACAAATACAGCGGCCCTTTTCTACATTTCTTATTAAATATTTAGATTAAAGTTGCGCGCCTCGGCAATAGTGTGGTTTTTCCTTTTGAGGTTTTTTCACTGCGAGCTTGATGGAAGGTGGGCGTACGCTACATGACATTTTCAATCTGCCGGTTCTAATGGATGAGTCATCAGTTTCATCAATGAAGCCAAACTCCTCCCACGCTGCCAAGTTGAAAAGCGCGCGACTCATCATGATAGGCGAGGCCAGCATCATGCCAGGGGCAGCGCTCACAATCATAGACAGACTCTTATGAGATTTGTACAGAGGAAAGCCGGAAAAATGTGTTCTATACGCTGGAAAAATCATCCTCATGTGTGGTGACTTCCGACAGTGCATGCCTGTAGTACCAAAGGAGGGATGCGCGCGAACTTGCGAATCGACCAACAAGTTAAACCCGCTTTGGAAATTGGTAAACAAGCTTACACTGATCAAGAGCATGCGCATCGATGAAGGTGAAGACGAGTTTGCGCATTCTGTTAGAAACGGCAATGCTCGAACCGAATCGATCACACATCCAGCGCGCCGTTCCAGTTCTCAAAGTGTGATCGATTTCGTGTATGTTGACAACAACACAAAACTAGCCGAGGGAACCATCGAGGATCCTGAAGATTGCGTTCTAATCAATCAGCAGGTGCTTGACATCCTGTCCGGCGGACAAGAAGTCAAACTTAGTGTTGATAAAGTTGAGAGTGACGACATGAATGAGAAACTCCGCTACCCGTCGAGTTTCTCAACAAGATTGAAGGGTCCGGACTTCCGCGCCATGCCGTCCCGCTAAAGGTAAACGCAATCGTTCTTTTGATGAGGAATCTAAACACTAGCAAGGGTCTTATCAATGGAACACACATGCGAGTCGCAAAAATAAACCGCTAAAGTCTGGAATTTGATTTGCTGACTGGCTTCTCAAAAGGCGAGCGCGTTCTTATCCCACGCATGAAGCTCTCACGCTCGGAAGGCAACTTCTCATTTAAAATGTCCCGCCTCCAATTTCCGGTCCAGCTCGCGTTCGCGATAACCATCAACAAGAGTCAGCGCCAAAGCTTGAAGAAGGTAAATTGTAATGTAAATTCATATTTTATTAGCCTTCTGTACATTTGTAATTAAATATTTTATAGCGTATATGAATTTACTTTATTTTTGATAACAGTGCATCAAATTTACATCTTAAAAAATCTTCTTAACCAAAAATTTAATAAAATGTATTCACGTGACTGATTTTTCAGTCACAGGTTAGCTAGTTGTATATTCTAAATCGTTTAAAGGTTATTCTTTATTCTAAGTACAAATTCACAATTTTCTGTGATTATTATTTACGATATGTTTTTAAAATCCAATCTGTCTTAAGCAGATCTTAATTTCAGTGTACTTCATTGTTGAAGACAAAATGCCCTATTTAGCAGTTTCAGCTCGTGCGAGTTATCGATATCTTAGTATAATAGTCGGATCTTGGAATCTGAAATGTTTTCTGTAATCCCGGGATTGTCGTGAGTGATAGGGGTAAACGTTTGTTGGGAATTATTATTACTACATATATGTATTAATATGGCTGTTTCAGCACATTTTCTGTCATTGATAAATCGTAAAAAAAATTTTGAACATATAAGGAAACATACGCAAAATTAAACTTGCCTAACAAAAAACCTCGTATGTAGGAATTGTTTGCTATGGAAATACATTTCCATAGCAAACAATTCCTACATACGAGGATTTTTGCCGAGTATGTCCGACACTGCCTCGAGTATGCCTGACACTAACACAAATTCAATAATTTTTTTATTTTATCGTGGCCATATATATATATATATATATATATATATATATATATATATATATATATATATATATATATATATATATATATATATATATATATATATATATATATACATATATATATATATATATATATATATATATATATATATATATATATATATATATATATATATATATATATATATATATATATATATATATATATATATATATATATATATATATATATATATATATATATATATATATATATATATATATATATATATATATATATATATATATATATATATATATATATATATATATATATATATATATATATATATATATATATATATATATATATATATATATATATATATATATATATATATATATATATATATATATATATATATATATATATATATATAATATATATATATATATATATGTATATATATATATATATATATATATATATATATATATATATATATATATATATATATATATATATATATATATATCTACATATATAGCGGCAATGATGAAATGGTTATTGACTGTTTAAACGCTGCCTAGTTAGCGCCACTTTCTAAGCAGTTTGTTTATATTTAAAAAACCCTCATGTGATTTCATTATTATTTCAGCATTTATTACATGAATTGTAAACTAATTAAACATTAAACATTTTTCATAATATTTAGTCGAACTTCAGTCAACTATGACGTTTATATTATATTAAAACTAGTATTTTGATAAATTCGCTCTAGTTCTAAAAATATTCCGTCAAATGCCAGTCACCTTAAGCGAAAAATAACCGGACAAGTGGTGCAGTGGTTAAAGCTTCGGCACTTGGACCGGGAGGTAGTGGGTTCGAATCCCATTAGAGGCTAGATGCAAATCGAATTTTCATCATCGATTACAATCGGTGATGTTAATAAACACAACTAAGACCCTCTGATGGAGTGCAGAATTCAGCGCCGACCCACCGTCCATGTCAATGTACAGGTTGACATGGAGCTTGCAATGTGCAGGTGGTATACTGTAGTTGTGTGAGTAGGTGAATAGGTGAGTGGGTTAATGATGTGGCGTGAATGCGTGGTGGTATCACAATGGGCCAAAAATGGCCTAAGTGTCAACCTGCACTGAAACCTAAGCGAAAAATGGCATGGGGCTTTTTCTCATATAAGCTATTTATTTGTCTATTGCTTTAGTAGGCGTATAAATATATAACTACATGTACGCATTTCAGTAACATCTGATCGTTCTACCACAGACAATCAAATTAGATTTTTCATTTGAACTAAACAATGAAAACAAAATAAACTACTGATAATTCCAATGTCATCGTTGTAACTGTGATTTTTTGTTAAACTGCGTATACGTATACGCAAAAAAACAAAATATTTTTGATTGTATGCAGCTATTTACAGAAAATGAAATCGCAATTTCAATTTTTACGTTTACATAGGATGAAATATCTCTTATAGGTTGTCTGTCTCAGGTTCTACTATATCTACCTATATTTGTATTTTAAATACATCTACTTAAACGAATTTAATTTAAAAGTACTTCGACTTGAAAATGCCGATTACGGTTTGGGTATGTGATAAATTAATTAGTTCTAAATCAAATAAGAACAATTATAAAAATATTAAAATCTCTAGTTATTGTTTTTATAGAGTTAAATAACGAAAATTCCCCTTTCCAAATGGATTTATGTCGATGTCATGGATAAATACAGGTAAAAACTAAGCTTAATAGGCTATTCTTAACAATCGACGAATTAAGTTTTTTTGTTACGACTTTTGATGTTCTAGATGTACTAAATACTGATGTCATTATAACTCAAATTTTGATGGCCACTATCGGCCATTCTTAGAGATCGTGATTCAGGTCTGGCTAGTACATGAAGTTGATCATTGAGTCACCTAGCCAAAACTACCTACTGCTAATAATGCTCGACCTCGGGTTTATTGCTACGAATTTTGATGTTCTACATCGTTAAGATGTCATTTTTACTCAAATTTAAATGGCCATTATCGGCCATTCCCAGAGATCGTGATTCAGGTCTGGCTGGTAAAAGATGTTTGTTATTGAGTCACCTAACAAAAACCACCTAGTGCAAGTAATACTCGAACTCGGGTTTATTGCTACGAATTTTGATGTTCTACATCGTTAAGATGTCATTTTTACTCAAATTTAAATGGCCATTATCGGCCATTCCCAGAGACCGTGTTTCAGGTCTGGCTGGTAAAAGATTTTTGTTATTGAGTCACCTAACCAAATCCAGTTAGTGCAAGTAATGCTCGACCTCGGGTTTATTGCTACGAATTTTGATGTTCTACATGTTAAGATGTCATTTTTACTCAAATTTAGATGGCCATTATCGGCCATTCCCAGAGATCGTGATTTAAGTCTGGCTAGTACAAGAAGTTGATCATTGAGTCACGTAACCAAAACTACCTAGTGCAAGTAATGCTCGACCTCGGGTTTATTGCTATGAATTTTGATGTTCTAGATGTTAAGATGTCATTTTTACTCAAATTTGGATGACCGTTTTCGGCCATTCCCAGAGATCGTGATTCAGGTCTGGCTGGTAAAAGATGTTTGTTATTGAGTCACCTAACAAAAACCAGCTAGCGCAAGTAATGCTCGACCTCGGGTTTATTGCTACGAATTTTGATGTTCTACATCGTTAAGATGTCATTTTTACTCAAATTTGGATGACCATTATCGGCCATTCCCAGAGATCGTGATTCAAGTCTGACTAGTACAAGAAGTTGATCATTAGGCCACTTACCAAAACCCATCTAGTGCAAGTAATGCTCGACCTCGGGTTTATTGCTCGAATTTTGATGTTCTGCATGTTAAGATGTCATTTTTACCCAAATTTGGATGGCCATTATCGGCCATTCCCAGAGATCGTAATTCAGGTTTGGCTAGTACACGATGTTTGTCATTGAGTCACCTAACCAAAACTACTTACTGCTAATAATGCTTGACCTCGGGTTTATTGCTACGAATTTTGATGTTCTAGATGTTAAGATGTCATTTTTACTCAAATTTGGATGACCATTATCGGCCATTCCCAGAGATCGTGATTCAGGTCTGGCTAGTACACAAAGCTGGTCAGTGAGTCACCTAACCGAAGCCACCTAGTGCAAGTAAAGCACGCCCTCGGGTTTATTGCTACGAATTTTGATGTTTTAGATGTTAAGATGTCATTTTTACCCAAATTTGGAAGGCCATTATCGGCCATACCCAGAGGTCGTGATTTAGGTCTAGTTAGTACACGATGTTGGTCAATAATGAGTCACTTAACCGAAACCACCTACTGCTAATAATGTACGACCTCGGGGTTATTGCTACGAATTTCGATGTTTTAGATGTTAATATGTCATTTTTACTCAAATTTGGATGGCCAATATTAGCCAAGTTTGATGTTTGTGATTCAGGTCAGAGTCACTTATCATTAGTCAGGAGATTTTTTTGGTTTTGTTTACTAAATTTTGATGACCAGTGGCGATCATATCTGGAGATTGTAATTCAGTTCTCTCTAATTCGTTAAGTAGTTGATTAAACACCTACCTAAACCCACCTTGTTTTAATAATGCACTGCTTCTGGCTGATTATTATCAATTTTTATTAAATTTTACTGCTATAAAAGGACATTCTTATTTGCTTATAAAAGTAAAAAATTCTTAAGTTGATTCGATATATTTTTTTACTCTGGAAAAATCTCTGGAGTTTTCGTATTAGAATTCAATGAGAAATTCATAATTGGTTTGAGTTCAGTATATTTGGTTTGCGTCCCGACTGTTTTAGTACAATATTTTGGTTAAACATTTTATGGTTATGTTGCAGTAATATTTTTTCTCCGTAATTTATCAATTAAAATTTTAATTTTTACTTTATTTATAAGATACAATATTTTTCCGCCATTTTAATTAAGACAATTTGATATACGTCTTATAAATATACTGATAAAATTTGCTCGATTTAATTAAACTTATCTTGATGTGCTTATTTTTTAAATATCGTCAATTCAATGAATATATATCTGTCTCTTGTTTCTATCTCACTTTTACTTTATTTCAATGATTTGAATTAAAATTATGTATAAATTTTGTAATTTATATAAAAATTTGTTCTATGCTTTCTAAACTATTTAAAATAATGTAAAATCAAACATAATATTTTACTTTTCATTAAGAATTTCGCAAATTAAAAATCATAACAGTGTACTCCACACAACTACATAGAAAGGCTTTAAAATTCCAATAGGAATTATCAGAATTCCAATTAGATTTGTATACGTATACGAATTTAATCTATGGAAAAATCTATGGAATATTTCACGGGCCCTCCTAGTTGCATATCGACTGGAGCTGTTAATGCTCAAATTGAATTCTCTAAAAAAATCGAACAGAGATTATGGAAGCTCAATCTCGAGAATCCCGTAATTCACAAAACCGAAACACTAACATTACCGAGAACCAAACAAGATCTAGCCAAAATTAGTAGACTCCCAGATTGCGTCAAGGAGGTACAAATATTTGACGGCAAACTCTCTCAGTATATATCGTGGATCCGAAATGTGGAAAATATATTGAAAGATTACGATATAGTTCGCAACAAACCGATATTCAGAGCTATACTTCAAAGTACCAGGCAAAAGATCAGACTATCAGAGGCATTGTCGATGCTGCTCTGATATCATGCAACATCTTTAGCGAGGATCAAAAAATGCCTGTCTCTCCATTATGCGGATAAAAGAGACATTGGAACATCAACTCAGTAGCATCGAACATCAACTCAGTTCAGACCTTCTTGAAACCACAAATTAACTTTAAAGCAATTTTTACTATTCAATTAACTTTATTTTTACTCAATTAACGTTTTCGATCACTGAGTGATCATCTTCCGATTTAATTTACAACATACAGTAGCATCGCACAGAGAAGTATGGCCATAGACGAATTCTATGCGAATATTAACCACCAATTCTATGCGAATATTAACCACCAATTGAGCAATTCTCAATAAAACAAAAAACTGAAGAATACTCTCCAGATACAATAGAAGTGCTAATAGAAACATACCGAAACCGGGCTTTAGACTTCGAGGAGTAAATGGAGAACTATCTAAAATGTTAATCATTCAACGACCTCAGACGCTACAAGAGGCATATGTTTTACGCTGGGAATTTCAAAATGTAAACTTTCGGAATTTAGTAATACACAAAAGGAGTTTCAACAACTCAATAATAGCTCCAATAAATCAACTAACTCCTACAAACAAAAAGCCTACGTATACCCCAACACCGTAACATAATATGACCACGCCACGAAATATGGCTTACAACATACAACACCAAAATAATAAAATGCCACCTCCTCGGCCAGTTGAACCGAAACCACCAACACCGGCGAAAATAGGGTCATCTATCAACTCAAGGTAGGCTAGTTGCCAAAATCGCCCAGTAAACGCTAAATATCAGACAGCATTTAAACGCGAAGCTTCGTTTCAGAACGAGCCACGAAAAAATGAAACAGTTTATCACCTTGAAAATGTCGATGTGAAAATTAATTAACCAATGAGAATTCGTAGCGTACAAAATGAGAGATAACAACACTCTCAAGTTCGTTATAGATACAGGAGCCAATAAAAACTTCGTAAAGCCAAAATTAGCTGTAAATTTGATTCCCGCAGAGGCGCAATTCAACATCAGGTCCGCTAGTGGGATCATCTTAATAAAAGAGAAGATTATAAGTGTTGGAATTGACAAAATTATAGAGTTTTTCATACTGTCCGGACTCAAATCATTTGATGGAATAATCGGGGACGAGAGCTTAAAGAAACTAGTAGCAATCATCGAATAACCAACGTCTTACTCTTAACGCCGAATATAAAGATACCACTAAAAGAGAAAATATCAGTTCAAGTAAATAATCTGGAAATGCCTGAAAACCTTCAAAATATCCTATCAAAATTCAAAACATTATTCGGACCTGTCAATAATACTGAACCAATCGATACCGATATAAAAGCCGAAATTAAGACGAATACCGAAGAACCTATTTATACTAAATCGTATTCCTACCCCCATTAGCATTGAGAAACAAATTGATCAATTATTAAAAGATGGAATCATAGGGCCCTCAAAAAGTTCATACAACTCAACAATATGGGTAGTAGAAAAAAAGCTTAATGCTTCAAGTCTCAA
>OW052220.1:155431565-155442886 GCA_932526605.1 Nephrotoma flavescens | reverse complement strand
TATATATATATATATATATATATATATATATATATATATATATATATATATATATATATATATATATATATATATATATATATATATATATATATATATATATATATATATATATATATATATATATATATATATATATATATATATATATATATATATATATATATATATATATATATATATATATATATATATATATATATATATATATATATATATATATATATATATATATATATATATATATATATATATATATATATATATATATATATATATATATATATATATATATATATATATATATATATATATATATATATATATATATATATATATATATATATATATATATATATATATATATATATATATATATATATATATATATATATATATATATATATATATATATATATATATATATATATATATATATATATATATATATATATATATATATATATATATATATATATATATATATATATATATATATATATATATATATATATATATATATATATATATATATATATATATATATATATATATATATATATATATATATATATATATATATATATATATATATATATATATATATATATATATATATATATATATATATATATATATATATATATATATATATATATATATATATATATATATATATATATATATATATATATATATATATATATATATATATATATATATATATATATATATATATATATATATATATATATATATATATATATATATATATATATATATATATATATATATATATATATATATATATATATATATATATATATATATATATATATATATATATATATATATATATATATATATATATATATATATATATATATATATATATATATATATATATATATATATATATATATATATATATATATATATATATATATATATATATAGTACGCAACAAACCGATATACAGAGCAATACTTCAAAGTATCAGGCAAAAGATCAGAGGGAATGCCGATGCTGCTCTGATATCATACAACATCTTTAGCGACGATTGGGCTTCAATCAAAAAATGCCTGTCTCTCCATTATGCGGATAAGAGAGACCTCAGAACATTGGAACACCAACTTAGTAACATCACTCAGAGAAATATGAGCATAGACGAATTCTATGCGAACATTAACCACCAATTCTCGCTGATCGTCAATAAAATTAAAACTGAAGAATACTCTTCCGATACGATAGAAGTTTTAATAGAAACATACAGAAATCGGGCCTTAGACGTTTTTGTTCGTGGATTAAGTGGAGAACTATCCAAAATGTTAATCATTCAACAACCTCAGACGCTGCCAGAGGCATATGCTTCGTGCCTGGAGTTTCAAAATTTGAACTTTAGGAATTTAGTTATACACAAAAGGAATATTAACAATTCAATAATAGCTCTAATAAGTCAATTAACTTCTACAAACCAGCAAAACATACAAAAGAAGCCTACGTATATTCCAACACCGCAACACAATATGACCACGCCACAACGAAATATTGCTTACAACATACAACACCAGAGTAATAGGATGCCACCCCCTCGGCCAGTTGAACCGAAACCACCAACACCGATGGAATTAGGATCATCTATCAACTCAAAGCAGGTTAACTATCAAAATCGCCCAGTAAACGCTAACTACCAGACAACATTTAAACGCGAAGCGTCGTACCAGAACGAGCCACGAAAAAATCAAAGAGTTTATCACATTGAAAATGTCGATGAAGAAGGACAACTGTACAATCAATTAATCAACGAGAATTCAGACATCAATGTATCCGAAGAAGAACAGGAAGAAGAAGACCACTCTGAAGTAAATTTTATGATAGCAGCCTCTCTAGCGTACCCTACCTAGAGTACAAAACGAGAGATAACAACATTCTCAAGTTCCTCATAGACACAGGAGCAAATAAAAACTTCATAAAACCAGAATTAGCTGTAAATTCGATTCCCGCAGAGGCGCAATTCAACATCAGATCAGCTGGTGGAACCATTTTAATAAAAGAAAAGATTGTGGGCCAATTCTTTAAAAGTGTTGGAATTAACAAAAGTATAGAATTTTTCGTATTGCCCGGACTCAAATCATTTGATGGAATAATCGGGGACGACACTTTAAAGGAACTAGGAGCCATCATCGATAGAAAAAACAACGTCTTACTCTTAACACCTAACATAAAGATACCACTAAAAGAGAAAATATCAGGTCAAGTAAATAACCTGGAAATAAGAGACGACCATCTGTCACGCAAATCAAAACAAAACCTTCAAAGGATCTTATCAAAATTCAAAATGTTATTCGGACCTGTCAATAATGCTGAACCAATCGACACCGATATAAAAGCCGAAATTAAGACGAATACTGAAGAACCTATCTATGCTAAATCGTATCCCTACCCCGTTAGCATGAGGAGTGAAGTCGAGAAACAAATTGACCAACTATTAAAAGATGGAATCATTTATAAACCGGGTTATACCAACAAAATTGCAGATGCCCTATCCCGACTAGAGATAGAGACCAATATTCTATCAACAGACGGCACAATTCATAGCGCGGACCAAGATAGTTCAGATTTAATTCCATACTGCGACGCACCGATAAACGTTTTTAGGAACCAACTTATTTTTACGGAGAATAAGAATGTTTACGCCTATGAAGAACCACACCCGAATTACCACAGGCATTTCATTGGTTTACAAGGGATAACTAAGGAGGCCCTGATGAACACACTTAAGGAACGGCTAAACCCTACAATAATTAATGGAGTGAAGATTCCGGAACAATACATTCAAATTTTGCAAGAGTTATATACAGAACATTTCGCTGGATTCAAAATCCGTATAACACAAAGGGTCGTGCAAGACATCAAGAATGAGGAGAATAAATTCAGGATTATTCAAGAAGAGCATAAAAGAGCGCACCGAAACTGAAAGGAGAATAAGCAACAAATTCTGGAAAAATATTATTTCCCACACTTGGCTAACTTGATAAAAAAGTACACTCAAACATGTGAGATTTGCCACACCAATAAATATGATCGCCACCCGGAAAAGGTTAAACTTCAACCTACGCCAATACCGACCTACCCAACGGAGATTATCCACATAGACATTATTGACATCGAAAAGGAAAAGTTCATCACATGTATAGACAAGTTCTCTAAATTCACGAAGCTCTTCCATATTAAGGACCGATCAGCTCCGCATATAAGAGATAAAATTATCAAAATTTTGCATTACTTCACGACACCTAAAATAATGGTGATGGACAATGAGTCAAGTTTTGTCAGTCCTATGGTATCGGATTATATCAAGACGCTCGGAATACAAATTTATCTTACGCCATCCCAAAAGAGCGAGGTAAATGGAACAGCAGAGAGAGTCCATTCGACAATCATAGAAATAATAAGATGTCTACAAAATGAACTTATGGATCTCCCCACAAAAGAGCAAGTAAACATCGCTGTGGATCGATACAATAATACGATTCATTCAGTCACTGGAAGAAAACCCAGCGATGTATTCTTTGGACGAGCCAATCGCATCAATCTCCAAAATATGTTGAACTATAAGGATAAGGTAAACGCTGATGTAATCCAACGAATTCAAAATTCTCAACAAACTAAGCTACAAAACGAAAATTCGGGGAAACCAGAACCAAAAACGTACAATATTGGAGACACGATATACGTCGCAATAAAACAAATCCAAGCGAAAGATAAAGCGAAGTTTATAAAAGAAATTGTGGCAAAGAATAACAATGTCACAGTGATAACTGCATCCGGAAAAAAGATACATAAAACGCACATAAAAAACATAGCTGAATGAAAATTATTTTTCTCATTTTTAGCTCCTGTCTTTGGACAACAACAACATCCCTGAACATCTACGAATACAATCACCCGCTTGTAACACTCTAGCAGGGAACCGGAAGAATTATCAATGGGAAATTCAAGCTGATTCACATCATCAACTTGACCAGCTATGAAGAAATAATAGATAGAATTTCACCTGAAATCAACCGCATTGATCGAGACAGCAACCTTAAACCCCAACTGATTCACCAAGTTGAACAAATTAACCAATTATTATCGGAACTCAAAAGTCAGAATATACGAACCAGACGATCAATCGACTAGATTGGGACAGCGTGGAAATGGATTGCGGGTTCACCAGATGCTACAGACTGGGACAAACTTGTCAGCAGTCAAAATGAAATAATCAACAATAATAATGAGTGTACAACAACACGATGTTGTTCCATAAATAAATAACCAAACACCTTTTTTTATGTATATTCGATGCTCTCTCATCGACAACAAAACTAGACAACCTTTTATTACAGTAGAATTACATTATTTATAGAAAAATTTTAGTATACAATCAGTAATAAATAATACAGTTCAGTACAAGTAATTAGCAAATGTAGCGAGGCTATTGCATCACAGATGTCGTCGCTACTTATTTTATCAATAATAAATTTTAGAACCAAAATAGTTAAAAAAAAAAATACAAATTAATTTTCAATAATTCTAAGAATTTAGTAGAAGTAACGTTAAGTATGTATACTTAAATGATTACATTACGTGCATAAGTTACATTAGGTATAAAGTATAAATTAAGTTAATTTTCATATTACATTTACTCTACCCAGAACTGTGTCAGTGGCAGCTGAGTTTCATACATAACAATAATTATATAGTGATTAGATTAGCTAATTGAATATAACGTAATATGCTAGATGGATAATTCGACTTGTATTATGCTAGTTAGATAGGTATTAGTTGTATCGTTGATCCGATTCCTTGTTCATAATTTATATTGAATTTTAGGCTTATCATCAATCATCATAAGTTTACTTGTCATCTGGACCTGTGTTTACTAAAGGAAAAGTAAGCAAGTATTTAGTGTAGCAATCAACAAAATATAAAAACAGTTTATGAATGAAGATGATAAACATACTCCCCTCCAAATTAAAGATTTTTAATTTTCATCTTCCAATGGTAATTTAAACAATTTAGTGATCGGCCTTTTCCATATGGAATGTTTGGTTTGAACGGTAGCGACTCGTGCAAGACCGTCTTTACCAGTGTGTACTTCGATGACGCGACCTAATGGCCATGTACAGGGTGGTGACTTGCCCTCGTGCATCAAGACGATATCGTTTATTTCAATGTTTTTTTGTTTTTTCGGCCACTTAGATCTCTGCTGCAACGTGTTTAAGTAATTCATGGAATACTGACTCCAGAATTGCTGAACAATTTTCTGTACCCTTTCCCATCTATTTAATCTCGGCATGTTGATTTCATCATAGTTTGCATGAGGTACGGCTGTAATCGGTCCTAAAGTTAAGAAATGGGATGGTGTTAAGGCATCAATATTACATGTATCTTCGTTTCTGATAGCACATAATGGTCTTAAGTTTAAAATGCCTTCGATTTGCGCCATGACGGTGATCATTTCTTCAAACGTTAAATGGCTATTGCCGGTAACCTTAACTAGATGCGTTTTTACTGAGTGAACCGCTCGTTCCCAAATTCCACCAAAATGCGGAGAAAGTGGTGGGATAAAAGTCCATTTTATGCTGTTAGCGAGTGCGAAATTGTTTAATTGATCCTTGCAACCTTGTGATGATAACAGTTGGTAGTATTCATTGAGTTTTCGTTTAGCACCAACAAAGTTCGTTCCATTATCCGAATGGATTTCAGTTGGTGCTCCCCTCCGTGCCACAAACCGGTCCAAAGCAGCAAGGAATGCGTCTGTTGTTAATTCCGAGGAAACTTCGATGTGCAACGCCTTTGTTGAGAAACAAACAAAAATTACTAAGAAACCCTTTATGAGTTTTGCTCCTCTTCCCTTTTTAGATGACAAGAGAATGGGACCAGCGTAGTCCACGCCGACAATTGAGAATGGTCTGCTTGGTGTGACTCTAGCCTTGGGAAGATTGCCCATTTGCTGATTTGATTTTAATGTCGAGTACCGGAAACAAGTAATGCATTTGCGATATACGGATCTGCATATTTCACGTCCACCTTGTATCCAGTATTTATGGCGAGACAATGCGAGTAATAACGATGGGCCCGGATGCATATACTTCTTGTGCAAATAAGTTACAATCATTCTTGCTATTGTGTGATGTTTAGGTAGTATTAATGGATGTTTCATCTCATATGAGCAGGAAGCATTTTCAAGACGTCCACCAACTCTCAACATGCCCTCTGAATCTATGAATGGTGCAAGTGAAGCAAGCCTTGAGTTGGAATGAATTCCATTGCCTGCAATTAATGTTTTGATGTCTGAACTAAATTCCGTTTGTTGTACAAACTTCAGAAGTTCAATTTCGGCACTATTTATCTCTGCTATGCTGATATTCTCGGTCACTCTGGGTTTCGTTTTGCAATTATGCAGAAATCTAAGAACATAAGCTACTGTTCTCAACAGTTTGGACCAATTGTTTATTCGACTATATAGTTCCTGGTATGGGTGTTTGTTCACCGAAGTTGTCGTAGTATGCATTGATTTGACCCCTATGTTTCGTTGTTCTTGTAGGGTTTCGGTTAGATTTGGTTTGATTGGCCAATGCTGTTCGCTTTCATTCAGCCACGGTGGACCTCTCCACCACAAATCGCTGTTCACTAACCTGTCAGCACGAATTCCACGAGTCGCCAAATCAGCCGGGTTCTCTTTGCCCTTCACATGTCGCCAATTTGATTCTGGTACTAGTTGATGAATGGCTGACACACGATTCGCTACATAAGTTTTCCATTTTCGCGGATGAGTGGACAACCACGATAATACTATCGTGGAGTCTATCCATAGCCATACGGGGACCGCTTCGAGATGGTATGTGCCAAGAACCCTTTTTACTAATTTTGCGAGTAAGTGTGCTCCACATAACTCTAAACGTGGTAGACTCACTTGCTTTATTGGTGCTACCTTAGTCTTTGATGTTAATAGGTTTACTATGGTCTTACCGTTCGATTGTGTGCGAATATAAACTGCTGCGGAATACGCTAATTCACTCGCGTCGCTGAAGCCATGAATTTGAGGTTCTTCGGAAAGGTCACAGATGAATCTAGGGACTCGGATATTGTTTAACTGTTCAAACTGTTGGTGCATTTGATACCAGGAATGGTGCAGGTCAGACGATAAGGGTTCGTCCCAAGAAATTCCGTTTAGCCATAAACTCTGAAGAAATATTTTCATGCTAATAGTAAATGGACTCAACCAACCTAATGGATCAAATATTTGAGAAGCGAGAGATAACATGTTTCTCTTTGTGCGAACAGGGTCAACTACGTCCTTTACCTTGAATGAAAACATGTCTTGCTTCGAATTCCAGTATAGACCTAATATCTTTGATGACCGGCCTTCTTCTAGTATTTGAGAATCATCACATCTGTCACTTAGGGATGTTATGTTCGAGCGCCACTTCCGTAACACAAATCCAGATTCTGCCAATACACGAGACAGATCTCTTTTTAATGTGATTGCGTGTTGTTCATCATTTGCACCGGTTAACACATCGTCAACGTAGAAGTCCTTGCGAATTACATTTGCCACCTCCGGAAATTGACCTTCACAGTCACTAGCGATTTGAAATAGAACTCTAATTGATAGGAATGGAGCTGATGCTGTACCATACGTTACTGTCAATAATTCATATTGAGCTATATGTTCAGATGGATCCTTTCTCCAGAGGATACGCTGCAAGGGAGTGTGTTTATGATCCACTAGGATTTGGCGATACATCTTTTCGATGTCCCCACATATTGCGACCCTAAAGGTTCGAAATCGTATCAATATTTCCCATAACGTGTCTTGAATGGACGGCCCGACCATTAGCTTGTCATTTAACGACGTTCCAGTTGATGTTGTTGCTGACCCATCGAACACGATTCGCAGTTTTGTTGTCATGCTATCTTCACGTAATACGCCATGATGAGGTAAATAGAATACTTCCCCGGTATGGTTTGTGACTTCCTTGGATGATAATTTTCTCATATGACCTAGCTCTTCATATTGATGCATGAATTCCTTGTACATTGTGCCAAATTCAATATTGCGTGCCATCTTGCGTTCCATGGAGTACAGACGTTGCAAGGCTGTCTTATATGATTGACCCAACAGGGCTGACTCTGCTCGTATGGGCAGCTGCACGACGAATCGACCGTTGATTTTCTTATATGTTGACACAAAATGTTCTTCAATCAATTGCTCTTCTACGGATCTTGGCGATTCTTGAAAAATTTCTTCTTGTTCCCAAAATTTGCGCAACAGTCCTTCAAAATTTTCGGTGGTTGATAAACAAACATTGAAGACCTTATACGGCAGCACTTTACCATCCTCATCACTTGCATCATTTGGTTTTTTTGATATAACATATCCGAACAATGTTTCTTGAGCCATTACATTCTTTAACACGACTTGCTTTCTACCTAAAATGTGGAAGAAGTAGTCTGCTCCTAATAAAATGTCAACTTCTTTCTGCTGTTTAAGATTCGGGTCGGCTAATGGTAAATTGCTGCTTTCAATCTCGTCATAGTTTACTTCTTCGTTTCGGTTAAGGCAAGTAATCTTTGGTACAATATATGCTTTGACTGAGAGGGCCTTACAATTGTCGAATCTTGAACAGATGGTAACTAATGCCTTCCCCGTTGTCGACACGTTTGAAGTGGCGAGACCTTCTACCTGTACCTTTCCATCCTTACGAGGGATTCCCAACCGATGGACACACCTTTCGGAGATAAAGGAGATTTGGGAACCCGAATCCATTAGCAAATTACATCTTCTGTGTTGACCGTAATTATCTGTGGCCATCACGATTGCTGTGGGCAACAATGCCGTGTCTAAATTGGACATATTTGTTTGTACTATTGTATTTAACGAGCTTGATGTGCCAGGAGCTTGCGGTTCCGTTGCTGACTCTTCTGCTTCACTATCACATCTTACTGTAACTGAATTTGATTGAACCCCATCGTGTAAGAGGGTATGATGTCTGCGCCTGCATGTCAAACAACTCCGTTTGCTATAGCACTGGTTGGCCATATGGTCGGCTGACAGGCAATTGAAACAAAGTTTCAACATTGCCACTTGCGCCGCTCTTCGGGACTTAACTTTCCAAATGCGTCACAAGTGTATGTTCTGTGTTGTTCCGTACAATATGCACATTGATAGTTGGTTAACTGTGCTTGATGCGCCTTAATTGATGTTGATTTGGTTGCAGTAGGTTTACTTATTGGCTCACATGTCTCCAATGCATCGCAGCGTTCGGAGATGAATTTCAGAAATTCGTCAAATGTAGGAAAATCCTTGCCTACTGTTCGATGTGCCCATGCCTGCTTGGCCTCTTGATCAGTTTTATTTAGTAGCAGAAAAATCAACCACGGATCCTTGCCTGCCGCTTCCGTACCTAGAGCCGCAATACCTCGCGTGACCTCATCTGATGTGTTGTGAAGCTTTCTCAATGCTGATGCTGACCCATAACTCACTGTAGGTTGATTTACGAATGCCTTAATGAAATCGTTCAACACGTGTCGCTTTTTGTCGTACCGAATGCAAAACTTATCCCATGCTGCCTGGTAATTAGCTTCTGAGACTGAAATGTGTTTTACTAAATCGGCAGCTTCGCCGCGAAGATATCCTTTAAGATATTGGAATTTTTCCACATCGTTTAGACTGAGTTTGCTGTGCACTGATGCAACATATAAATCCCTAAAACTAGGAAAGTCCTTGTATTCCCCCGAAAATATTGGAACATTCAGTTTTGGAAGCCGAGCAAATGCGTGCGGTTCATCTGACGTTTGACTAATCGTTTGATTAAGCGAAGAAGTAAAACTCGTGGACAGAGTGGTGAGAAACTCATTCTGCTCTCGTAAAACCTTAGAAATAAGATTTTCTATTGTTCCTACTTCTTCTTGTTGTCGTGGAATCCTGAGACGTTCCTTCAATTTCGACTTTACACTCAGATACTTTGATTCGTACTCTTCAAGTTCTGACGGTACATCAAATTTAGCCAATTGTGTTTCACAAACATTAAACTCATTGAATGATTTCTCCAAAAGCTCTAATCGCGTTGAAATATCTGTTGTTGTCGTTCTATCCGTTATAGAATCTGCAAATTTTACTAATCGTGTTATGCTCCCCTTCGCCAACCCTCTTCTCCCTGTGTACTCTTTCATTTGCTCCGCCATTTTATTCACCTTGATTCACAATTCACTGCACTCGCTGTCGATTTTAAGATTTGGACCCGTCACATGAGCCGATTGATCTGTACATACACCGTTAGATTAAACTGATACGGAGTTCACATAAAAGCGACGCAACCAATTAAGTATCGAAACCACACGACAAATTGCTACACTAAATCTACTTACTTACCCGGTTTCTATGTGGCCTTCTCTTGACACTCCCACGTTGCAGACAGTGACTGAAGTTTCCCTCAGACACTAAACTGACTGGTATGTTATTTACTTCCGACCTGATAAGGTGATTGTTATGACACTCCCGCGTTGAAGATAGCGATTGAACTTTCTCCCAACGCTATACTGATTGTGCAATATGAGGTTAGTGGGGTCCCACACAAATTTGTTGTCACTAAGTATATTGTATATGTGCTGTTGCTAACTGTTTTATCACTTGCAGCAATTGCGCCATTACACTATAATTCTTGTGGCGTCCCTACACAAGTAACTGCACAATTTTGTTGTCGCCAGGTATATTGTATATGTGCCCTTGCTAACTGGTTTATCAATTGAAGCAATGGCGCTGTCACACTATAATTCTTGTGGCGTCCCTACACAAGTAACTGCACAATTTACTTTAACACTTAACGGATTGATATCCGGCTCGAAGGACCAACTTTTATGTACAACAACACGATGTTGTTCCATAAATAAATAACCAAACACCTTTTTTTATGTATATTCGATGCTCTCTCATCGACAACAAAACTAGACAACCTTTTATTACAGTAGAATTACATTATTTATAGAAAAATTTTAGTATACAATCAGTAATAAATAATACAGTTCAGTACAAGTAATTAGCAAATGTAGCGAGGCTATTGCATCACAGATGTCGTCGCTACTTATTTTATCAATAATAAATTTTAGAACCAAAATAGTTAAAAAAAAAAATACAAATTAATTTTCAATAATTCTAAGAATTTAGTAGAAGTAACGTTAAGTATGTATACTTAAATGATTACATTACGTGCATAAGTTACATTAGGTATAAAGTATAAATTAAGTTAATTTTCATATTACATTTACTC
>OW052220.1:155401565-155426565 GCA_932526605.1 Nephrotoma flavescens | reverse complement strand
AAACGAAAATTCGGGGAAACCAGAACCAAAAACGTACAATATTGGAGACACGATATACGTCGCAATAAAACAAATCCAAGCGAAAGATAAAGCGAAGTTTATAAAAGAAATTGTGGCAAAGAATAACAATGTCACAGTGATAACTGCATCCGGAAAAAAGATACATAAAACGCACATAAAAAACATAGCTGAATGAAAATTATTTTTCTCATTTTTAGCTCCTGTCTTTGGACAACAACAACATCCCTGAACATCTACGAATACAATCACCCGCTTGTAACACTCTAGCAGGGAACCGGAAGAATTATCAATGGGAAATTCAAGCTGATTCACATCATCAACTTGACCAGCTATGAAGAAATAATAGATAGAATTTCACCTGAAATCAACCGCATTGATCGAGACAGCAACCTTAAACCCCAACTGATTCACCAAGTTGAACAAATTAACCAATTATTATCGGAACTCAAAAGTCAGAATATACGAACCAGACGATCAATCGACTAGATTGGGACAGCGTGGAAATGGATTGCGGGTTCACCAGATGCTACAGACTGGGACAAACTTGTCAGCAGTCAAAATGAAATAATCAACAATAATAATGAGTGTACAACAACACGATGTTGTTCCATAAATAAATAACCAAACACCTTTTTTTATGTATATTCGATGCTCTCTCATCGACAACAAAACTAGACAACCTTTTATTACAGTAGAATTACATTATTTATAGAAAAATTTTAGTATACAATCAGTAATAAATAATACAGTTCAGTACAAGTAATTAGCAAATGTAGCGAGGCTATTGCATCACAGATGTCGTCGCTACTTATTTTATCAATAATAAATTTTAGAACCAAAATAGTTAAAAAAAAAAATACAAATTAATTTTCAATAATTCTAAGAATTTAGTAGAAGTAACGTTAAGTATGTATACTTAAATGATTACATTACGTGCATAAGTTACATTAGGTATAAAGTATAAATTAAGTTAATTTTCATATTACATTTACTCTACCCAGAACTGTGTCAGTGGCAGCTGAGTTTCATACATAACAATAATTATATAGTGATTAGATTAGCTAATTGAATATAACGTAATATGCTAGATGGATAATTCGACTTGTATTATGCTAGTTAGATAGGTATTAGTTGTATCGTTGATCCGATTCCTTGTTCATAATTTATATTGAATTTTAGGCTTATCATCAATCATCATAAGTTTACTTGTCATCTGGACCTGTGTTTACTAAAGGAAAAGTAAGCAAGTATTTAGTGTAGCAATCAACAAAATATAAAAACAGTTTATGAATGAAGATGATAAACATACTCCCCTCCAAATTAAAGATTTTTAATTTTCATCTTCCAATGGTAATTTAAACAATTTAGTGATCGGCCTTTTCCATATGGAATGTTTGGTTTGAACGGTAGCGACTCGTGCAAGACCGTCTTTACCAGTGTGTACTTCGATGACGCGACCTAATGGCCATGTACAGGGTGGTGACTTGCCCTCGTGCATCAAGACGATATCGTTTATTTCAATGTTTTTTTGTTTTTTCGGCCACTTAGATCTCTGCTGCAACGTGTTTAAGTAATTCATGGAATACTGACTCCAGAATTGCTGAACAATTTTCTGTACCCTTTCCCATCTATTTAATCTCGGCATGTTGATTTCATCATAGTTTGCATGAGGTACGGCTGTAATCGGTCCTAAAGTTAAGAAATGGGATGGTGTTAAGGCATCAATATTACATGTATCTTCGTTTCTGATAGCACATAATGGTCTTAAGTTTAAAATGCCTTCGATTTGCGCCATGACGGTGATCATTTCTTCAAACGTTAAATGGCTATTGCCGGTAACCTTAACTAGATGCGTTTTTACTGAGTGAACCGCTCGTTCCCAAATTCCACCAAAATGCGGAGAAAGTGGTGGGATAAAAGTCCATTTTATGCTGTTAGCGAGTGCGAAATTGTTTAATTGATCCTTGCAACCTTGTGATGATAACAGTTGGTAGTATTCATTGAGTTTTCGTTTAGCACCAACAAAGTTCGTTCCATTATCCGAATGGATTTCAGTTGGTGCTCCCCTCCGTGCCACAAACCGGTCCAAAGCAGCAAGGAATGCGTCTGTTGTTAATTCCGAGGAAACTTCGATGTGCAACGCCTTTGTTGAGAAACAAACAAAAATTACTAAGAAACCCTTTATGAGTTTTGCTCCTCTTCCCTTTTTAGATGACAAGAGAATGGGACCAGCGTAGTCCACGCCGACAATTGAGAATGGTCTGCTTGGTGTGACTCTAGCCTTGGGAAGATTGCCCATTTGCTGATTTGATTTTAATGTCGAGTACCGGAAACAAGTAATGCATTTGCGATATACGGATCTGCATATTTCACGTCCACCTTGTATCCAGTATTTATGGCGAGACAATGCGAGTAATAACGATGGGCCCGGATGCATATACTTCTTGTGCAAATAAGTTACAATCATTCTTGCTATTGTGTGATGTTTAGGTAGTATTAATGGATGTTTCATCTCATATGAGCAGGAAGCATTTTCAAGACGTCCACCAACTCTCAACATGCCCTCTGAATCTATGAATGGTGCAAGTGAAGCAAGCCTTGAGTTGGAATGAATTCCATTGCCTGCAATTAATGTTTTGATGTCTGAACTAAATTCCGTTTGTTGTACAAACTTCAGAAGTTCAATTTCGGCACTATTTATCTCTGCTATGCTGATATTCTCGGTCACTCTGGGTTTCGTTTTGCAATTATGCAGAAATCTAAGAACATAAGCTACTGTTCTCAACAGTTTGGACCAATTGTTTATTCGACTATATAGTTCCTGGTATGGGTGTTTGTTCACCGAAGTTGTCGTAGTATGCATTGATTTGACCCCTATGTTTCGTTGTTCTTGTAGGGTTTCGGTTAGATTTGGTTTGATTGGCCAATGCTGTTCGCTTTCATTCAGCCACGGTGGACCTCTCCACCACAAATCGCTGTTCACTAACCTGTCAGCACGAATTCCACGAGTCGCCAAATCAGCCGGGTTCTCTTTGCCCTTCACATGTCGCCAATTTGATTCTGGTAATAGTTGATGAATGGCTGACACACGATTCGCTACATAAGTTTTCCATTTTCGCGGATGAGTGGACAACCACGATAATACTATCGTGGAGTCTATCCATAGCCATACGGGGACCGCTTCGAGATGGTATGTGCCAAGAACCCTTTTTACTAATTTTGCGAGTAAGTGTGCTCCACATAACTCTAAACGTGGTAGACTCACTTGCTTTATTGGTGCTACCTTAGTCTTTGATGTTAATAGGTTTACTATGGTCTTACCGTTCGATTGTGTGCGAATATAAACTGCTGCGGAATACGCTAATTCACTCGCGTCGCTGAAGCCATGAATTTGAGGTTCTTCGGAAAGGTCACAGATGAATCTAGGGACTCGGATATTGTTTAACTGTTCAAACTGTTGGTGCATTTGATACCAGGAATGGTGCAGGTCAGACGATAAGGGTTCGTCCCAAGAAATTCCGTTTAGCCATAAACTCTGAAGAAATATTTTCATGCTAATAGTAAATGGACTCAACCAACCTAATGGATCAAATATTTGAGAAGCGAGAGATAACACGTTTCTCTTTGTGCGAACAGGGTCAACTACGTCCTTTACCTTGAATGAAAACATGTCTTGCTTCGAATTCCAGTATAGACCTAATATCTTTGATGACCGGCCTTCTTCTAGTATTTGAGAATCATCACATCTGTCACTTAGGGATGTTATGTTCGAGCGCCACTTCCGTAACACAAATCCAGATTCTGCCAATACACGAGACAGATCTCTTTTTAATGTGATTGCGTGTTGTTCATCATTTGCACCGGTTAACACATCGTCAACGTAGAAGTCCTTGCGAATTACATTTGCCACCTCCGGAAATTGACCTTCACAGTCACTAGCGATTTGAAATAGAACTCTAATTGATAGGAATGGAGCTGATGCTGTACCATACGTTACTGTCAATAATTCATATTGAGCTATATGTTCAGATGGATCCTTTCTCCAGAGCATACGCTGCAAGGGAGTGTGTTTATGATCCACTAGGATTTGGCGATACATCTTTTCGATGTCCCCACATATTGCGACCCTAAAGGTTCGAAATCGTATCAATATTTCCCATAACGTGTCTTGAATGGACGGCCCGACCATTAGCTTGTCATTTAACGACGTTCCAGTTGATGTTGTTGCTGACCCATCGAACACGATTCGCAGTTTTGTTGTCATGCTATCTTCACGTAATACGCCATGATGAGGTAAATAGAATACTTCCCCGGTATGGTTTGTGACTTCCTTGGATGATAATTTTCTCATATGACCTAGCTCTTCATATTGATGCATGAATTCCTTGTACATTGTGCCAAATTCAATATTGCGTGCCATCTTGCGTTCCATGGAGTACAGACGTTGCAAGGCTGTCTTATATGATTGACCCAACAGGGCTGACTCTGCTCGTATGGGCAGCTGCACGACGAATCGACCGTTGATTTTCTTATATGTTGACACAAAATGTTCTTCAATCAATTGCTCTTCTACGGATCTTGGCGATTCTTGAAAAATTTCTTCTTGTTCCCAAAATTTGCGCAACAGTCCTTCAAAATTTTCGGTGGTTGATAAACAAACATTGAAGACCTTATACGGCAGCACTTTACCATCCTCATCACTTGCATCATTTGGTTTTTTTGATATAACATATCCGAACAATGTTTCTTGAGCCATTACATTCTTTAACACGACTTGCTTTCTACCTAAAATGTGGAAGAAGTAGTCTGCTCCTAATAAAATGTCAACTTCTTTCTGCTGTTTAAGATTCGGGTCGGCTAATGGTAAATTGCTGCTTTCAATCTCGTCATAGTTTACTTCTTCGTTTCGGTTAAGGCAAGTAATCTTTGGTACAATATATGCTTTGACTGAGAGGGCCTTACAATTGTCGAATCTTGAACAGATGGTAACTAATGCCTTCCCCGTTGTCGACACGTTTGAAGTGGCGAGACCTTCTACCTGTACCTTTCCATCCTTACGAGGGATTCCCAACCGATGGACACACCTTTCGGAGATAAAGGAGATTTGGGAACCCGAATCCATTAGCAAATTACATCTTCTGTGTTGACCGTAATTATCTGTGGCCATCACGATTGCTGTGGGCAACAATGCCGTGTCTAAATTGGACATATTTGTTTGTACTATTGTATTTAACGAGCTTGATGTGCCAGGAGCTTGCGGTTCCGTTGCTGACTCTTCTGCTTCACTATCACATCTTACTGTAACTGAATTTGATTGAACCCCATCGTGTAAGAGGGTATGATGTCTGCGCCTGCATGTCAAACAACTCCGTTTGCTATAGCACTGGTTGGCCATATGGTCGGCTGACAGGCAATTGAAACAAAGTTTCAACATTGCCACTTGCGCCGCTCTTCGGGACTTAACTTTCCAAATGCGTCACAAGTGTATGTTCTGTGTTGTTCCGTACAATATGCACATTGATAGTTGGTTAACTGTGCTTGATGCGCCTTAATTGATGTTGATTTGGTTGCAGTATGTTTACTTATTGGCTCACATGTCTCCAATGCATCGCAGCGTTCGGAGATGAATTTCAGAAATTCGTCAAATGTAGGAAAATCCTTGCCTACTGTTCGATGTGCCCATGCCTGCTTGGTCTCTTGATCAGTTTTATTTAGTAGCAGAAAAATCAACCACGGATCCTTGCCTGCCGCTTCCGTACCTAGAGCCGCAATACCTCGCGTGACCTCATCTGATGTGTTGTGAAGCTTTCTCAATGCTGATGCTGACCCATAACTCACTGTAGGTTGATTTACGAATGCCTTAATGAAATCGTTCAACACGTGTCGCTTTTTGTCGTACCGAATGCAAAGCTTATCCCATGCTGCCTGGTAATTAGCTTCTGAGACTGAAATGTGTTTTACTAAATCGGCAGCTTCGCCGCGAAGATATCCTTTAAGATATTGGAATTTTTCCACATCGTTTAGACTGAGTTTGCTGTGCACTGATGCAACATATAAATCCCTAAAACTAGGAAAGTCCTTGTATTCCCCCGAAAATATTGGAACATTCAGTTTTGGAAGCCGAGCAAATGCGTGCGGTTCATCTGACGTTTGACTAATCGTTTGATTAAGCGAAGAAGTAAAACTCGTGGACAGAGTGGTGAGAAACTCATTCTGCTCTCGTAAAACCTTAGAAATAAGATTTTCTATTGTTCCTACTTCTTCTTGTTGTCGTGGAATCCTGAGACGTTCCTTCAATTTCGACTTTACACTCAGATACTTTGATTCGTACTCTTCAAGTTCTGACGGTACATCAAATTTAGCCAATTGTGTTTCACAAACATTAAACTCATTGAATGATTTCTCCAAAAGCTCTAATCGCGTTGAAATATCTGTTGTTGTCGTTCTATCCGTTATAGAATCTGCAAATTTTACTAATCGTGTTATGCTCCCCTTCGCCAACCCTCTTCTCCCTGTGTACTCTTTCATTTGCTCCGCCATTTTATTCACCTTGATTCACAATTCACTGCACTCGCTGTCGATTTTAAGATTTGGACCCGTCACATGAGCCGATTGATCTGTACATACACCGTTAGATTAAACTGATACGGAGTTCACATAAAAGCGACGCAACCAATTAAGTATCGAAACCACACGACAAATTGCTACACTAAATCTACTTACTTACCCGGTTTCTATGTGGCCTTCTCTTGACACTCCCACGTTGCAGACAGTGACTGAAGTTTCCCTCAGACACTAAACTGACTGGTATGTTATTTACTTCCGACCTGATAAGGTGATTGTTATGACACTCCCGCGTTGAAGATAGCGATTGAACTTTCTCCCAACGCTATACTGATTGTGCAATATGAGGTTAGTGGGGTCCCACACAAATTTGTTGTTACTAAGTATATTGTATATGTGCTGTTGCTAACTGTTTTATCACTTGCAGCAATTGCGCCATTACACTATAATTCTTGTGGCGTCCCTACACAAGTAACTGCACAATTTTGTTGTCGCCAGGTATATTGTATATGTGCCCTTGCTAACTGGTTTATCAATTGAAGCAATGGCGCTGTCACACTATAATTCTTGTGGCGTCCCTACACAAGTAACTGCACAATTTACTTTAACACTTAACGGATTGATATCCGGCTCGAAGGACCAACTTTTATGTACAACAACACGATGTTGTTCCATAAATAAATAACCAAACACCTTTTTTTATGTATATTCGATGCTCTCTCATCGACAACAAAACTAGACAACCTTTTATTACAGTAGAATTACATTATTTATAGAAAAATTTTAGTATACAATCAGTAATAAATAATACAGTTCAGTACAAGTAATTAGCAAATGTAGCGAGGCTATTGCATCACAGATGTCGTCGCTACTTATTTTATCAATAATAAATTTTAGAACCAAAATAGTTAAAAAAAAAAATACAAATTAATTTTCAATAATTCTAAGAATTTAGTAGAAGTAACGTTAAGTATGTATACTTAAATGATTACATTACGTGCATAAGTTACATTAGGTATAAAGTATAAATTAAGTTAATTTTCATATTACATTTACTCTACCCAGAACTGTGTCAGTGGCAGCTGAGTTTCATACATAACAATAATTATATAGTGATTAGATTAGCTAATTGAATATAACGTAATATGCTAGATGGATAATTCGACTTGTATTATGCTAGTTAGATAGGTATTAGTTGTATCGTTGATCCGATTCCTTGTTCATAATTTATATTGAATTTTAGGCTTATCATCAATCATCATAAGTTTACTTGTCATCTGGACCTGTGTTTACTAAAGGAAAAGTAAGCAAGTATTTAGTGTAGCAATCAACAAAATATAAAAACAGTTTATGAATGAAGATGATAAACAATGAGCAATATCAAATTAATACCGTTTTGATGAACACTGCAGAAAAAATTCTTAATGAAAACAACAAAATTGTCGACTCACTACACGAAGACTCTGAAGGACGAATCCAACAAATATTATTCAACAGGCTCACTATTGTCAAAGAAGAAATCAAGGAAATAATTCGAGCCGCTCAACTGGCAAAAGGTAAAATAATTAATACAAATTTACTAGACAAAGTAGAAATCGGACGGTTAGTGGCGGAAATCGAAACACTTCCATACTCAAATGAAGTAGAGGCAATAGAGTACGCGGAACCGATGATGCTTGTAAAAGATTCTACCATCTTATATGTAATATCAATACCTAAGACAAGCAGCCAGGAATATAATCATGTCATCATTAGATCAACGATTAAACAAAACAAACAAATATACTTAGAGTTCAAAGAGCTCCTCGTTAACCAACACGAATTATTTGGAATCATTGGAGCATGCAACTCTTTCCGTGAAACCACCATTTGCGAGATGAACTACATAAAGGAGATAAAGAGCGACCATTGCATCAATCAGCTAATAAAAGGAACGCACGCTAAATGTGATTACAGATTTAACAAAAACCAAATAATCGAGGCCTTGAACGAAAACACCATCTATCTAAGCAATTTTAATGGGTCCGTTAGTAATAACAACACGAACAAACAACTGAAAGGAAACTTCCTAATACAATATAACAACGAAATCATAAAAATCGACAACCAAACATTCACCAACCAAGAAATTAGAACCTCCCAAGTCCTACCATCAGTACTCCAGCCCAATATAACGGAAAAAGGCATGAAAATCGACACAGAATACCTCCACGATTTACAGCTAAACAACGTAAAGCATCTTCAAAATCTATTCGCAAAGCATAAAATATCAGGATTTATGGACCTTGGAGTTATAGCTGTGATTTGTATAGCTAAATTTATCGTCTCAATCAAAAAGACCAGTCAGCATTATAAAATAAGGAGGAACAGATCAATTCATCAACCAGAAACCATCAAACAAATCGAGATTCATCCAATTAACTTAGAATTCTGATCCACGGGTCGTGGATCTTTAAAAAGGGAGGAGTTAACGATAAGGAACATCCGGCCTGGTTATAAAAATGCTGAATCTTTACAACGTGCCTTTAGATTTGCAACGTGCCACATCAGCGAAACATCAAGTTGCACGAGCATCCGGCATAGTTACAAGAAATTGGATTATTTTATTTTGCTTACTATAAATTTATTAATATAAAAAATTATTAACGTAAAAAATTTGCTTACTGCAAATTTTTGAATATAGAAATTTTTGTTAGACTTAAGTTTTAGTTTTAGTTTGGAATTGTAACAATAAAGATTAAAATAAATTTCATTTTTTTTAATCGCTCCGAATTAAAATTCGTAACTTATATATATATATATATATATATATATATATATATATATTTATATATATATATATATATATATATATATATATATATATATATATATATATATATATATATATATATATATATATATATATATATATATATATATATATATATATATATATATATATATATATATATATATATATATATATATATATATATATATATATATATATATATATATATATATATATATATATATATATATATATATATATATATATATATATATATATATATATATATATATATATATATATATATATATATATATATATATATATATATATATATATATATATATATATATATATATATATATATATATATATATATATATATATATATATATATATATATATATATATATATATATATATATATATATATATATATATATATATATATATATATATATATATATATATATATATATATATATATATATATATATATATATATATATATATATATATATATATATATATATATATATATATATATATATATATATATATATATATATATATATATATATATATATATATATATATATATATATATATATATATATATATATATATATATATATATATATATATATATATATATATATATATATATATATATATATATATATATATATATATATATATATATATATATATATATATATATATATATATATATATATATATATATATATATATATATATATATATATATATATATATATATATATATATATATATATATATATATATATATATATATATATATATATATATATATATATATATATATATATATATATATATATATATATATATATATATATATATATATATATATATATATATATATATATATATATATATATATATATATATATATATATATATATATATATATATATATATATATATATATATATATATATATATATATATATATATATATATATATATATATATATATATATATATATATATATATATATATATATATATATATATATATATATATATATATATATATATATATATATATATATATATATATATATATATATATATATATATATATATATATATATATATATATATATATATATATATATATATATATATATATATATATATATATATATATATATATATATATATATATATATATATATATATATATATATATATATATATATATATATATATATATATATATATATATATATATATATATATATATATATATATATATATATATATATATATATATATATACAGCTTACTGCCTCTACATCCGTCATCTTATCCAACTGTTGCACCATTGCAACATTCTTTTTTTCTCTGCATTCTAGAGACGCTTTCGTCGAGAAAAGAGAATGTTATGCTTTCGTCAGACAAATATCATATTTTATTTGTACATCCATCGCCAACTTTTCATGATGTTATTTGTAGAAATAAATATGTCGAAAATAGTTGAGTCGAAATAAAATCGTACGGCAAAAATGCAACTGTTCCTTAAATTTTTCTGTTTTTGTGCTCTAAACTTATATTCTTCACGAAAGATAAATAATTTTAATACATTAATGGCTTTGGTTGGGCATCCAGCGATATATATATTCGTCGTGACTAGCTGTGTGTGACGATGCGGGGCGATCTGGGTTCCGCTTACACTTCAAGCAACCGGGGTTTGTACATTGTATACATTCACAGCGGTTCGGTTCACTAACGGCTAGAGTTTTAGTATTTAAACCGCATTCTAAATAAATAGTTGCTAAAAGTTTGGGCTCATTTCAATAAGCAGCTCCATTTGAATATAACATAACAGTATATTTGTTTAAATCTGGACCAGCCCAGTAGTGAAAAACCATAATATTTTGATGGAAATATTAATATTAAAAAAATAAAAAAATTTGTAAGAAAATATCACTGCGAACCGGTTGATAAATTTTAGGAAAGCATCCCTGTATATATATATATATATATATATATATATATATATATATATATATATATATATATATATATATATATATATATATATATATATATATATATATATATATATATATATATATATATATATATATATATATATATATATATATATATATATATATATATATATATATATATATATATATATATATATATATATATATATATATATATATATATATATATATATATATATATATATATATATATATATATATATATATATATATATATATATATATATATATATATATATATATATATATATATATATATATATATATATATATATAAATATAAATATATATATATATATATATATATATATATATATATATATATATATATATATATATATATATATATATATATATATATATATATATATATATATATATATATATATATATATATATATATATATATATATATATATATATATATATATATATATATATATATATATATATATATATATATATATATATATATATATTATTTATACTGTAACATAAAATCTTAATTTGTGATCTTATTTTAATATATTTCACTCATATGGAAAAAGGATTAACTTTATATTAGCCCAATGCGGGAGATCTTAGTGAAATTTAGCGCAAATAAGAGTACCAGAAGTGATAGCTTCCGTAAACGATTTTATAATTTTTTTCAATAATAGCTGTGTTTCTTGATGCTTGATCTGATCCGATTCAGTTCATGTTTCATGAAACAACGCAAAGACACTTACTAGATTTGAATTCAAAATTTGTGATCTTAAACAAAATTGGATCATTGTTTCCTTGTAAAATTTGAGCGAATCCATGTTCTAACATCACCATTTTTCGATATGTTATCGTAGTCTATGTCTATTTCCTTTATCAATTATTTCCTTTATCAACTGTTTCCTTTATCAATTATTTCTTCTCTATTGCTATCACAACCTACTAGAATATATTTGAACCATATCTATTTCACTTATTTTCGTTCTAGAATCGAAAATAATTTTTTTTGCGATAGAACCGCAGTAAAAACATCACAATATTCCAATCTAGCAGACTGGTAAATTGATTGATTGATTGATTGATTGGACTGTAGAACCAAGTACTTGACAGGTGGTCCCGGATAACGCCGGGCCTATTCCTACAGCCTGTTTACACATAACAATAGGAGGGATAGGAAAGGAAATTTTTTTTTTTTTTTTTTGGGACGGAACGACCCGGTTTCAGACACCTAGCGATCGTACGGCACAACACAATTCTAATCTACTTCTAACTACTGGAGGGAGGATAAAGGCTTAATAGGTTTAATGGATAACGATGGTATTGGTCTTCAACAATTGCTTCTTTAAATCAGCAACCTGATGGAAAAATTTTATTATTTCACATACATCCTGAAATTTAATTCTAAATTAATGCTTTTCGGCTTCCTAAACAAGTTGATTGATTGAATCAGCCCGGTTACAAACTCCTAGATAAAGTCGATAGTTAGTAACACATTAACAAGGCAATTCTAATCTACACAATCTGCAATTGGATGCTTCATTTGCCAAAACGATTAACTCCGTAACCCAACAAACAAACGCTGATAGCAGAATGAAATAGATGGAAACATTTGCACACGTCGAAGCGAGAAAACAAATAAATTTACTTCGGTTTCTTCTATGCACTGCATTTTTACCCCCACCTAATCTCTTGTTTAGCAATTTCATTTCAAAAATTGTTATTTCATTTCTATCAGTCTCCAGATTTCAGCAGAAGGTAATAGATGTGCGTGGTTTTGAAACATATAAATGCATACGTATGACGATGTTTGTAAATGTTTTTCAGATGGAAATGGAAATACATGTATAACATATAAAGTAAGTATACAAAATTTAAAAAATGTGTTGTTGTATCTGAATGCGAATGACAATACACAATTGGTACATACAACCAAAGCCAAACACAATCAATAATATATGATTGTGTTTGCTTTTGATATAACAAAATACATTAAAAAAATATTATAAACCAACAGTTAACAGTTACATATTATACTCAAATCGAAATGAAAGAGAGATAAATTAATTTTTAGGGGAAACAAAGCCAAGTTTTCGGTCGACAACAATACGAATAGCATGGAATTAGGTGCATCAATTTGAAGTAAAAATTGAGCGCTCTAATTATATGCTGTTTGTGCGCTGATTTGTATTACTGGGAAAACAACACTTCTGTTAACACTTCTTATTCTAAAAATTTGTTTTGAATATATACCGTTAGGAGCCAATCAAGTAGGTTGATATTAAAATTTACAAATATTCTAAAAATGGAGTTAATCGGTTTGGCTTGTGAACCATCCATTAATATTTCAAAGGAATATTATTTCACCTACATCGGTAGATTTCCTGAAATTTAATTCTAAATTAATATTTTCCGGCTTCCTAAATAATATAAACATTTATTAATTTAATCCTAATGCAATTCCACAACTTAAAGTAAAATTTCCTGAAACCATAATTGTTTAAATTATATTAAAAATTACTCTAAAATCCATAAGTATTTAATAAAAAATATGTGAGGCATCCCAAAGGCAATGGTACATATTCGATTAATTACCAAGTAATTTATACTGCACAGGACATATTATGCCGAGCATGGCAATGGAGCTTTATCGTTCCTCAACCAATTTCTGTCAAATATGGTGTGCAGAATTGGATTGGCACTATAACATTATGCTCAATGGAACTAGGCCATTTCTCAACAAATGATGGTCAAATTCAGTGTGCAAAGCTGAATTTGACGAAATTTTGGGTTTCGGATATAACGAATTAAACCAGGCCGCCTCCTAACCTACAACTTTAAAATTCATTTTGCAGTGCTGGGCTAGGATTCTAATAAGAAAGGTCAGCTTAAACTGGGATTTTATCGTGTCTCTTTGATGAAGTTCTACAATTCGACCATTCTAAATGGAACTTGGGGATCATATTAATAAATATATATTGTCAAATCAGGTATTCAGAATTAGGTGGGTATTTAAAAATGGTATTTTGCGAAGTTTTGGAATTCGACCGTCCTAAGCAATTTATTAATCAATCATGTTCGAATCTTGTATGTTGAGCGAAATTGCGACTCCAACATAAATCCCGGATGAAGTTCTGGATCTTTCCACAAAACAAATCCGAAAGCAATCGGCCAATTAACTATCCAGTTCGTTTATTCACCATAGCTGAAACAAACTTCGCTTAACCCGCTAAGAGATGAACCAGTCAAATCCAGCTTCCCAAAACTGAAGTTTGCTAGAATTCCAATCCAGCCCAATTCATACCCAAAAATTAATTTATGTATCTTCTGCAGTATACTGTCTAGAAACAGATTACTGAGACAATTTCGCACATCTCAGTCATTCAAAAAAGATCAAGGTTCACGTGAGGTGGTGGCACGAACGGAAAATAAAACCTCGCGGAATGCTTCTTACATAATTGGTGCATGAGCAATTCATTGAATAGGATTTAGAACTCATCAATACTTGTGTCTGACGTTCCCATGCAATTGCGAACCTGTTTCGAGAAATATTGTTGAGTCGGATAAATTCTTTCATAGAAAACAGTGAAAGCAGTAAGCAATCTAAATGAATAACCAACATTAATAGCCCGAGGCACATCAAAGATTTACTTGTCGTTACAACGAAAATAAAAATTAAAAACCATTTTGAGACACAACTCAAAAATTAAATTTTTGCAGGAGAGCAAAAACAAAAAATGCTAATTACGTTATTAGATTCCAAAATCCTAAAACGAAGAATGGCACTTTGTGTTCTATCATTTTCGATGAAGGAAAAATAAAACTGTTTTTATTGAGGGATATGGATACTAATATTGCGCATCTTTCTAGTGAATTAACGGAAAAAGTTCATTTGTTTTCAGTTGTGTCACCCGTCCATACCACGGCGATACAAATCTTTAAAACTTTTCAAAATACAAATTTTTACCGCGCATTATTAATAATTATGGAGAAAAATAATTTAATTAAATAAATTATAAACCATTTACATAGACTGTAAAAAAAATAAATAATAATAACACCTATCAATGTATGTACATATTATTATTACAATACATACATGAATTTAAATTACATTGGGGAAATCACACGATTACTCATTTGAGTTGAGACCGGTTTAACCTCAAAAAAAAACCATTCACGCGCACACACGTCACATGAGTCCCAGCTCATCAATAAATTTCTATGTATGTGTAAAAAATTGTAGGAAAAAATCATTTTAAAATGTCTTCGCATAGTTCACCCAATATAACATCGTGTACGTCCACACCGCGGCAACCCCTGTCCGTCTCCCCGATCACCCCACCCATAAAACTTATAATTGTATAGGTAAAGTACAAAGCAACGAAGAAGCTACCGGACTCAAGCAACCGCAATATGGATATGCACATCGAAAATGTTTTACACAATAACATAAATGATAAATGGATTTTACACATATATAATAATATATTGAACTAATTATTAAAATAATTATAAATAAAAACAGTCAATTATATTACATATACATATTATCCACATCCCCTTTCCTGTCTGCCATCACAATTGTGTAGGTAAGGCAAAAGAATCATGTCAAAAACTTATTTTTGAAATGCATTCTGGGCCAACACACACTAAAAAAATAAAATAAAAGATTTGTTTGGCAAGAAAAGGGATATATACATATATTTTACATATAGTAGTATTCAAATCTCGCTGGAATTCTGACAGTTCTCGCGCAGAAGTAATATGGCGGGTGCACAGTGATGTATTAAGTATAATATTCATGTTTATTGTTTACATTTTTACGTTGTATTTGTATTTAAATGGAATAGGAATTTTAAGATACAATTAAAACACAAAGTTTAGATTTTATAAATTAAAATGATATTTAATTCGATAAGTAAAGCATTAATTCAAAATTCCATTAAATTGAAAACTGAATTTACTTTTTTGTTGTTGTGTGGTTTTGTGCGATACGAATCACATTTGGTTATTTATTTTCCCTAGTCCGTACCAAAATTAAATGTTGTCATTGTTTCCAAAAGGCGTGCAATATTTTTTTTTTTAGACCTATTAATTTTCACTTGATATATATCACATACAAATTTACTCATTCATTTCAAAACAAAAAATATTCGAAAATACAATTCCCATAGTAACAAAAACACACACGCGCGAATACGCCTCGTAATTTCAATGATCCTTTTTATTTTGATCATCACAATAAAACACACCGCATTCTTTTATACTAACAACAGTATATACAAAAAAAATGTATGTACATAAAAACAAGAATATTTTCTCTTTTCCAATCTAGCAGACTGGTAAATGATATAAAAATTGAAACAAAGATAAATTTTATTCTACAGAAACGAGAAATAATCTTCATTAAATTATCGAAAAATGGTGATGTTAAAACATTCCTGCCCAGATCAACGGGTGTCATGAAACATGGCAATCAAAAAGAATCGCATTTACGAAAAAACTCCCAAGAATTGAAAGATTCTAATAAATATGTATGAATATTAAAATTTCAACTAGGGCTCTCCTTGATGGTTTTCGGAAATTGCTTCGGGAATATATTATTTATTAGAATTCATTGAGAACAATTGTTTGTCTGAAAATCGAGGAACTCCTACATAACACTTCTACCAAAAAACGTAATCAATAACAACAATTTATATTTTGCTGGCGGATTATCTTCTATCACAATTGAAATAATTCGTTTTATTAACTGATTAAAAATTTATTGTGTCTACACAACAATGTAGTTTAATGAACGTTTGCCACTAACTAGCGTTCCTCGGTTTTTAGTTGAGGCAAAAAATATGTTCCCAATATATCATCTGTACACTTATTGTTATCTATCAATAGGTTGAATCAATTAGTAGTTCACTTTCGAAATAACTCATTAGCGTCCTAATCATAGCATAATGTTCAATATTGCTACTTATAAACAAATTATAACGACAACCTAGACTTAGGAACCATTCCATAAACCATAGTTGTTAGAGAATAATAGAAATTATCTACTTTTTATTACTATAACCATACAGTTAGGTATTTTTCGAGAATAATAGAGGAACTAACGGTTTTAATGTAATCAAGAAAACTAGATGAAGTACAGCGCTAAATATTTGTTTGATTTTTGTGATCCCGAAAACTTATTTAAAATTTAAATTTACTTACTTCTGTTTATGAAATTTGTTATTTTTATTTAGACTTTAGAGAGATAGTTTATTTAGCTTACCTACGTAGGTTTTTGTTAATATATTTATTTTAATCACAACAACCTTTATTATTTATGGGATATCGTTATGCACGATCTAAAAAAATGTCTATCTTTTGTTTACTTTGCATACATATAAATGTACATATTTTTTTTTCTTAAAAACCCGAGAATATATTGCGGTTAATTAATTCCAGAATAAATGAATTCAATTTTATGTTATTACTCGTATACATTATTGTCATTGGTGATAAAATAAAATGGTAATTTATAAGTTTATTGATTTGACATAAATTGTAACATCTTAATGTACTCTACCATTTATATTCCCAATACTATACTAATATGGAGATGTGCTCAAAGGGTAACGGTAAAGAAACTACGCACAAACATGTTATAGTTATAGTTATAAATGTTATAGTTATAAATATATATATATATATATATATATATATATATATATATATATATATATATATATATATATATATATATATATATATATATATATATATATATATATATACATATATATATATACATATATATATATACATATATATATATATATATATATATATATATATATATATATATATATATATATATATATATATATATATATATATTATATATATATATATATATATATATATATATATATATATATATATATATATATATATATATATATTATAATATATATAATATTATATATATATATATATATATATATATATATATATATATATATAATATAATATATATATTATATATATATATATATATATATATATATATATATATATATATATATATATATATATATATATATATATTATATATATATAGATATATATATATATATATATATATATATATATATATATATATATATATATAGATTATATATATATATATATATATATCTATATATATATATATATATATATATATATATATATATATATAACGGGTGATTTTTTTGTGGTTAGGATTTTCATGCATTAGTATTTGACAGATCACGCGGGATTTCAGACAAGGTGTCAAAGAGAAAGATGCTCAGTATGCTTTGACATTTCATAATGAATAGACTTACTAACGAGCAACGCTTGCAAAATAATTGAATTATATTACAAAAATCAGTGTTTCGGTTCGAAAAGTGTTTCGCGATTTACGTCCGATTTATGGTCTACATAATCGACCAAGTGAGCAAACAATTAATGCGATTGTGACCAAGTTTCGCACTCAGTTTACTTTATTGGACATTAAACCAACCACACGAATGCGTACAGTGCGTACAGAAGAGAATATTGCGTCTGTTTCTGAGAGTGTTGCTGAAGACCGTGAAATGTCGATTCGTCGCCGTTCGCAGCAATTGGGTTTGTGTTATTCGACGACATGGAAGATTTTACGCAAAGATCTTGGTGTAAAACCGTATAAAATACAGCTCCTGCAAGAACTGAAGCCGAACGATCTGCCACAACGTCGAATTTTCAGTGAATGGGCCCTAGAAAAGTTGGCAGAAAATCCGCTTTTTTATCGACAAATTTTGTTCAGCGATGAGGCTCATTTCTGGTTGAATGGCTACGTAAAATAAGCAAAATTGCCGCATTTGGAGTGAAGAGCAACCAGAAGCCGTTCAAGAACTGCCCATGCATCCCGAAAAATGCACTGTTTGGTGTGGTTTGTACGCTGGTGGAATCATTGGACCGTATTTTTTCAAAGATGCTGTTGGACGCAACGTTACGGTGAATGGCGATCGCTATCGTTCGATGCTAACAAACTTTTTGTTGCCAAAAATGGAAGAACTGAACTTAGTTGACATGTGGTTTCAACAAGATGGCGCTACATGCCACACAGCTCGCGATTCTATGGCCATTTTGAGGGAAAACTTCGGAGAACAATTCATCTCAAGAAATGGCCCGGTAAGTTGGCCACCAAGATCATGCGATTTGACGCCTTTAGACTATTTTTTGTGGGGCTACGTCAAGTCTAAAGTCTACAGAAATAAGCCCAGCAACTATTCCAGTTTTGGAAGACAACATTTCCGAAGAAATTCGGGCTATTCCGGCCGAAATGCTCGAAAAAGTTGCCCAAAATTGGACTTTCCGAATGGACCACCTAAGACGCAGCCGCGGTCAACATTTAAATGAAATTATCTTCAAAAAGTAAATGTCATGGACCAATCTAACGTTTCAAATAAAGAACCGATGAGATTTTGCAAATTTTATGCGTTTTTTTTTAAAAAAAAGTTTTCAAGCTCTTAAAAAATCACCCTTTATATATATATATATATATATATATATATATATATATATATATATATATATATATATATATATATATATATATATATATATATATATATATATATATATTATATATATATATATATATATATATATATATATATATATATATATATATATATATATATATATATATATATATATATATTATATATATATATATATATATATATATATATATATATATATATATATATATATATATATATATATATATATATATATATATATATATATATATATATATATATATATATATATATATATATATATATATATATATATATCGATACGCCCAACGTATATGTTGATAACTCAAAAATCACAAGTTTTCAGGAGAGCATTTTGAATGTTCAAATAGTTGTAGAAAAATGCCAAGATAAATATTTGATTAAAAATAAATGGCATATTGTAGCATTATAAATTATCTTTTGTATACCTTTTCTGATTTTCTCGATACTAATCCTAATTACTTGATTTTCATAAAATTACACTTTTAATCTGGAGAAAACTCTGGATTTCAACGTTGCAAATGGAGTTACAAAGTTTTTGTTCGTTTTTTCTTTATTTTCAAAGTTTTATGTTCAGTTACACATTTTTTGCACGGATTAGTTTTAGTTAATAAGTTTCAAAAATTTATATGCAAACATACTACATGAAAATTAAAAACATTTATGGGTAGTAATTAATTAATTAATACAGCAAAAATAAATTTGTTTCTGTTATATGTTGATAACTGTTCTTACAACCACAATATTATTTACGAAAATTGTTAAAAACTTTGCAAACAGTTTTACAAATCAAACGGAATAAAAAAAGCTCCGTGCAAATAGTTTATAAATCAAAATAGAAATAGCTTTTTAAAATTTACTCCATACAATAACTTTGCAAAATGAGTTTCCTAGTTTTTTCATGTTCCTAAATCAAAAATGACAAAAAGTTGTAACTCTTTAAAATGTTGCCATTTGGTTAGGAGGAACAATACAGAAATAAAAAATTGATGGTACATGCAGTTTGTTATGCTGAATCCAAAAAACGAATCATGCAATAAGTTTGTAACTCGATATTTCAACATATTCGTTGGACGTATCGATATATATATATATATATATATATATATATATATATATATATATATATATATATATATATATATATATATATATATATATATATATATATATATATATATATATATATATATATATATATATATATATATATATATATATATATATATATATATACAATATATATATATATATATATATATATATATATATATATATATATATATATATATATATATATATATATATATATATATATATATATATCCATACAGTTCCATCTTTTGAACAAGATAGCGTTGAAAATCGCAAAAAATTTTAATCAAATGGAATACTTGTCGCCCTCGTTAGCTTAGTAAGTAGAGTGCTTGCTCTGTTATTCGGGGGTCCCGGGTTCGATTCCTGGTGGTGACCAGTAAAACAGTTGCGACTTTGTGTTTTTAACGTGTCATATGTTATTTATATATGTTCGTCCACTTTCAAATTTTCAGATTTACAGCCATAGTAGTTACGGCTTTGTCCTTAATATTTAATTTTGCTAAATAAACACGCGTAGACGCAAACCGCTGAAAGGAAGTTAAAAATGATCAAACCTAGGGTGATGTAATTTATGAACGATTTGTGAACTGAATAATTTTATACAGTTACTTTATCAAGTTGATCGTAAAAATAGTTAAAAATAAAAAATACCTCAATGACTTTGATTTTATATACAAAAAATGGGTAGATCTTCATACTCAAACGTCTTTTGCAAGAAAACAAAAAATAACACAAGTACAATTTTTTGGTGTGTTCAATAGAATTAAATGAGGAAAAATTTAAAAAAAAAAAAAAAAAAAAAAAAAAATAGGTTTTTGAGAAAATTCTAAAATAGTATTTTGGCGGCCATTTTGAATAGGAAGAGTTGAAACATGGTACCAATTTTATAATTTTTTTAGAATCCCTATTCATTTATCTTTAAAATGAGCCCTCATTTATAAGTATCGGATAGTTAGTTTTTGTTTTATAGCCATATATACAACATCATGTTCATCAATTTTATCAAAATTTGACATCCTGTATCTTTAAAAACAACAACAACAACAACAAAAAAAATTTTTCCACAAACTTTTTTTTTTAATCAAGACTATACATAGAAAATATAAAAAACATGAAATTCAAACATGACTTCCAAAAATATGTGATTTCTGGAATTTTTCACCATATATATATATATATATATATATATATATATATATATATATATATATATATATATATATATATATATATATATATATATATATATATACAGTCTTAGCTCCCAAAAGTGACCCCTCTACATTGTGACCACCTCTATACATTGACCACTTTTTAATAGTACAGAATTTTTTTCATATCAAACGTACGAAAAAATTATTTTCTATATTGACCACCTCTATATTCTGTTATGTGACCAACATTTACAGAACAAAATGAACTTAATAGAGGAATTTTTACTCTGTAATGTGACCAAAATTTTTCACGAGGTTTTATTACTCGAGATGATTTTAATTCGGATGAGTGCGGTCTTTTTTTAAAGCTATGCCAAATAAAAGGTACGTTTTTAAAGTTGAATCTTGTAAAGATGGTAAAATTTTAAAGGAAAGTTTAACCATACTTTTATGCACAAGTGCGACAGGAGAAAAAATTAAGCTGGTAGTTTTAGGTAAAGCGAAACGACTTCATGCCTTAAGAAATTTGAAAATTTACCGGTATATAGATTTATGTACACTATAAATATATTTTGTGAATTTTTAATTTTGATGGATCCATTTTAATCGGCATTTATAAGGCATGAATGGCAGAAGCTATTTTTGAAGAATGGTTGAACATGGTCAATTTAAAAATGAAGCTCATTCTCGAGTGGATGTCAAATGTAACTTTAAAGTTTCTGCTTCCTAATACAACTTCTGTTATTCACTTTTAGACCAGGAAATCTTCAAAAGTTTTAAAACATTACTATAGATCTTACTTTGCCAAATCAATTGTGGCGGAAATGATTATCGTAGTTGTCTCAGAATTCACAAAAAAACGTGCTAGATGCAATTCAGTGGATAAGTTTAGCTTGGGATTGAGTTAGGAGTCAAACGGTTGTCAAGTGTTTTAAAAATGCCATGTTTCAGTTTAATTTAGACAGACATAATGATTCTGATCAATCAGCTCTCGAAATAATAATAAAGGAGAAACTATCTAGATTACAACTTACAACAATGAAGCCTATTTGTCGAATGACGATAATTTATGCGTGTACGAGGATTTACAACAGGACACAATTTTCCAGTCGGTTATAGATGAATTAAATATCTCGACTAAAATAACGCCGACTGGCTGCTCGTCTGAGAGCGATAAAGATGATGAAAATTATAGGAAAATTGATAAATTACCAACGCAGAAGGAGGTTAACTAAATGTTGCTCACTTTAAAAAAATATTCTACAAAAAAATGTCCTGCTTTGTTTGGATCCGTGTCTAATGCTTGAACATTTTTCAGCACTTATACGCTTACGCAGCTACGAAGTCGAAAATTTAAATGACATTAGATTCATATCTATCGAAAGCCTTATAATTCTTGTTATGTACAACATCTTGTGTGTATTTCATGTGATTTAAGAAATTAATTATGATTTAGTTACCATTTACGTATAGAATATGAATGTACTCGTAAGTGCGAGGTATGTTTTTACAAAAATTAACATAATTGAGTAATATTTACATATAAAGGGTGCTCTTTTTAAGCCCGACAGATCTTGAAATAACACAAAAAATTAAATTGTAATCAAAAATTATTTTATTCGAAAGATCGATACATGGCATTAATATTTGTAAATGATTTCGGAATATGGACCCCCGTGGCTGTTCTTGACGAAACGCATTCTGGACGTCCAATTTTGGGCTACTTTTTTGAGCACTGCTGGCCGTATGTCACGAATAACACAAACAATGCTGGCCTCCAAAGCGTCAATTGTTGCTGGTTTATCAGCATGATCCAGTGACTACGTAGCTCCACAGGAAATAATCGAGAGGTGTAAAATCGCACGACCTTGGAGGCCAATTGGCTGCTCCATTTCTCGAAATGAACTTATCGTCAAATTTTGATTTTAATTAGTCGGTTGCGGTCGCCGTATGGCATGTAGCGCCATCCTGTTGAAACCACATCTCGTCCGGATCAATGTCATCCATATTTTCAAACAAAAAGTCATTGATCATGGTGCGGTAACAATCTCCATTGACCGTAACGCGATCCCCGGCCTCATTTTGAAGAAAAATAGGTTCGACAATGCCACCAGCGTGTAAACCGCACCAAACGGTGCATTTTTCATGGATGTACATGGAGTCCTGTTGGGTCTCTTGTGGATTCTTCTCACTCCATATGCGGCAATTTTTGTTTATTAAACAAACCCGTTAAGCCAAAAATCGCTGAACACAATTTGACGATATAAGTTGCGCGAAACCACGACTGATTTTCAAAGTAAATTTTAATAATTTCGTAGCGTTATTCAATTTCAAGTTCTAACAGGCTTAAAAAAAACACCCGCTACATATACATATTATGTTCATATGTATTTTTTCCTGTAAAAAACGACATTTTTTTGTTAAAGTGACCACCTCTAAAAAGTGACCAGTTATTCCAAGTCACTTGAGTGGTCACTTTAGGGAGGTTAGACTGTATATATATATATATATATATATATATATATATATATATATATATATATATATATATATATATATATATATATATATTATATATATATATATATATATATATATATATATATATATATATATATATATATATATATATATATATATATATATATATAATATATCTATATATATATAATATAATATATATATATATATATATATATATATATATATATATCTATATATATATATATATATATATATATATATATATATATATTATATATATATATATATATA
>OW052220.1:155383123-155401365 GCA_932526605.1 Nephrotoma flavescens | reverse complement strand
TTCATGAAAATTTCAGCCAACAAAGGTGACAGATGGGCTCACATGGGTAGACCATCAGCGAATTTGAAATATGTATTATCAAAACAGAAATAATTTTGTTTAATACAAGTCTCAAACACTAACTTCAGTTCACGACGTAAGCCCTCATCAACAACATCCCTATCTTAGTAATTACAAACTGTTTGGGACAAAGTGTTAATTGGAATAGAAGTGAAAAGACTGGCAACGTCAAACGAAACTAGTTTTGAATTTAATGGAATGTCGACGTCTTGAATTTTGTTAATCAATTCTACCGAGGTTTTAACCGAGTAAGCCGAAAAGAAATTAGTATGACAATTGAAAAACTTTATGAAACCCTTACATAGCTTGTAAGCAGGAGCATTGCAATACGCGACTACTGGTCTAATCGGAATGCTCTCCTTATGGATTTTTGGTAAACCATAAAGGATCGGAGCGAATGGATTCATGACAGAGTATTTCCAACCAGTTCCATCAAACAACTTCGGGCATTGGTTGATACACTTACTAACCGAAGTCTTAAAAGACTTAGTTGGATCCCTGCCAAGCTCTATTGCTTTGCTTTCTGTAATAAAATCAGAAATTTTATTACCGTAATCGGCTTTTGTGAGCACGGTAATTGTATTGCCTTTATCCGCTTTACACGCTATCAGGTCATGGTCACGTAGTTTTTTCTTTATCGCACCAATCACTTTGAGGTTAGTATTATTAGAAGCAGCAGAAGAAGAGTTTGACGGAATAGAAGAGTTATCAATACCTTTCTTTATTTGTAGCGCACACACTGATTTTAATTGGGTTGTCTGGCCAAATAAGGCAGTTTCAGCATCTACAGCGAGATTCTCGAATAATCGAAGGCTGATTTTGTTTGGCGTAGGAGCAAAATTCACACCGTTGCTCAACATTTGAATCTCTGTATCACAGAAAGCGATTGAGGACAAGTTCTTAAAACGTGGATGAAATTCGAAACCAGACGAACCACTATTACCTCTATGGTTGCTCTGCTATGTATAACAAATTTTTACTTTTACAAATCAGTAGATACTCCTGATGATGACCTAACAAGTCGAAATCGATCGAGTGATTTTTTAAACTTTTTGAACGAATTTTTTAATTAAAATATTCAAAAATCTAATCCTGCGAAATAAAAAACAAGTGTTTAATAAAATGTGTTTATTTATTATAAAACTCGTTGCAAGAAAGTCTGTTATTAAAATAAATTATTAATTCTGATATGATCAGATCTGGAAGCGCTCTATTTCTCTCATCACGCCATTTAATGTTCATAACGCTAAATACTCGTTCTATATAAGCGGAACTACTCGGTATGCTTAAAAAATATGAAATAAAATTAAATAAGTTTGGGAAAGATCTAGTTTTGAACAGATTGGACCATTTATCGACGCAATTAAGCTTTTTAAAATCTTCAGATAACCTTAAAATATCAAAAATTTGTGTTGCTGAACTAACTTCGTCAAACAATAGATTGATATCAATACCAACAATGGTTTGTAAATTAAGCGTTTCAATTAATTCGATGGCACAATCAAATGAAGGAAATTGTTTATTTAAGTCGAAAACGTCCAACTTTTTTATCAGATCCATTGATATATTTAATTCTATTTTCTCTTTAACGTAATTTAGGCCTAGATTTATAAAATCGTTAAATTCTGCTTCAAGTGTTTCTTTTAATTTAACGTCATTTATTTTATTGAAACGTAATCGAACTTCGTAGCCATAGTTTTTCTTTCTTCTAATTGCAATAAAAAATTTGACAAAATTTCGAACAAATTCAGGATCGTTGTGGTTTCCCCTTCTAATTTTTTTGTGGCTTCTTTAAAAATATTAGATATGTGCTGTATAAAATACATATATATTTCTAGTGAATCGTCTATTTTATTATTTTTAATATTTAAAATAATGTATAATTTTGGCAATTCATTTTTCACTGCGAGATCTTCGAAGTACAGTTTTAAGGCCGGCCACGATTCTAGAATCCGACTTACTGCTGGAAGCAAGGAAACCCATCTACTCGGACAGTGTTTGAGTAGCTCTCTAAATTCGAGATCGCAATAATTATGAAATGCGATTAGATTTTCTCGTCGTTTTGCTGATTTCGTAAAAAAATTAAAATTTTTTTGAATAAAATTATCAAAATCAAACGACAGTGTATTTAAACAATGCTTCAAATAATTATGAACAATATGGCAATAACAATTTGCTTTTAAGACATATAGGATTCAGTGATTTTAACTTTTGATAAAGCGAATTTTTGTTTCCAAAATTCGAACTTGTATTGTCCGCGCTGAAAGCTGTAATTTTTTCTAGAGGCAAACCCAACGAATTGAAGGAGTTTTGTATTGCACTAAACATACGACTTGCGGTTTCATCAGCGTTTTCAAAAAAGTCTACCAGTTTATCTTCGATTCCGTTCTCGATGGTGTAATATTGTAATACAATAGGAAAAAATTTTCTATTTTTGTGATTCGAAGCATCCACTTGTAATGAGTAACAAATTTTATTAGAAGAAACAATGTTACTAATAACGTCTTCCAATGCTTTTGGCGCTAACACTTCTGTTACAATTGCCTCAGCTTTGGTTCGACCGCAACTTATTTTATTTCCAATTTTTGTTTTCATTACTATTTTTTTTGTTTTTTTTCATTCCCAATCAACACGTTTGCTGGAATTCGTATCTTTATCATTCAACTATTGTTTGTTTTATTTTAGAAGTACAAATTTTGTAATAATAGGAGAAAAATTCTTCTCTTTCAATAAAATTTTTTGAACGAGGATTTTTCAGTGTCGACGAGGACGCGAGGACAAAATAGTGAAACGAGGACAATCCTCGCAAAACGAGGACGGGTGGCAACACTGATATATATATATATATATATATATATATATATATATATATATATATATATATATATATATATATATATATATATATATATATATATATATATATATATATATATATATATATATATATATATATATATATATATATATATATATATATATATATATATATATATATATATATATATATATATATATATATATATATATATATATATATATATATATATATATATATATATATATATATATATATATATATATATATATATATATATATATATATATATATATATATATATATATATATATTTTTTTTTTTTTTTTTTTTTATTGGTAGGGGAAAATCCTCATGGACGTTGTGCCGGACTTCTACCGACTAAAAACCCCCTACCTCCAATCCTCCCAGCGACCGGCACCACAAATTTGTTGCATTTCTTCGACCGCGGGATGTCTATTGTCCTCTAGTTTTGTTCAGAGCGACATAGCCGCTTGTTCCCTCATTTTTATGGTTAGTATTACTCTAATCATCCTACTTATAGCATACCAACCATTCTCGTCCGCCAGCATCCTCGAAATGATTGTACCTATTGTTATGGCTCCCACAACATCTGTACACTGCTTTCGCACTTGATCCCACCTTGCACAGTAGAGTATCGTTTGCTCTGGTGTATCCTCTTCGGTACAGTATAAGCAATTAGGTGTATCCTTGATATGCATTCTGAATAGGTAGCTGTTGAAACAACCGTGACCTGACAAGAACTGAGTGAGATGGAAATTCACCTCGCCATGTTTACGCTCCACCCATTCCTTTAGCCTCGGGATGAGCTGCCTGGTCCACGATCCAGTGTGAGCGTTCTCCCATCGAATCTGCCATTCTTGTATTAATTCTGATTTGGCCTCAACGCTTGGGCTTCCCTGAAGAACCGCAACTCTATATTTCGCCAATACCGTGATCGGCGGCATATTAGCTATCACGAAAACTGCTTCCTTTCCAACTGTTCTGTATGCACTGCATACACGCAGTGCTAGGGTCCGTTGTACACGCTCCAACTTTTCACGCGCCTTTGCAGTGTCTAAAGCTCGTATCCAGATAGGTGCCCCGTAAAGTATCGCGGATAGAACCACTGATGAGAGCAATTTTCTTTTACTAGCGCTTGGTCCACCAACATTCGTCATCAGTACGATAAGCCCTTTTGTCGTCCGAATCGCCTTTGCTACGATTTGCCTCACGTGTTCTTGAAAACAGCGACGGTAGTCTAGCCATATACCCAGATATTTAATGTGTGTAGTCGGCTTTACTTTGATTCCCTCCACGTTGAAATCCATCGAGTTGAAAACTCTGCGGCCTGTCATTATCACTGCTTCAGTTTTCTCTGGAGCCAACTGCATTCGGTGATTATGAAGCCACCGAGAAATCACCTCTATCGCTGCATCTACTCGTTCCACTAGTTGTAGTTCATGTCTGGCGGAAACAATGAGTGCCAAGTCATCTGCGTAGCCCACTAATTTGGCATCTTCGGGCAAAGGAATTCGGAGAATGCCGTCATACAAGATATTCCAAAGCATCGGTCCCAATATTGATCCTTGGGGAACCCCGCTCGTGACATCCATCTGAGTAGCAACACCTCCAGCTTCCACAATGATTCGTCGCTCACTCAGATAGCTTTGAAGTACCTTCCTCAGGTATGGGCTAACTTAGAAATTATTAAGTTCTTGTAGAATTAACTCCCATGATGCGCTATTAAAGGCGTTTCTTATATCCAGTGTGATTACAACTGGGATACGCCGCGTATATTGTGTACCATCAGCGGCTGAATCTATAAGCTTCATAACCTCCACTATAGCATCTATTGTGGAGTGCCCTGCTCGAAATCCAAACTGATTATCAGCTAGTCCGCCTGCCCTGTCAATTTCGTCGATCAGTCTGCGTAATAGCAAATGTTCGAAAAGCTTTCCGAAAGTGTCCAACAGGCAGAGTGGTCTGTAAGATGTCGGCACACCATCCGGTTTTCCATCTTTCTTTAACAAGACCAACCGCGCTGTTTTCCAGATGCGAGGGAATTCCCCATTCTCTAGAATGGAATTCATCACGTCTAACACCTTTTTTGGGTGGGTTTCCGCAGCGATCCTAACGGCCTCTGATGGAATTCCATCTGGCCCGGAACTTTTCTTCGTTTTCAATTTCCGCCATGCCATCTCGAGTTCCTCAGTTGTGAAAGGTGGAATCTCTACCGGTCTTATGTTTTCATATTGCACTTGGTCGTGCGTTGGAAAGAGCGAAGCCACGACGGCATTAGTGATATCTGCGGGTAATGTAAGCGTTTTTTGTCCAAATTTTTTCATCACGATCTTATATGCATCTCCCCAAGGGTCCTCTTCGATTCTATTACAAAGAAGTTTCCAGCAGTTCTTTTTCGATTGCGCGATCGCCTTTCTCATGCAGGTGCGAGCGCTCTTCAAATTATGGTGAAGGCTTCTGTCTGCTTGACCGCTAGTGCGCCCGTTCTCTCTTGTAAGCCTTCGCCGGGCGTGATTGCAGCGTCTGCGAAGTTCAGCGATTTCTGGAGTCCACCAGTAGACAGCTTTTCGTCTATTACCACTTCTAGATTCTAGCGCATCTTCGCATACTCTTCTGACAGTAGTTACTAGTTGTGTCGGTGTTATTATGTTAGGGGCGCCAAGGTGCTGTTGCGTCGCGCTACGAAGGCGTGCTTGACTCCTCTCCCCAACCTGCCATCCTCGGTTGACCGGAACGCTAGTCCCCTGAAGTCTGGTTGGTGTCGCTGTGGTTATTTCGAACATAATATATCGGTGGTCACTAAGACTTTCTTCATCCAGAACTTTCCAATTTTGGATTCGATTTATGATGTTTTGTGAGACGAAGGTTACATCTAGGAACGAACCATAGTTTCCTCTTTCGTAGGTAGGTGTTTGCCCCGTGTTGACACTGCTAAGGTCACAGGATGCAGCCCAGTCTGCCAGTTGTTGACCTCTATTGTCTAATATATCTCCGCCCCACTCTGGGGATTTTGCGTTAAAGTCGCCCGCTACAATCACATCTTTGGTTTGGTTCCGGACTACTACGCTGAGTTCGTCCAGCCTTAAGCTGAAATCTTCCATAGATTTGTTAGGAGAGAAATAGCAGCTCATGATTACAATGTCTTCTAGTTCTACCCAGACCACTCCCTTTCCTTTACCTATTCTAGCAACTGGAACGTCCTTTGGAAGCACCATTAGCGCAGCATCTTCATCTAAGTCAACCTTCCAGTTTCCTCTCTGAAGTGTTCGTCGGTTTGGCTCGCTCACCAGGCCCACGTCTACCTGCATTTTTTTGGCAGTAGCTATAAGGAGGTCCTGGGCCGGCCTACTGCGATGCGTATTAATTTGCATCACTCGCATATTGGTTTTTCCCCTCCTGTTCGATTATTTATATCTACAGGCGAGCTCTCTCCCTCATTATTCCTAAATGGCCTGCCTTGCGTTTGGCTGCACTCACTTCTCTTGTGTCCGTCTTTACCGCAGTTAAAACAAAGGTTTCTGCGGTCAGGACCATTGCAACTCATCGCTGTATGCCCTCTTTCCCAGCATTTGTAGCAACGATGCTCATCGGCACGTAATTGGACTCGACAAGAAATCCACCCTATTCTGATGCGCCTACACTCCACCAGCTGCTTCGCCCACTGTATTGGCAATTTTACTGTAGCGTTCATCGTATCCGAGTGAGTAGGCCTCATTGAAGTCACAAGTATCTCTTCGCATCGAACCTCTCCGCTTAATGCTGCTAGAACACCCTTCTTTACATCATCAGAAACAGTTCCTGCCTCCAGGTCGCGTATGCGTATTACCGCCATTTCTTTTTGGTGTATCGCAGTGACGCCGGCTACCTTTCCGGCAATTGATTCCGTTAAGCATTCGGCTTTATTCTTGCCACCCTTCAGTTGGATCATAAGATCATCTGTCTTTGTCTTTTTTATGGCGATAATCTCCACCCCTATCTCTTTGATATCAACACCACTTTTCACAGCTTTAAGTAGATCAGCGTACGTGCGTCCTTCTGCCTTTACTATAACTGTTTCTTTCCGGTTTCGTGGGTTTCTCTTACGTCGCCTGACTTCCAATGAGCTCAGTCCACCGGTTTCCTTCTCGATCTGCTCGATCACTGCAATTAGATCCGCTAACTCGGCTTGATTGTCATCATGTTCTGCGTCTTCTGCATCGCAACGACGTTTTGTGCCACTCCACATTGAAAGCTCCGGGACCGATGAGTGGTGTGGTGGAGATCTACTTAAAAGTTTTGTTGGTTTAAAGTAGGAGTTGTAACTTTCATCTATGGTTCCAGTAGTTGTTCCGGATGCTTTGGCCTGGTTACTCACCAACAGCGTCCTTCTATGTGTTTGCGGTTGATTGTCCACCCCAGAATCCGTGGGACGATCCTCTAGCGCAGAGGAGTGGGATTCCCGAAGTGAATCGGTACCCACCTGGGGTAATTTTTTTTTGTTAGAATCTTCCGCCATATTTTTTTTGAGGTATTCGCATTTAATAGTTTTGCCGACTACCACGAGCAATCGTTGTAGTCGCCCGGGTGGTACCACGACGAGGTAAATTAAACACTTGCTGGTTTCAGATAGTTGCAACGCTGGAGTATGGTGCATGACACCATAAACGGTCAGACGCCTACCCTATTGATCCCAGCCCCCACCCATATATATATATATATATATATATATATATATATATATATATATATATATATATATATATATATATATATATATATATATATATATATATATATATATATATATATATATATATATATATATATATATATATATATATATATATATAATATATATATATATATATATATATATATATATATATATATATATATATATATATATATATATATATATATATATATATATATATATATATATATATATATATATATATATATATATATATATATATATATATATATATATATATATATATATATATATATATATATATATATATATATATATATATATATATATATATATATATATATATATATATATATATATATATATATATATATATATATATATATATATATATATATATATATATATATATATATATATATATATATATATATATATATATATATATATATATATATATATATATATATATATATATATATATATATATATATATATATATATATATATATATATATATATATATATATATATATATATATATATATATATATATATATATATATATATATATATATATATATATATATATATATATATATATATATATATATATATATATATATATATATATATATATATATATATATATATATATATATATATATATATATATATATATATATATATATATATATATATATATATATATATATATATATATATATATATATATATATATATATATATATATATATATATATATATATATATATATATATATATATATATATATATATATATATATATATATATATATATATATATATATATATATATATATATATATATATATATATATATATATATATATATATATATATATATATATATATATATATATATATATATATATATATATATATATATATATATATATATATATATATATATATATATATATATATATATATATATATATATATATATATATATATATATATATATATATATATATATATATATATATATATATATATATATATATATATATATATATATATATATATATATATATATATATATATATATATATATATATATATATATATATATATATATATATATATATATATATATATATATATATATATATATATATATATATATATATATATATATATATATATATATATATATATATATATATATATATATATATATATATATATATATATATATATATATATATATATATATATATATATATATATATATATATATATATATATATATATATATATATATATATATATATATATATATATATATATATATATATATATATATATATATATATATATATATATATATATATATATATATATATATATATATATATATATATGGGTGGGGCCTGGGATCAATAGGGTAGGCGTCTGACCGTTTATGGTGTCATGCACCATACTCCAGCGTTGCAACTATCTGAAACCAGCAAGTGTTTAATTTACCTCCTCGTGGTACCACCCGGGCGACTGCAACGATTGCTCGTGGTAGTCGGCAAAACTATTAAATGCGAATACCTCAAAAAAAATATGGCGGAAGATTCTAACAAAAAAAAATTACCCCAGGTGGGTACCGATTCACTTCGGGAATCCCACTCCTCTGCGCTAGAGGATCGTCCCACGGATTCTGGGGGGGACAATCAACCGCAAACACATAGAAGGACGCTGTTGGTGAGTAACCAGGCCAAAGCATCCGGAACTACTACTGGAACCATAGATGAAAGTTACAACTCCTACTTTAAACCAACAAAACTTTTAAGTAGATCTCCACCACACCACTCATCGGTCCCGGAGCTTTCAATGTGGAGTGGCACAAAACGTCGTTGCGATGCAGAAGACGCAGAACATGATGACAATCAAGCCGAGTTAGCGGATCTAATTGCAGTGATCGAGCAGATCGAGAAGGAAACCGGTGGACTGAGCTCATTGGTAAAGGCTAACCCGACAACGAAAAATCAAATAAAGGATGCGGTGTCGAGGGTAAAGATGGCTGCATATAAATTATCAAATTTTAAGCAGACACTACAGTCATGGAGTAATAGGCCCATCGTAACTGAGAAGAAGCGTAGAACTGACAATGATGGTCAACGCGTGGCACAGCATAACATAGCCACCCAAACCGATCCAGACCTGACACAAAAACAAACTGCAGCAAAGGAGATGTCTACACAAACAGTGGACATAAAGGAAATTGAAAAGAAAACCGAGGAGCTCTGCAACATGTGTTACAGGCTGGCTACTGCCAACCTGCAGATTTTCACTAAGCACCTGCAGAGGCCTCCACGGTGATGTTTTGCCGGCTACGTTCTCAGCGGAGAAGTGCGAAGATCGTAGGGTTTGAGGCATGCAGGGCTCCTGGCCTACACCGTTATTACAGAAAGTTGGGGGGGAACGCAAATAATAATAAAACCGATGTTCCGCCGAAATTCGTCGGTCGAAACCTGAGGAACGAACCGAATAATCAAAATAAATTAAAATAATAATAATAATAACGGTAGAGGTGCCTTGGTGCGCGCATCCATTCGAATTCAAACAGGGTCAAGCCCTGGTTACGGAATTGGATGCGGGCACCAAGGGACCGCAAACACTAAACCGACACAGAGGGAGTCTCCGCTCCCATCATACCACACCAAAAAATTTTAATAATTCATTTTATTATATTTAAACACAAAAAAAAAATATAGAAACCACCTTCCCACGAGGAAACAGCAAAGAAAGGGAGAGAGCGAAAGAGAGAAACGAGAGAGAGAGAAAGCAATGCGTACCGAACGCGTGCACCCGCTGTGCGGCGCTCGATTACAATAATAATAAAAAAAAAAATTTTTATATATATATGTAAAAATTTAAAAATAAATTTAGAAAATTTTAAAAATAACAAAAATGAAATAAAATAAAAAAAATGAAAAGAAAGGTACCTTAATTATTTTTTTTTTTTAAAAAAAAAAGTTCTGTTGCGGCCTTGCGCGGCCGTCATGCCACAGGTGGCCTTGCCCCACCCGGACCGTTGCGGCTTTGGTGCCGTTAACCCCACTGGTGTTGGTGCGACCTTGAGCGGTCGTCCGTTGCGGGGCCTTTCCCCGATACCAAATAAAATTAAACAAATGGCCGGCTGGCCACACGTTTCGTTGCGGGGCCTTTCCCCGATACCAAATAAAATTAAACAAATGGCCGGCTGGCCACACGTTTCGTTATGGGGCCTTTCCCCGATACCAAATAAATACCAATGACGTGACGAGTAGCCGGTTGGCCACCGTTAGTAGCGTTGTTTTACAGATAAATCACGGATGGCCGGATGCCCCGTGCACTTTGCAGCACTCGTCAAAAATGCGGCACAATATAAATCGAAATCGAATCGAAAATATGGATTCTTATTATTGTACTAATTTAGATAGCGTTCTTTAGAAAAAAAATTTTTCCACTAAATTTTCACCCAACAAAAAAATTGTTTATCAAACGCTTGAACTTCGTTTTTCTGATTTATTTTATTTCAACATAGCTTATTAAAAAAAATTACAATCGATAATTAATTAACATTAACAACCATATTTTATTATTTCACGAATAATCAACGTTTTCAACAAAAAAAAAATTCGGCCATTTTATATTTTTATTAAACTAGACCGCTTAACAAAACTTAAATCTCCACACAACTTTATTTTATAAAAACCAAAACTCGAATGAATAAAAAAAATTCGTACGCCGCACATACGACGCGCAAAACATTCCAGAAGAATTGTCTTTCTTCTCTGTTTCTCGTTTACATCAATTCGCATTGGTGTAAACGAGAGGCATATAAGAAAAACATTCTTATGGAATGTTTTGCTTGACACACACTCGATACGCATTGCTCTCTCTTTTCCAACATCTTTCTCACCCTCGCGCCACCTTACAAAAGGTACGTATAAAACAACATCTACAAAAGTGGGGACAACAACCGAGGTGAATAAAAATACCAACACTGAGCAAATATGAAAGTGGAGGCACAAACCCAAAATAAAATACAAACAGCGCTTGTTACGATCATGTAATCGTAACACATGATTCACCCGGAGATGACAACACAAGATATCAGGACGGTTGTCTCAAAGGAACGGCCACAAAAAGTGTTTCGGGTAACAAAATTATGGCTTTATGGACTGTGAAACGTCAACTAGGGCAATTTTTATTGATGGAAATAAACCAATCACTCAAGAATTGCATAATTTGGGAAAACAAATACCAGGGGGCCTATTTGGGAAATCGATTCGAATTGCTTTTCGATTCGATTGATCAATTCGATTCGAACATGATTTGGTATTTGGGAATTCGATCGAAAATAAAAACTTACACTGTCAAATAAAGACTAGGGAAATTATTTTTAATCATTATACCTGTAATAAAAATTTAAATCTTGGCGATATTTTGACGTTTAATTTCAATTATATTTTTTTTTGTGCTTGTCAGTGAAAGATAAACATTTGTTAAGAAATAAATACAATCCAAAATTATTAAAAGAAATGGATTCTGTTGCCATTTATTTATCGAGTGATAGTAGTGATTGCGATGATAACCCTTCATTACGTATGCGATACAAATCACTACGTGATCAATCCAATATATTTGAGATTCATGATACAATGTAAGTAAATCAAATAATTTTTTTTTCTATAAATTTAATAATTTTTGTTTATTTTCATTAATATATTCAGGTTCGTCAAATTATTCAGATTATCGAAAGACGCTGTGAAATATTTAATGAATGAAATTGACGTTCATTTACCTACTCGTTCAAGATCGGCATTCCCTAATATTCTCAAACTGGCTGCAACTTTAAGATTTATGGCACAAGGTAGCTACCAACATAGCGTTGGTCAAGATTTTTTAATTGGGCTATCTCAACCATCCATATCGACTGCATTAAGTGAGGTACTTTCTGTGATGGAAGATAAAGTTTGCTCTAAATGGATTTCTTATAAGCAGACTAGCAGAGAGAAACAAGAAACAGCTAATTATTTTTACAATAAAACTGGGTTTCCCGGAGTAATTGGCTGCGTGGACGGAACTCACATTAATATCGTGCGCCCGATAGTGAATGAACATCTACATTTTAATAGAAAGGGCAAACATAGCTTGAACACTATGATTGTACGTAATATATAATTATTTCTTCTGCATATTATAAAGTTTTTTATTAAAAATGTATTTAAATATTTTTAGGTTTGTGACCACCATACTCGGATTATGGCAGTAGACGCGAGGTACGGAGGGGCCTCGCATGATTCATTAGTTTGGAATCTATGTAGTTTCCGTCAATATATACAAGACCAAACACGAAATAATGAATTTTCAAATTACTGGCTACTTGGTAAACCTTAAACTAATAAATCTAATATAAAACGTCTTTATATTAATTCGAATATTTTTTATTATTAGGAGATTCTGGATATCCTCTAGAACCATTTCTTTTAACCCCGTACAGGGCTGCTATAGAAGGAAGTAGAGAAGCAAAGTACAACACCATACATTCGAAAACAAGAAGCATTATAGAAAGATGTATTGGGATACTTAAGGCTAGATTCAGATGTCTATTAAGTGCCAGAGAATTACACTACACTCCAAAAAAAGCAGCTCAAATAGTGAATGTATGCGTAACGCTACATAATATATGTCTTCATTTTAATGTGCCATTCGACAGGCAAGAAATTATTAACGAGGAGGAATTACAAAATGATCTTGATAGTTCTATTGTAGGAAGTTCTACAGCCAGACAGATCAGAAATAATGTACTAAATTCTATTACATAAATAATAAATTATGATTATTTTTATAAAAATATATTTTTATTTAACTCATTTCATTATCTAATTCATTATTTTAAATATAGTAATTGCAAAATAAATATTTTAATTGTAATTTGAAAATATGTTCACATTTGTTTTATTGTATCACGTATCAGTTGCTTGTCTGTAAGTCTAATTTCATTCGTTTTATCTCTAAATGTTCAATTTTAAATTTTCTATCCTCTAGTTTGTCTTTCTCGTCCATTAACGTTTTCCTCTGCTTTAACTCCATTTCCATTTCCTTAATTTGTATTTCCCTTTCCTTTAACAGCACCATTTTCTTATTCAAATCGTGTTCTTTTTCCTTTAGTCTACACATCCGCTTCATGAATGAGTTCGTATCAATTAATATATCGTTGATATCAGTCAGCTTCGTCGTAATTTTTTCATGAAATTGTTGTTGCAGTTTAATTTGTTGTTCTATTAATTCGTTTTTACCTTTGCTTCCAGATGTTTTGGTTTGTTGTGGTTCTGTATTATTATTTTCTGGCGGATGTATTGTATTATTACTCACTTCATCAATACAAATGGAATCATTTGGTGGTGGTAGGATGTTTGTATTGTTCGGTAAATTTAATGCTGAATCTCCAAACGATACCGCACCAACGTTACCATCTACAGCTTCTGTCAAATTCGTAATTCGAATTACATTTTCTTCGAGCGAAGAAAATTTATGGCTTCTTGAGGGACCGCCACCAGTAGCTGCAATATTCTGTTTGTTTTGCCTTAATTTCTTTTTAATGTTGTATTTATAGTCGCACCAAACTTTTTTCCAAACATCGGAGGATCGAATTGGCGGCCCATGGCTGTTTAGTCGTGCTCCAATTTCATCCCAGAGCCGCTTATTTGATACACGGGCATAGGTTAGGTTGTAGCCTTTCGCGAAGTCCGGATGTTCTTCCATAAACGAGACTAAAATGTCGAACTGGTTTAAGGTCGTATTTTTCGCTGCCCTAAATTATGTACAATAGTTTTTTGTTAAAAATTACATTTAAGATTCCCATAAGATTATACATTTTTTAAAGCAAAAAATAGTTCAACAGACAAAATTCTATAATCAATGCGCACATAATTAAAAACACATTGTACTATATGTATATTTATTTTACTATATATATATATATATATATATATATATATATATATATATATATATATATATATATATATATATATATATATATATATATATATATATATATTATGTATTTAATAGTAACTCATTAAACGATATTTTTATGTTCAAAATGGCGCGTGCATAAATAAAATCAACGTACTTACATTTTAAAATTTTGCTTCCTTTTCATTTGCCTTCGTGAACTAAACTAACTACGAATAAAAATTCGTTCATGATCGTAGAATTATTGCTCGTAATCGAATTGCCCAATAAGGGAAATTTTCGATCGTTTCTTTGTTATACGTTTTCGTTTAAATAAAATTCGATTTCGAATTCCCAAATACCGATGATTCGAAAATGTCATTCGATTGATCGAATTCGATTTCCCAAATAGGGGCCCAGGCTTTCAGCAGCTGTTAGACAACCAGTACTTTAAGTATGGCGACGTTGCTGTTATACGAAGCTCAGACAGGATTGAATTAACGGACCAGAATCGGCTGGCTAGTGATGGACGTACTTTGCTAGTTGGCTATGTTAATCAAGAGGTAGACGATAATGAGCTAGAAGCACAATTTATCGCGTTAGCTAGAGGAATAAGGACTGCCTCACAGGAATGCACAGAGTTGAGCATCACCTCGACAGTCAGAAACAGGTTAAACTTGCGTAAGATCCTGGAGTGCTGTTATAGCGATAGCGGAGTAGGTATCAAAATTTGCGTGGGTGCTGAGAGAGGAACAAGAAATAAATTGAAAGCCGAGACAAAAGAGAAAGATCGTAAGCCGGTCACGCAACCTGACGCAGAGCAAATTTTCACAGAAGTCAGGCGACGTAAGAGAAACCCACGAAACCGGAAAGAAACAGTTATAGTCAAGGCAGAAGGACGCACGTACGCTGATCTACTTAAAGCTGTGAAAAGTGGTGTAGATATCAAAGAGATAGGGGTGGAGATTATCGCCATAAAAAAGACAAAGACAGATGATCTTATGATCCAACTGAAGGGTGGCAAGAATAAAGCCGAATGCTTAACGGAATCAATTGCCGGAAAGGTAGCCGGCGTCACTGCGATACACCAAAAAGAAATGGCGGTAATACACATACGCGACCTGGAGGCAGGGACTGTTTCTGATGATGTAAAGAAGGGTGTTCTAGCAGCATTAAGCGGAGAGGTTCGATGCGAAGAGATACTTGTGACTTCAATGAGGCCTACTCACTCGGATACGATGAACGCTACAGTAAAATTGCCAAGTGGGCGAAGCAGCTGGTGGAGTGTAGGCGCATCAGAATAGGGTGGATTTCTTGTAAAGTCCAATTACGTGCCGATGAGCATCATTGCTACAAATGCTGGGAAAGAGGGCATACAGCGATGAGTTGCAATGGGCCTGACCGCAGAAACCTTTGTTTTAACTGCGGTAAAGACGGACACAAGAGAAGTGAGTGCAGCCAAATGCAAGGCAGGCCATTTAGGAAGAGACTGAATAATGAGGGAGAGAGCTCGCCTGTAGATACAAATAATCGAACAGGAGGAGAAAAACCAATATGCGAGTGATGCAAATTAATACGCATCGCAGTAGGCCGGCTCAGGACCTCCTTATAGCAACTGCCAAAAAAATGCAGGTAGACGTGGGCCTGGTGAGCGAGCCAAACCGACGAACACTTCAGAGAGGAAACTGGAAGGTTGACTTAGACGAAGATGCTGCGCTAATGGTGCTTCCAAAGGACGTTCCAGTTGCTAGAATAGGTAAAGGAAAGGGAGTGGTCTGGGTAGAACTAGAAGACATTGTAATCATGAGCTGCTATTTCTCTCCTAACAAGTCTATGGAAGATTTCAGCTTAAGGCTGGACGAACTCAGCGTAGTAGTCCGGAACCAAACCAAAGATGTGATTGTAGCGGGCGACTTTAACGCAAAATCCCAAGAGTGGGGCGGAGATATATTAGACAATAGAGGTCAACAACTGGCAGACTGGGCTGCATCCTGTGACCTTAGCAGTGTCAACACGGGGCAAACACCTACCTACGAAAGAGGAAACTATGGTTTGTTCCTAGATGTAACCTTCGTCTCACAAAACATCATAAATCGAATCCAAAATTGGAAAGTTCTGGATGAAGAAAGTCTTAGTGACCACCGATATATTATGTTCGAAATAACCACAGCGACACCAGCCAGACTTCAGGGGACTAGCGTTCCGGTCAACCTAGGATGGCAGGTTGGGGAGAGGAGTCAAGAGCGCCTTCGTAGCGCGACGGAACAGCACCTTGGCGCCCCTAACATAATAACACCGACACAACTAGTAACTACTGTCAGAAGAGTATGCGAAGATGCGCTAGAATCTAGAAGTGGAAATAGACGAAAAGCCGTCTACTGGTGGACTCCAGAAATCGCTGAACTTCGCAGACGCTGCAATCATGCCAGGCGAAGGCTTACAAGAGAGAACGGGCGCACTAGCGGTCAAGCAGACAGAAGCATTCACAATAATTTGAAGAGCGCTCGCACCTGCATGAGAAAGGCGATCGCGCAATCGAAAATGAACTGCTGGAAACTTCTTTGTAATAAAATCGAAGAGGACCCTTGGGGAGATGCATATAAGATCGTGATGAAAAAATTTGGACAAAAAACGCCTACATTACCCGCAGATATCACTAATGCCGTCGTGGCTTCGCTCTTTCCAACGCACGACCAAGTGCAATATGAAAACATAAGACCGGTAGAGATTCCACCTTTCACAACTGAGGAACTCGAGATGGCATGGCGGAAATTGAAAACGAAGAAAAGTTCCGGGCCAGATGGAATTCCATCAGAGGCCGTTAGGATCGCTGCGGAAACCCACCCAAAAAAGGTGTTAGACGTGATGAATTCCATTCTAGAGAATGAGGAATTCTCTCGCATCTGGAAAACAGCGCGATTGGTCTTGTTAAAGAAAGATGGAAAACCGGATGGCGTGCCAACATCTTACAGACCACTCTGCCTGTTGGACACTTTCGGAAAGCTTTTCGAACATTTGCTATTACGCAGACTGATCGACGAAATTGACAGGGAAGGCGGACTCGCTGAAAATCAGTTTGGATTTCGAGCAGGGCACTCCACAATAGATGCTATAGTGGAGGTTATGAAGCTTATAGATTCAGCCGCTGATGGTACACAATATACGCGGCGTATCCCAGTTGTAATCACACTGGATATAAGAAACGCCTTTAATAGCGCATCATGGGAGTTAATTCTACAAGAACTTAATAATTTCCAAGTTAGCCCATACCTGAGGAAGGTACTTCAAAGCTATCTGAGTGAGCGACGAATCATTGTGGAAGCTGGAGGTGTTGCTACTCAGATGGATGTCACGAGCGGGGTTCCCCAGGGATCAATATTGGGACCGATGCTTTGGAATATCTTGTATGACGGCATTCTCCGAATTCCTTTGCCCGAAGATGCCAAATTAGTGGGCTACGCAGATGACTTGGCACTCATTTTTTCCGCCAGACATGAACTACAACTAGTGGAACGAGTGGATGCAGCGATAGAGATGATTTCTCGGTGGCTTCATAATCACCGAATGCAGTTGGCTCCAGAGAAAACTGAAGCAGTGGTAATGGCAGGCCGCAGAGTTCTCAACTCGATGGATTTCAACGTGGAGGGAATCAAAGTAAAGCCGA
>OW052220.1:155342099-155380423 GCA_932526605.1 Nephrotoma flavescens | reverse complement strand
ATATATATATATATATATATATATATATATATATATATATATATATATATTATATATATATATATATATATATATATATATATATATATATATATATATATATATATATATATATATATATATATATATATATATATATATATATATATATATATATATATATATATATATATATATATATATATATATATATATATATATATATATATATATATATATATATATATATATATATATATATATATATATATATATATATATATATATATATATATATATATATATATATATATATATATATATATATATATATATATATATATATATATATATATATATATATATATATATATATATATATATATATATATATATTGTTACGATTTTGCCTTGTCACTCAAGGTTCGAATCACTGGATTGTGAATAAAAAATACAACTGCTTCAAATTTGAACTCACACAATTTATTTACACAACACAATTTATTATACAACACAAAATTCACAATTAATTATTATAATTATAACACACTCTTTTTAATTATCAACGCGCGCCTTTATATAACAAAATATTTGTTTCTAGAATAATCCTAAATGCGCATCGAGCAAATATGTTAGTATAGAAATGACGCCTAAATGTTCTGTATAAATCATAAATGCAATTGAACTATTAATGAAATTAACTTATTCTATTCTAATCTAGGTGTCACCGTAACTATATATATATATTGTTACGGTGACACCTAGATTAGAATAGAATAACTTAATTTCATTAATTGTTCAATTGCATTTATGATTTATACTCAATATTTAGGCGTCATTTCTATACTAACATATTTGCTCGATGCGCATTTAGGATTATTCTAGAAACAAATATTTTGGTATATAAAGGCGCGCGTTGATGTGGAATGCTGAGTCTTATTTTAAACGTGATACAGTGAAGGTTAAATAGAAAGATTATTAAAGTGATTATTAAAGCGATTATTAAAGTGATAATTAAAAAGTGTGTTATAATTATAATAGTCCGCCGTGTAATGTAGAACATAGCTCCAGAAACTTCTCGTCCATTTTCTTCTGACCGTCTTCTATTTGATGTTTAATATCCGCTTTCGATTGTTTAATGTCCGCCCCTTGTTGCTCCACTTGTAACATCTGCTGTTTCATGTCCGCCCCTTGTTGCTCCATTTGTAACATCTGCTGTTTCATGTCCGCCCCTTGTTGCTCCATCGATTGTTTAATTCCACCCAACTGTTGTCCCATCATTCGATTCATAGCTGCCATTAACTGCGTTAAATCAAAACTTCCAGATGGGTTTTGTGTTGTTTCGACCACCGTTTGTACGTCCTTTTCTTTCTTATCCATACTGATCTCGTCCGTTTTTTCCTCCTCGAAATCATACACGTCTGGATTTAAGCCTTCCTTCTCCATGGCCTCACGTAGTCGCTCCACCAAACTAGCTTTTGTGCCTTCACTGGCCAAACCTCGCTGTTTCAGCTGCCCCTTTAATTGCGCAAGCTTTAATTCGTAGAGTATCATTTTCTTTATTATTCACAATCCCACCGCTGTCACCAATTGTTACGATTTTGCCTTGTCACTCAAGGTTCGAATCACTGGATTGTGAATAAATACAACTGCTTCAAATTTGAACTCACACAATTTATTATACAACACAAAATTCACAATTAATTTTTATAATTATAACACACTTTTTAATTATCACTTTAATAATCGCTTTAATAATCACTTTAATAATCTTTCTATTTAACCTTCACTGTATCACGTTTAAAATAAAACTCAGCATTCCACGTCAACGCGCGCCTTTATATACCAAAATATTTGTTTCCAGAATAATCCTAAATGCGCATCGAGCAAATATGTTAGTATAGAAATGACGCCTAAATGTTGAGTATAAATCATAAATGCATTGAACAATTAATGAAATTAAGTTATTCTATTCTAATCCAGGTGTCACCGTAACACTACCCCCCACCTAAGCCTGTTCGCCCCGAACAGGATCCAGATCACCTCCTCTGTAGAGCGCCAAACGTTCTAAATGCACCACCTTAGGTTTACCTTTCTGTCCTTTCTGTATGCGATAAACCACGTCGTTCAACTTTTTAATGACAGTGTAAGGTCCTTCCCATGTGGGTTGCAACTTCGGTGATAATCCCTTCTGCCGTTGCGGGTTGTAAAGCCATACCAATTGCCCTTTCTCGAAGCCTTGATTATTTGCTCGTATGTCATATCGAGCTTTCATTCGATCACTTGATATTCGAATTTTCTCCCGTACAAATTGATGTATTTCATTAAGTTCCTCTTTCATCCGGTCGACGTAATCCTGTCCGCATAGAGCTGCTGATGGAAGAGACCCAAACTTTAAATCTCCTGGTAATCGCAGATTGTTCCCAAATATGGTTTTAGCTGGTGTCACTCCTGTTGTGTCATGTACCGCTGATCGGTAGGCCATCAGGAACATCGGTATATGTCGATCCCAGTTGCGTTGGTTCCTTTCAACAACCTTTGCTAGATATTCCTCCAATGTGCCATTGAATCTTTCCACCATACCGTCCGACTGTGGATGTAAAGGCGTCGTTCTTGTTTTATTGATTCCAAGCATCTGACATATCTCCTGAAATACCACCGATTCGAAATTCCTTCCTTGATCCGTGTGAATTTCCATTGGTACACCAAATCTGCTAATCCAGTTGTTGACCACAGCATCAGCTATTGTTGTTGTCTCCTGATTGGGTATCGGGTACACCTCCGGCCATTTGCTGAAATAATCCATTATTACTAGCACATATTTATTTCCGCTCTCGGTGGTCGGAAATGGCCCCGCCACGTCCATTGCAATTCTCTCAAATGGTGCCCCGACATTGTATTGTTTCATGGTTCCACGGCTTTTTCGTGCTGGTCCCTTTACTGCCGCACATTGGTCACATCTTCGACACCACTCTACTACTGACTGTCTACATCCGGACCAGTAGAAACGTTGGCGAATTTTGGCTAATGTTTTATTAATCCCTAGGTGACCTCCACTTGCTCCTCCATAATACTCCTTGAGGATTTCCGCTATCCGATCTTTTGGCACCACTACCAACAATTGTTTTACTTTACCATCTGTGCTTTCCCACTTTCGTTTTAAACATCCATTTTCTATGTGGAGGCTATCCCATTGAGCCCAATATGCTTTTACAATGGGAGTTTTGTCAGCTATCTCACTCCATGTGGGCCGGTGTTCCTTTTCCTTATGTTTCATGATGAATGATAGGTCAGCATCCCGTAATTGCTCCTTCTTGATCATTTCATCAGTCCATTCCTCATCAGGTAGCGCTTGCATGAGCCGAATATCGACGATGTTTTCCTTGACCTCCACATGCCCACAATTCTTGCATTCCGCGGGACATGGTCTTCTTAATAAAGCGTTGGCATTATCATGTGCGCTTTCCTTTCGATGTTCAATATTGGCTTCATCTGTCAAGCTGTCATCGCCTCTTTCTACTCTCGAAACTTGGATGGACCTTATGTAGCAATCGGTTGTGGGAGTCAGCTTTTGCTCCTTCAAGCTGTCTCTTTTTAACGACTCCAATGTCGTCCGACCCTCCTTTCTGGCCTCTCTCTGCTGTTCGTTTGGTCTACGCTTCATAGGAGATGGCGATCTTCCTCATTTCTTCTTAATCTCCCAACAGTCCCGTGAGATGTGACCCATTCTATCACATACCCAGCATTTAATCCTGCCACTTCCATATCTGAACCTTGGCGTAGCCCGCGCGGTTTCTATTCTGGAATCAATCTCCACTCTACGAATTTTCATTGCTGGTTTGATGATGGTTTGCGCAGTTTCGTTTGTTAACGCACAAGCGATGGTTTCCGTGAAAGTTGTCTTAGCTGACAACATCACCGCTCTGCGCGTCTCAGGATCTCGAATACCGTCAATGAATGCATCTATTTTAATTCGCTCCATGTAATCGGCCGACATATTTGAATGTGCTAAATGCGCGAGCCGCTCAATTGCCGATTAAAATTCCTGTAGCGATTCTCCTCCTCTTTGGTATCGACCCTTCAATTCCATGCGATAGATTTCTCGTTTGTGGTCACTTCCGTATTTTCGATCTAACGCCTTCATAATTCCCATGTAAACGTTCCTTTCCTGCTCGGGAATGATTTGTAGTGTTTCTGCCGCTTCGCCTTTAAGAGCCACAATTAACGCTGCAACACATTGTTCTTCAGTCCACTGATTTTGCTTAATCGCCGTTTCGAATTGGAACTTAAAAATGCTGAAGGATGTTGTTCCATCAAATGTTGGTGGTTTTATCTTAACTGCATTAACCGTCTGGATCACTTGATGTGTCGTCTTGACATCTTGGAGCTCCTTCTCGAGACGTTGAAACTCCCCTTTAACATTTTGAATTTCTGTGTGTACTTCTGTTTGCAATTTTTCCACTTTACCGTGTAGTGTAGATGATAACTCCAGAAACTTCTCGTCCATTTTCTTTTGGCCGTCTTCTATTTGATGTTTAATATCCGCGTTCGATTGTTTAATGTCCTGGTTTGACAGTTTTATTTCCTTATTCGATTGTTTAATGTCCACTCCTTGTTGCTCCATTCCTTTCCAACGATATGCATATGTCCAGGGTATGTCGAATAGATTCAGTACTGTGGACGTGGCAAAATGGCCAAACATGGCCGTTCAGAGGCCGGCCGCGGCCAACATGGCGGCCAAATCAAAAAGTTGTAAAACAAAAGTTGCTTAGTTTTTTAAGTACTATAACCCATGAAAATATGAGATCAAATAAAAGAGGTACGGACAAACAAACATATATACCAAAGCAAGATTATATGGTGACGTCATAGAAAAATTTAAAATTGTCATAACTTTGGTCAAAATCATTCGTAGTGGACGTTTGATATATATATATATATATATATATATATATATATATATATATATATATATATATATATATATATATATATATATATATATATATATATATATATATATATATATATGTATATATATATATATATATATATATATATATATATATATATATATATATATATATATATATATATATATATATATATATAGAAGCCACTCTCTGCCACACTCGACGAACCGAAAATCGGTTCAAATTTAGTTGTTGAGCTACTTTACTTTGGCGCTGCCTCGCATTAATTAGTGTAACCACCTGTGCGGCTACCTCTTGTGTGGTATCCATTTCATTGCTCCGGTTGAAGACGTAATCAACAGAGGATCATTCAGGCTAAGCGTCGATATGTAAACGATCACAATTCCGAGCGAGATATTTCATGGCATGCTATTGTAGTGATCTTGTTGAATTATTTTTAGAATTTAATTCGAAAGTATGCTATATGCATTTGACAAAAAAAAACACTTTGTTGGCATGGTACAAGTACAAAAAAGGTCCCATTGGATAGGTATTGGAATAGACTTTGAATCCGCATTAAAAAAAATTAAACAAATATTGGATATTTTGATATTTTTGAACTTTTGTGGAAAATTGAGCAATGTGGGGTTTTTTTTGCACCCAAGTGTAGTGTTTGATGTTGTATAACGTATTGTGCACGTTTTTCTTTTAATAATCTGGTTTTTCTGCTTTTTCTTTTTATTTTTTTTGTTATTATTTATATGTACAGTTTATCATTTATATACTAGTTGGTTCTTATTATGAAATCCTTGAACTTGACTTACTACATATAAAATTATAATTGAAAAAGCAATGACCGTAGAAACATACATAATTTTTTGAAACAACTATAACTACATACATATACAATTACGAATAAAATCGCGAATGAAATTATTTAAAATAATCAAAATACGAAATTACGGAAAAAATGCTTTAATACGTAACACAAAAATACCATTGCAGTAGCTATTGTAACTCGCGTTTGTTTGTCAGGAAGTGTATGAATTTTCAGTCTGTCTTTCATTTGAATATTATGTACTTTGCAAATGGAATTAACGATTCGGAATTTAAAAGATAAAGTATGTATGTTTTCTGAAAATAAAAATGTACTTGTAATTATCTTTTCACTATAAAGTGGATAATCCGCATTTACTTTCAAGATATTTAAATCGAAATGAAAGGAATTGAATGTAAAGTTTTGCAAATTGATCTGGATTATTATTGCGTAGGCAATAAGCATATTTGATTGGTACAGTGTACCTTTTATATTTCAATTATTATTTATTATGAGGATTTACATTCAGAAAATATTTTCTGTTACAAAATGTTTTTGTGTGCCAAAAAAATAACTTTTCATTTAAAATTCTTTGCTATTAGAAATATTTATTATTAACCAAATAAAGTAAAACCTCGATTTAACCCTTATGTGAGTGACGAGGTACCCGAGTACCTTCTGCACTTTTATACGTCTAGCTTTGTATGTTCCAGTCAAAATAAAGAGTTTAAATTTTATGAGAACTTCTAGTTCAGTTGATAGATTACGATCACACTTAAAAATGAGAATTTTTACAACTTGGACACACGTGAGATGAAAAAGTAGTTTAGTTTTACGAATTAGAGTAACAAAGGTACCCGGGTACTTTTATACATTTTACACTATATTTGAAAGAAATGGTATGCAAATATTTTATAGTTTTGTGTTATATGTCAATGTATTTCATTGTTTGTATTTCTGTTTATTTATTTCATTTAATTTATGTTTTTATTTTATTTATTTCAAAGAAACTCAAAAAACATTTTTTTATTAATATCGATCATTTTTTTCACTGATGTGACATGTTCAATTATTTACGTATTTTTACAGAATGTTTTTCGAAAACTGACATGTTACGGCTAATGCAAAACTGTATTCAATTTATGATGTTTTAGCAAAATCCGTTATAAATTTCATAATTGCAAAAAAAATTGAAAAAATTAGTTTCCAGAAAAATTACATGTAAGGTACCCGGGTACCTTAGTCACTCAAATTAAGATATTTTTTTCTTCACTCACATGAGGGTTAACGAACTAATTGGGGAGTCCGTTAAATCCAAATGTCCGTAAAATCCGAATATTTTTAAATTTTAACGGCTGGCTTAGGATCAATGAATTAATCACTCATTAGGCGGCCAAAAAATCCCTTGATGGGATATAGTGCCAGACAGAGAGAGATTTCCATCCATACCTAATCCCATCATAATCCGTTAAGAATTGATTGAGTTCCATCCCAGATGGCCATATTCCAGAATTTCTTCCCAAAATCATTTAAGAATCCTATTTCTATTCAATATACCGAACATCATCATAATCGGTTAGGAATTAATCGAGTTCCGTCCCAGATGGCCATATTCCAGAATTTCCTCATAAATTGTTTAAAAATCCTATTTCCATCATATATACCTAATCCCATCATAATCGGTTAAGAATTGATCGAGTTCCGTCCCAGATGGGCATATTCCGGAATTTCTTCCCAAATTTAAGAATCCCATTTCCATCCAACATACCCAATCACATCATAACCGATTAAGAATTGATCGAGTTCCGTCGCAGATGGCCATATTCCAGAATTTCTTCCAAAAATCATTTAAGAATCCCATTCCCATCCACCATATCCAATCCCATCATTATCGATAACAGAAAAATGGAAAATAAAAAAATTGTCCGTTAAATCGAGCGTCCGTTAAATCAAGCTAGACCCGTTAAATCGGGGTCTGTTCAATCGACGGCTTACTGTATTTATACTCACACAACACAAGATTTAATTAAGTTGGTAAATTGTATATTTTAATTCATAATAAATTTATCAACCCTGCTACTATTAAAACTTTGAAATGTAAAAAATTGATAAAATTTGTCTGTACTTTTGTAGGACATTACATTATAAAATATATAACTAAAATGATAAAACTGTAAATAGACATCAAATATTTGAAGTGATACAGATAACTACAAAATAAATAATAACGAAATCAAATCCTTAGTTAGTGTTTTTCAAACAGTTTTGTCATTTTCTTTTTAATATTTGGAACAGTTTATTGCAAAAATTGATAAGAAAATTATGTATGTTAAATTTATATTTTATTTACATTTCAACTGATGATTACAGAGAATATTCTGCATTTGGTCAACATATAAGTTTAAATTTGTTACACTTCCCACGTATTCTCACGTATTTGTTATTCTGCAAATAAAACGAAACCAAAAATTGAAATGTTTTGGTTCGTTCTGATATTATAATCTAAGCTTTGATTTAACTTAAAATAAATATTTAATATAATAAATTATAATTTTGTTTGACCGGAAATGGTTTATCTGTTTTAACCTCGTTTTTGATATTGATTTTAAAAAAATTTAGATTTCGGTTAGGATACACTACAAATATTTAAAAAACATCAACGTAGCCAAGTGAAATTGAATTATCTTTTGTTTGAAACAGATACCAAATTTATCATTTCACAGGTCATGGTTGGATTATGAAAGCTAAATACACAACATACTAGAGTTTCATATGTGTGACCTGTTTCACTATTCTGGTAATCCCCCGGGGGCAAAGGTGCAAAGAATTTATATGTAATATCTGTTCAAATATTTTTTTTCCGTCAAAAGCTAATGTTAATTTTTTTGAAAACAAAATTAAATTGGGAATAATTTTACCTGCCAATTTATATATGGAAAAATTACTCCCAATTTATAAATATTTATAGCAAACTATTCAGTAGGCCGCAAAAAAATATTTGAACAGAAATGACATATAAATTCTTTCCCCAGTTCCCTATTTCCGTGGAGTTACCAGAGTGCCATTGGTCTATGGAAAGGAGGCTTAGTTGTCAAAAAATCATTTTACACTTTTTGCCGATTCTTATAGAGTTTGAGACGCTCTTTCACATGATGAATACCAGAAAGTCATAATGTGTGGAAAAGTTTGCTAAAAAAGAAGAGGAAACAAAGTACCAACAGAAACGATTACATTAACGTGATAGTTAAAGTGTAAACGCAACTAAACGCGATTAACTACGTTAATATTCCGAACAGAAACAACACTTAACGTCCTTGAATTTAGTTAGACACCAGTGGCACTATTCTGGGAATTTTCCGGGAATATTGAACTGGGGAAAGAATTTATATGTAATTTCTGTTCAAATAATTTTTTTCCGCCCTACTGAGGAGAAATGTTTGTTGTAAATATTGATATATTTGGAATAATTTTTCTATATCCTGTGGCACTATTCTGGCAATTCCTCGGGAATAGGAAACTGGGGAAAGAATTTACATATAAATTCTATTTAAATAATTGTTTTCTGGCATACTAAGGTAAAAAGTTAGTGGCAATTTTTTTGAAAACAAAATATAATTGGGAATAACTTTCCCTGATAATTTCGCTATGGTAAAATTATTCCCAATTTACAAATATTTACATCAAACTTTTTTTCTCAGTGGGCCAGAAAAAACTGATTTATAGATAAAAGCTATGTAAAATTTTTCCCCAGTTCCCTATTCCCGGGGAATAGTGCCACCTATGGCACTATTCTGGTAATTCCCTGGGAATAGGGAATTGGGGAAAGATTTTATATGTAATTTTAGTTCAAACAATTTTTTTCCGGCCTACTAAGAAGAAAAGTTTGATGCAAATATTTATAAATTGGGAATAATATTTCCATATCTAAATTGGCAGGGAAAATTATTCCCAATTTTATTTTATTTTCAAAAAAATTACCACTACATTTTTACCTCAGTATGCCAGAAAAAAATTTTTAAAATAGCAATTACATATAAAATCTTTCCCCAATTCCCTATTCCCAGGGAATTACCAGAATAGTGCCACTGGCAGGAAAAATTATTCCCAATTTAAATTTGTTTTCAAAAAATTTAACACTAGCTTTTACCTCAGTATGCTGGAAAAAATATTTGAACAGAAATTACATCTAAATTCTTTCCCCAGTTCTCTATTCCCGAGGATTACCAGAATAGTGTCACAGGCACCGCAGATAAAAGGGGACAAATAACGCGAAACTATAACTAGTTTTCGCACGTAAGCCGCCTTTTCATACACTAGGGGCTCTATTCTTGAACTATTACGAACATTTTTGGTGCCGAGTTAGTGTCAAAGTATAACGAAAATCTTAAAATGGTATTCTTCAAATTGGATTCCGAAAATTTTCGCAACGGAACGTTACTAAAATTTTCGTAATGGTTTTTTCGTTCCTTATTTCATTTTCGTAATAAATGGATATTTTGTGACCTATGTAGTAAAAAAAGTGGTTTCATTTTTTCCTTATTACTATGGGTGATCATTTGGAAAAATTTTATTAATTTTTTAGAATTATTTCTTTTTTAATTTTTTTTTTTAAAATACAACTCTATTCCTATTTGATGTCCAAAATAATGTTTTGTTCGAGATAATAATAAACATTCTATTTTTTCCTTTACATTTTATTTCCTAAAACAAAAGACATTTTTCGTTTTACTCGCCTCTATTCTTAAAAATATGAGTTTTTTTAGGTTTGACCACTTCTGTCTTCTGTTTACTACTACTAGTTTATATTTGGGAAATCCATAATTTTTATTTAAACACGGTTGATTTAACTACAAAAATTTAAATATTTTTGCATTTCGTTTTTTTTTTTTTTTTTTTTTTTTTTTTTTTTTTTATTTAATAAATTTATTTATTTATTTATACAATATTACAACTGATTCAGAGATCATCTAGTAATTTATCTTTCTTAAATTAAGTTCTCGGGTTAAGATGAGTAACCTATTGGTTACTCATTTTATAATACTTTCTTCTAAACCAAACTGCCCAGCTCCAGAGGTTTCTGCCTTTGGAGTCTCCTCACGCCGTTAGTGGTGTCCAACATACGACGGATATCTGCATTTTCGTGTAGAGATAAGCGCTGTACGTGTTTCCTTGCATGATTCTTTATTTCATCGGTGACGTATTCCATCTTCAGGTCTCTATGGATGTTGTCATTCCTAATGTACCATGGGGCGTTCACAATCCCTCGTAGCACTTTATTTTGGAAGCATTGTATCATTTGTACATTGGTTTTCTTGGCACAACCCCAAAGCTGGATACCATAGGTCCATACTGGTTTTAGCATTTGCCTGTATAGAAGCAATTTGTTGTGTATTGAGAGCTCAGAGTTTCTACCCATGAGCCAGTACATTTTTCTATATTTGATGTTTAACTCTTCTTTTTTCTTCTTGATGTGTTCTTTCCATCTTAGCTTAGCATCGAGGGTCATGCCAAGGTATTTAGCTGTATTTGCATATGGAATTTGGTTTGAGTTGAGAACCACGGGAATACAGTTTACATTTTGATTTGTAAAGTTGACGTGTACTGATTTGGCTTCATTTAATGAGATGCGCCATTTTTTAGTCCAGTTGCTCACCGTGTTAACTGCACTTTGAAGTTTGCTTGTTGCTTCCGATATATCTTTTCCAACTGCTAGAATAGCTGTATCGTCTGCAAATGTTGCTACTGTGGTACCTTCAATATTCGGTAAGTCTCTCGTGTAAAGAATAAACAGAATAGGTCCAAGTACGCTACCTTGTGGTATACCTGCTGATATTCTTTTTATTTCAGAGTACTCATTTTCAAATTTGACTCTAAAGTGTCGATCAGCTATGTACGATTTAAGAATTTGATAAAATTGCTTAGGCAGGTCTCGATGCAGTTTAAATTCAAGCCCTTGGTGCCAAACTTTGTCGAAAGCTTGAGCTACATCTAAGAAAATACTGGAGCATATTTTCTTATTCTCGAGTGCATCCTCAATGACATCCGTTATTCTGTGAACTTGTTCAACTGTAGAGTGGTTTTCTCTAAACCCAAATTGGTGTGGTGGAATTAGGCATCTCTCTTCTATTATAGGTTTGAGTCTTTTCAGCAACAGTTTTTCAAATATTTTTGATATGATTGGAAGTAGTGATATCGGTCTATATGATTTTTTATCGTTTCCTGGTTTGCCTGGTTTAGGAATCATTATTACTTCGGCCACCTTCCATTGTCGTGGAACATATTTCAATCTGAAAGCTGCATTAATTATTTGATTTAATTTACGCAAACCTTTCTCGGGAATGGCTTTCACAATTTGCCCAGTTATTAAATCATAACCTGGAGCTTTTCTGATACTTAAGTTACTATTGATTTCAGTTTTAAGCTCCAATAAAGTCACAAGCCTTATGTCAAGATCATCTGCTTTGTTTACGACTGTTGTATTTTCATTTGCTGTTTGCCTCGGCAACGGTTGAAAAGTCTCTTCTAAATAAATAGAGAGACTTTCTGTTTGTCACTTTTAGCCCATGAACCGTCATCGCATTTGATAGGCGGCACATGCATTTTGGATCTTTTTAGTCCCTTCGTTGCTTTCCAAAGCGAGTAATCGTCATCCTTTAATTCAGAAAGACCTCGTAGTCGCTTAGTTATGCTTTCGTTCTTTATTTCTTTTATTAGTTGTTTTAATTTGTTGCACAAAAAATTTAGAATAGTTTTGTGTTGCGGTGCACGAGAGTGCTGCCAGATTTTGCGAGCTTTCCGTTTCTCCCTAAGTAGCTCTCTGACTTCAAGAGGATAGTTATGTTTCATTATAGCGTTGGTATGAGAAATCGGTGAACTTTCCCAAGCCGCTTGTTGGATGATGTTATTAAATATTTCTAGTTGATCTTCCAACTGCACCTTCGTTCTAATTGGTTCGCCGAGATTTGTTCGATCTTCTACTAATTTCTTAAATAGATCCCAATTGGTTTTATTGTTTGTTAACTTAGGTGAATTATCTTTTTTTATTATCATTGTACTCAGTGTCATGATCACAGGTGAGTGGTCAGATGATAGTCCTTCACTATTTTCAATGCATGCGTAGTCCTCTAAAACTCCTTTTGTTACAAAGAAGTCAAGAAGATCTGGAATTTTATGTATGTCAGCAGGCCAATATGTTGGTTTATCGCCAGAGAGGAATTCACAGTTGTTCTCGCGAGCTGCATTAAATAACTCTTTCCCTTTAGAGGTTGTAAGTCTAGATCCCCAATAGGTGTTCTTTGCATTAAAATCACCGCCTATGATAAAATTTGATCCTAGTGATTTAAAAAGTCGACTGTAGTCTTCTTTTTTTAATTGATGGCGTGGGGGACAGTAAATAGAGGAGATACTGAGTTCCCTATTATATATTGATTCAACTATTATGGTTTTAACCTGCATAATTTCTTCCTCAATGCCGGGCACTTCGTAATGTTTAATATTATTTTTAACAATTACGGTAGACCCGCCTCTAGCGTTTCCTCCTGGATGAATAGCATGGTAGCATTGATAGTCACGTATTTTAATAAATGAAGTTTCTGTTAAATGAGTTTCCGAGACAAGACATATATCTATTTTTTCTAAGTTTAGAAAAATTTCTAGTTCTGGAACATGCTGTGGTAATCCATTCGCGTTCCAAATAACAATTCTAAATGATCTATTCATTTGATTAGTATAGCATTGATGTAAGCTCATTGGTAGCTTCTTGTCTATCCAGCCGCTTATATATAGCTTCTAGACCACGTTCTTGTTTTGCTAGGCGTGCATTTATCGTTTCTATACTTCGAAATATCGTTTCTAGTGGATTTTCTTCAATAGTATTTTGTTGCGTTATCTGAGAGTAGGATCTCCTCTCTGGCCCTATGGGCTCTGGTTGAGTCGGCGCTCTAGTTGTAGTTGGAATCCTTTCTCTTCTAACATTACTGTTTTGAGTCGATTGGCGTGTTTTATTTCTTAACCTTTGCAGTTGTACCGCTACTTCGCATCCTCTATAGTTGGCTGGGTGTTGTCCTTTACAGTTTATACACCTTGCAGGTTCGGTTCGACTAAGAGAACAGTCTTTCGCGTTGTGTCTGCCGGCACATTTTACACACCTAACATCTCTCCCGCAATATCTTTGGGTGTGGTTATAAGCTTGACATTTCTTGCATTGAGGTATTAATCTCGTGTTCTTTTTCAGTGGTTCTATTTTAACCCTCATATTAAGTATTGCTTTGATATTAAATATATTTTCAATTTTTTCGCTTTTGTTGAATGTGAGCATGAATAGCGGGAGCCCTCTTTTAACGATCTTGGTTCCTTGACTATTTTCAACTTTCTCTCGTTTAAGGATATTGACTGCGTCTTCAATTTGCAGTTCTTTCATTTTGAGATCTTCTATTATATCCTCCTTCCTGCAGGTGGGATGTAGACCTCTGGCCATAACCTTGATGTTTCGGTTATTTTTGTCTTCATATGTATACCACTCTTTACCTTCTTCAGTGAGCTTTGTGGCTAAAGCTTGGATATTCGCAAACTCAGTAATGCCTACCACATTAATTGGCGGTGGTGCTTTGGTCTTCATTGCAACCTTTCGTTGTTCTTGTCGCTGGTGATGTTGGGGTACAGGCACTGGATTGACAGTTTCATTAACTTTTGCTTGCGAGAGCTCCTCAACTTCTGGCGAGAATTCTGCTCTTCGTTTTTTCCTTGGTCTTTTCTTCTGTTTGTGTATCCAATCAGTTTCTCTTGCAAGTTCCTCCTCATCTGTGTGGAACTCAGCGTCAGTACGGGCAAGGGTACTGGTTTCGTTATAACAAGTAAGAGGAGTTTCCACAACCTCTATCAGATTGGGCTTCTTTAGCTCCTCGTTTTCTTTCTTTAACTTAGCGATTTCATTGCTAAGTTGCGATGCGACTTTTTCTATTTCACTCAGTCTTCTGCGTAGTTCAGCATTTTCGATTTCCTGCTGAGTTGCGAACTCTATTTGTCTAGGTGGTGACCTAGCTAATTTTGAACTTCGATCGAATGGGAATAGCAATGGTTGGCTCACCCCAGAATCCTTTGAGCCGGCCTCGTTAGAGGGTGGATTAGCCAACTGAGCAGTTGGTGTACCACCTGGGGTAAAAATTCCTTTTTGTTGAAAACTCATTGCATTATAATGACTGGTTATTGAAGCAGCTACCAATCTAACCAGTGAAATTGGCAGTGGGTCAGTGGAGAGAACATCATTTACTAGGTTCTCGGTGTTCGGTTATCCCGCCGTTACTCGGTCGCCAGAGCATTTCGTTGCAACAAGTATTAATAAAACATTGGTACCGTGTTGTGATCAATAAATTTTTACGTTATTTTAGATTTTTTTTACTATGATAGAAGACACGATAATCACAATAATTTATATTATAAAATAAAATGTTAAAAATTTAATAATAAAATATTTAAAATTTAATATTATTAAGCACATAAATACACAACCATAATTTAAAAAACGTCCGTTTCGTTTGGAATAACATTTTTAATCACCTCATTACGAAATGTCATTATTTTTTATTCCCCTCTTTCTTATTTTCGTAATGGTATCAAGAATATTAATTTATGATTTCTCCATTACGATTACGAAAATCGTGTTACGAAAATTTTAGTACCGAAAATTTCCGTAATAGTTCAAGAATAGAGCCCCAGGTCACATTTGATATTTGATTTAGTATTTAGGAACACTTTTGCATGGTGTTTGTGACTATGTAGTCAAATTGATCTCTAAATTATGATTAAACTAAATCAGTTGACTGTCGAAATAATACCTATTGCTGTTTTGGGCTAAAGAACTTCCCCCTCTTGCATGTTCCGCTTTTCATTCACCTTATAAATTTTCGATCATAATTTTATGATACAAAATTTCTATTGTATTGAAGCTCCAATGGAGATTCGATATTCGCTCCTCGAGATTTTTACAGACAGAAGACATTGAGAAATATCTTCTGTATAACCTCAATAAACTAGGTACTGGAATTGCAATTGTAAAAGTTATTGTTTCAAATATACCCACAAACACCATTTGTTGTAAGGCGAAATTTCATGTTTATTTTATGCAATTTACTGAAACAATATATGGACTTTAATATTGTGAAATATATGAACTTTAATAAACACGTATTCCGCTCGGTGGCCGAGCCAACGAATACTGTCAACCCAAAAGTCGCGAGTTCGAACCTAGTCAGACTCGATAATTTTATTGAGGCGACTATTATTCCTCACATCGACGATGTTGTCGGATCGAGTATTTCTGCAATACTAATTTGGAATTGGATTTTAGAATGGCATTCAAAGTAGAGGGGAATGTGTAAATAACGAAAGCAATTGTAAATGACGGCGATAATCATCTTTAATCATCATGGAAATTTCTGGAACTAACAACGGCGTTAATCATCAAAACAGGGGAATTGATAACGTGGGATGTTCGCGAATAATACTACATGAAAGTGTTTTACAATTGCAACACACATACATGGGAAGATGAAATAAAACGAATAATCGAACAGACTATGGTAATTAAACCAGTGAACAGTGCAAGTCGAAAAGTAAAAAGTAAAAGTGCAAAATAGTGAACAGTAAAAGTGAACAGTGAAAGTGATGAAGAAATTAAGGTGTTCAACCCATGATGAACAGCATAAAGTCATATCCAGTTTACATAGCGTTTAGATACAACTCAAAACTAATCTACATAATTTTGCTGAAATGCATTTTATTATATGTATGTGCACATAATTTTATTTTATCTATGTGGGCATTCTTCTTACATCTGCGTTCTAGTTAAATGTAATAAGACACATACGTTTTGCAATGCTAGGGCATTTTACCCTATAATATTGAGTAAAATGTTGTTATTAGTGTAAGCAATGCAAAATTGTTGTTAGTATAATCAATAGTAAAATTTTTATAAAACTAGAAGATTTTACTAAATAAAGTCATTCTGTTCAGTTTACTTAATCATTCAGTTTCATTTTTAGAGTATTTGAGGACTCACCCTTGGAAACCTCAAATACTCTCCAAAAATCCAAAAAATAACTGGATTTAACATTGGTCCTTCGAGGCCATTAAAAGTACTTTCACAAAATACACAACAACAGATTAACAACAGGCAGATAATACAATCCACACCAAGCAACAATAGGCAGAAACAGTCTACAGTCGACGCCGAACCACAACCGGCAACTATCAAGGTGCACAGCGCAACACAAACTCGTTTTGGGTTCATCACCAACGTGACCCGTGCCATCGTCACTGCTAAAAAAATGGAGGGCCTATTGCAGAATCAAAAAGCAAAGGCAGCCGAGATAAGACAAATTATCAGAGTGTTGATTTTGTACGAAAAGCAACAAGCGCGAGGTGAGCAAACCGGAAAAATAGAGTATTGAGCATCTTGGTTGTATTAGTAGGCGAGACGCATGCGCATAATAATGTTTTGATTTTTTTTGGATTGACATTTCTATGCGTAAACATTTCACAACTTTCATATTTTTGAATTAATTTGATAATAATTCACAGATTTAAATATTAAATCATAAACGTACAAACTAATATTAAAACATAAAATCCTAAAAACATAAAATATTAGTTAATTCCACCGCTCAAAAGCAAGCGAATAGAAGAGGTGAGTAGACGTCAGTATCAAAAAAATTAAACCTATTCAACCGGATCCATTTATTTTGGTACCTACCAGCACAAAAATGACAAATAGAATGCACATATACAAGAGCGGAAAATACACAATACAAATATAAAATTGTGTATTATACACCGTATATGTACACGAATTTCTTGCTCACCTCGTTAACTCGCGCTTTCATTTTGCGTACAAAATTGATACGCAGGGCAACACAAACTCGTTTTGGGTTCATCACCAACGTGACCCGTGCCATCGTCACTGTTAAAAAAATGGAGGGCTTATTGCGTAATCAACTAGCAAAGGCAACCGAGATAACACAATTTATCTCGAACTATAAAAAAGACAGTGCTGATCGAAAAACGAAGAGGTACCTTGAGGCCAGAATAGCGAGTCTAAAAAAGTTGTACAATGAGTAGTACGTCGACGGTGACAACGAAGTGAGGAATTTGAAACCTCCATTTTAAGCAACTCACCAATACTACAAGGATAGACACACAGTATGTGACACCTATACAAAGTATATTGATGATATGTGGCAACGTCTCAATCAATCATCCTTGCCATCAACACCAACTCCAGAATCAAGTCAAAATTTAACTTCGACAAGTTTGAGGGGTTAAACAAGAACGACCAGGGCAATGCAGTTCCGCCATTCAGAAAATCCACTCATAGCCAATCCTCCGAATCAACAAGAGATGAATCAGACACTAGAAGCCAACAAAACTAGCACACGAAATTGGTCCAGCAATTAAAACAACAAAACAGTAAAATGCGAAATTTCTATCAAGAAATTCGTTTGGCTGAGGATGTACTGGCAAGAAACAACAAGCCCAGAGCAGTCCTCAATCATAAAATAAAAACGATGGAAAAGGCAATGATGCAAATCATGGATCTGCATGAACAGATCTGCATGGAAGCTTCCGAAGAACAAGAAGCTAACTTAGATTATTTCGGAGACCAACACTAACAAAAGTCTAAACAACAAACACGAAGGTATCGTAATAACAATAACAACGTTATTAGAGGATGATCAACAACCGCCCACAGTGAAACCATTGGAAATTCGTCTACCACGAATAGGAATCCCACACTTCGATGGGGAGTGCATGAAGTGGGCAGGTTTCGCAGATACAATCAAACGGCTAGTTCATGACAACATTCAACTTACCAACACACATAAAATGAACTATCTTAAAGGCCATGTACAAGGATCAGCTGGGAGACTATTGAACCATCTAGAAACTACTGGAGAGAACTACTATGCAACTTGGACAATTTTAGAAAATCGATATAACAGAAGATTGCTCGTTTCCAACCTCCTGAACACTTTGCTGAACCAACAAGTTTGCACCACGGAATCGGCTGCAGCAATAAAAAGCTTACACGACATAACAACAGAGTGCTTTTACGCCATCAGAAATACGGGGATCAGATTTGAAACGTGAAGTCTTTCATCATTTTCACCTTATTGAAGAAATTAGATGCCGAATTACGACGTCTATACGAAAGCTCACTGGAAAACCCAAGAGAATTTCAAGAAACAAGCCAATTCTTGAAGTTTCTAGAGAGGCGTTTTCAATCTCTAGAATCAGTTGGTCCCACCAAACAAACATCACCTCAACAAACAAGGTTTCAAGCTCAACCATTAAAACGCGCCTTCTTAGCTGCTACACAATCGAATCATATTTGTATATGCTGTCAGAAAAACCGCAGAGTCGACAAAAGGAAAATCACACCAACAGATAACAATTAATATATGTTAAGTCCCAGACTTCCATCAATTTTTAACATACAAACCAATGCCTTGGTTTTGAGAACCATAACAAAACCACTTCCAGACAAGAACGTGTTGGGTTTGGATGGAGATCTACAAAGGGAAATAATTCTAGCCGATCGTATCTTCGACACTCTCGGACCTATTGATATTTTAATAGGTGCTGATATTTATTTAGAGATAATGTTAGAAGTCATAAAAACGGATCCACAACACAAGTGTATTGCTAAAAATCACAAATAGGATGTATAATATACGGCCGTCTAACTCAGGTGAGCAACATACCAACCGCTCGACTAAGTAGCTATGTTACATTAGCAGATATTGATAACCAACTCAAGCGCCTTTGGAAATATGAAGAACTATATCTAAAGCGAACCCTAACTACGGATGAAGTGGAGTGTGAAGAGCATTATAAAAACACACACAAGAGGTTGAAAAATGGGCGCTATGAGGTTCATATACCACTCAAAAATGACAAACTAAAAGAAGTGGGATTAGGAGAATCTAAAAGCAAAGCAGCAGCAAGATTGGTTCAAATCGGATAAAGATTCATGAAAGGTGACAACCTTAAAAGGGAATACCACAAGTTCATCAACGAATATATCTAGCTCAACCATATGGAACTAATTAAAAATGATTAAGGCACGGATCCTTCCCGAGTATATTACAAGCCACATCACGCCGTTTTAAAAAAGATATCACAACGACGAAATTAAGAGTAATATTCGATGCTTCCTGCAAAACGACAACGGGCACTTCTATAAACGAAATAATGCAAGTAGGCCCTACCTTACAAGACAATTTAACAACAATATTGATCAGATGGAAGAAACATCGTTATGTTTCCAGCAACAATGTTAAGAGTTTCAACGAATTCTATGGCGAACAAATCCAAATATGGCAATGAAAGCCTATAGATTAAAATCAGTTATCTATGGAACAGCCACTGCCACCTATCTGGCTATAAAAAATCTACAACTGGCCATAGACGAAGCATCAAAATATTCGATTGGGTCCAAACTCACATTAAACGATTTCTATGTGGATGATCTATTATCTGGGGCCAACACAATAACAGAGGAAAAAGCTGCGCAGAGAGAGCAACAAGAACTTCTCTCATTAGGTGGTTTCAACCTTAGAAGATGGGTCAGCAACAATGAGACAATATTAGAAGAACTTCCAGAGAGCTTTAAAGAAACTGGTCTACACACGATAGAATTTGATGAGATAAAAAAACTCTAGGGCTCCTCTGGAACTCTGTAACAGAAAAGTTTCAATTTAAAGTGTGTTTGCAGGGAACTAAACCAGCGAAATCCAAACGAACAATTCTATCGGAAGCATCTAGGCTGTTTGTTCCGCTGGGATGGTTAGCACCCGTGGTAGTTCAAGCAAAAATCTTGCTTCAAGATTTATGAGCACCTGGCGTAAGATGGGATGAAAAATTTAATTCAAAATTTGAAGAGAGATGATCAAACTACAAACTAGAACTACCACAGTTAGAGAAAATTAGAATTTATCGATGGACACACTACACGCACTGTAGTGCTATACCACTGCAGTATGCTACAGTAAATTTTATGATATTGTAAATGGTTTGGTATTTGGACTGTGTTCGTATATTTGTTCACGTCCAGTATTGTAATGTCGAATGTTTTGAATTTAAAACAGTATTATATTCTACGTAGATGCAAGGTTGTATATTACTTAGAGTAGTTTAATATAAATGGTTCACTTTATTTAGTGAAATATAGTAGCTAATATTTATATATGTAAAATTGTGGTTACTGAAATTTCTTACCTGTTTGTTTTTTTCTCGCCGGTGTAATAGATTTATGGATTTATTAACACACAGTTGATCTGGTATTGTATATACACAAAATTTCTTTATTTTCACTTTATATTTTAAATTGATTAATACACTTTTAATATATAACATTTTTACGTAAGTTTGTGTACTAAATTAATGTATAAAATTTATTTTAAATAGAAAATACACACATAGAGATTAGTGATTCTACATATAATATATAATAATTTTATCCAACTTTTACACTTTAAGACTTGACTTGTTTAATAAACTAATATGGGTTGATTATTTAAATCTAAAATATAATCTACACACTTAGACGTTCACAAATTTTTTACTTTTATATTTTTATTATTTGGTAATATCACACACTTTTGCTAAATTTTTGTGCACTTATAACATAAATAATTAACACTTGTAATAATTAAAATTAACAGGATATCTGAGTGTTAAATGATAATTAAAATGGAAAATTAATTGAACTGGTTATTCTAAATGACTATTGGACTGACTTGCACCGATTATTATTGAATGATTAAAAATGAACTGATTAACACCAATTGACTTATTTATGCCGATTGATCTTTTTAATTTTACATTTTTTGGCTTATACTGTTGCCTTTTTACTTATTTTTCGTTTTTAAAAATGGTGTCGAGTGGAAATTTTCCACTCGTAAAAAATATAAAAAATATTTGTCATCAGTAAATTTTGGATTGAAAATATTTAATTAAATTTTTAGGTCATAAAGTAGTTTGTTTTAAAATTGCGTGAAATTGTGTCCGTCACGCCAGCCGGAACCATATCAGCCGGAACCAAACAACGATGGCACAAGTAGCACGATGCATTGTGCATCATTGTGCACTAAATGCTTTTCCAGCCGGAACCCTATAATTCCAGCTGAAACCTAATAAAGCCATCCAGAACCCTACAACAGCCAAACCAACTATGGCAATAGTAGCACGATGCATTGTGCATCATTGTGCACTATATAACTTTTCAGCTAGAACCTTACAAATCCAGAAATATACGATTTTTCGCAAAAGAACCTTACAAGTTCAGCCGGAACTATACCCTCTACAGCCAAACTAAATAAGGCAAAAGTAGCACGATGTATTGTGCATCATTGTGCACCATATAATTTTTCAGTCGGAACCTTATAAATCCAGCAATATATGATTTTTCAGTGGAACCTTATAATTCCAGCCGGAAACGATAGTATGGTAAAATACAGTCAAATAAACTACATCACTAGTAACACAAGAGATTGTGTATCATTGTGCACTAAAGGCTTTTTCAGATGAAAGCTTATAATTCCAGCCGGAACTTGATAAAACTATCCAGAACCCTACAACAGCCAACCAACTATGGCACTAGTAGCACGATGAAGCATAATTGTGCACTATATAATTTTTCAGCCGGAACCTTACAAATCGAGAAATATAGGATTTTTCGAGAAAAAACCTTACAATTTCAGCAGGAACCATACCCTCTACAGCTAAATTAACTATAGAACAAGTAGCACGATGCATTGTGCATCATTGTGCACTAAATGCTTTTCCAGCCGGAACCTTATAACTTCTGCCAAAACCTGACAAAGACGACCAGAACCTTACAACAGGCAAACCAACTGTGACACTAGTAGCACGATGCATTGTGCATCATTGTGAACTATATAATTGTTTAGCCGGAACCTTATAAATCCAGCAATATACGATTTTTCAAAGTAAAATCCTAACAACTTCAACCGAAACCTACAGTCAAACTAACTACATCACAAGTAGCAAAATGGATTGTGTATCATTGTGCACTAAATACTTTTTCAGCCGGAACCTTATTATTCTTATTAGAACCTGATAAACCCATACAGAACCCTACAACAGCCAAACCAACTATGGCACTAGTAGCACGATGCATTGTGCATCATTGTGCACTATATAATTTAAAAGCCGGAACCTTAAAAACAGGAGCAATATAAGATTTTTCTGGAAAAACCTTACAAATTCAGCCAGAACCATACTCCTACAGCCAAACTAACCATGGCACAAATAGCACGATGCATTGTGCAACATTTTACACTATATAAATTATCAGCCGGAACCTTATAAGTCCTGCACTACACGATTTTTCGGTAAAAACCTTATATACAGCCAAACTAACTATCAAACAAGAAGCACGATGGATTGTGCATCATCGTGCACTGTGTTATTTATCATCCGGAACCTTATGATTCTATCCGGAACCTGTTAAAGCCAGTCAGAAAATTACTACCGCCAAACCAACTATAGCATAAGAAGCAGCCGGAACCTTATAAATCCATCCGGAATCTAATAAAGCCAGTCGGAATCCTCTTCAGCCAAACTAACTATAGCACAAGTAGGACAATGGGTGGAACACTATATGTTTTTGCAGCCAAACTATAATGCCATCCAGAACCATAAAAATCCAGTCGAAACAAAATGTTTACATAAATAGTGCAACCTATGATTTTTCCGGAACGATCAAAACGTTTTGCACTACAATGCCAAATCAACCAGAACCAGCAAGACCAGCAGCAACCGTATGAAGTCGGTGTGAACCATTCGGAGCAATAAAGAGTAAGCTTGGTTAACGGTCATTGAACCTGAACTAGCTAAAATTTCAAGTGGAATTATTTGAACACATTATAATTCCCGATCCGCTAAAAGTGTTTATTAAATAAAAAGTTTAAATAACATTTAAAAAAGTCCGGAAATAACAGTTTATTTTCTAATAATTTATTAATAATATTTTATAATTTTGCAATTCGTCGTACGTTTTCCATATGCCACCGTTTCTATTGTTATAAATCTCCGCAGATAGTTTACCAATGTTTGTCGAGGATATGTAAACATTTTCTAAAAATCCGGCAAGTTTAAGCAAATTAAAATCTGGCTTTATCAGGTTCTGGGAGAAATTATAAGGTTCCGGCTGAAAAATTATATAGTGCGCAATGATGCACAATGCATCGTGATACTTGTGCCATACTTAGTTTGGCTGTAGGGGGTATGGTTCCGGCTGAATTTGTAAGGTTTTTCCAGAAAAATCGTATATTTCTGGATTTATGAGGTTCCGGCTGAAAAAAAAATAGTGCACAATGATGCACAATGCATCGTGCTGTTTGTGCTATAGTTGGTTTGTCTGTAGTACGGTTCTGTCTAGCTTTATCAGGTTTTAATTGGAACTATAAGGTTCCGGCTGAAAAAGCATTTAGTGCACAATGATACACAATCCATTGTGCTACTTGTGATGTAGTTAGTTTGACGTAAGTTTCAGCTGAAATTGTTAGGTTTTTCCTCGAAAAGTTGTATATTTCTGAATTTGTAAGGTTCCGGCTGAAAAAAAATATATAGTGCACAATAATGCACAATGCATCGTGCTACTAGTGACATAGCTGATTTTGCTGTTGTAGGGTTTTGGATGGCTTTATCTGGTTCCGGATGGAATTATAAGGTTCCGGCTGAAAAAGCATTTAGTGCACAATGATGCACAATGCAACGTGCTACTTGTGCTTTAGTTAGTTTAGCTGTAGAGGGTATAGTTCCGGCTGAATTTGTAAGGTTTATTCTCGAAAAATCGTATATTTCTGGATTTGTGAGGTTTCGGCTGAAAAATTATATAATGCATAATAATGCACAATGCATCGTGCTACTAGTGCCATAGTTGGTTTGGCTGTTGTAGGGTTCGGGATGGCTTTATCAGGTTCCGGCTGGAATTATAAGGTTCCGGCTGGAAAAGAATTTAGTGCACAATGATGCACAATGCATCGTGCTACTTGTGCCATCGTTGTTTGGTTCCGGCTGATATGGTTCCGGCTGGCGTGACGGACACGTGAAATTGCATTTTCGATTTTTTAATTAGTTTTTATGGTTCGATTTATTTTATGTCACTTGGTTTTCTACGCACACGTGTTTTTTGTGTGTTGCGTGTGAAAATATTTTGTTTTCTGTGTGGGAAAGTTTTTACGTTGTTCGTTACAATTTTACAATAGGTGGATTCTACAACACTACAGCAGTATTAGGTTGGATAAAAGGAAAACCCCAAAATCATAAAACCTTTGTGGCAAATAGAATAACAGAAATTCAATCCAATACCAATCATAGTCAATGGTATCACGTAGCGTCCAAGGATAATCCTGCGGATTGTGCATCTCGAGGATTAAACCCAGTCCAATTATTAACCCACATGATTTGGTGGGAAGGGCTAATATGGTTAAAGGGTTTTATCTATCCAACAACCAACATTGATAGTCAAGAGATGGAACAAGCCAGTAGCATGGAATGCAAGTCCATAAGAACATTAACAACAACAGCGGAAAACCGAGTGATTGAATTCACTCGATTCTCGTCAATACAACGGCTTGTTTACACTATTGCATACTGTCTATGATTTCGATCTAATATAAGGCCAAACACCAAAAACGTTTCACATTTCACACCAGAAGAACTAAACATATCGCTAAGGGCCATAATCAGAATCGCCCAACGAGAAGCTTTTGAAACAGAACTAAAACGACTAAAAACAAATCAAAATTTACAAAAGGGAAGCGCAATCATAACTCTCACTCCATTCATCGACGAAAATGATATACTTAGGGTTCTAGGGAGACTGTCAAATTCGGAGCTTTTATATGAAGAAAAGCATCCAATAATACTGCCGAGAAGTCGCAAATTATCAAAACTAATCATCAAGGATGCTCACTTAAAAACATTACATGGCAGCAATCAAGCAACATTAGCACATCTGAGAGGGCGATATTGGATAATAAATGCTAAAAACACAATTCGTCAATACATACACGAATGTATAATCTGTATTAGGTCAAGGAAGTTGGCATCGAAACAACTAATGGGAATATTACCAAAAGAAAGGGTAAGCCCTGCACCACCGTTCACAAATAGCGAAATAGACTATGCAGATCCAATCAGCATAAAATTGTGGAAAGGCCGCTGTAACAAAATAACAAAGGATTACATTGCTATATTCATATGTCTAGCCACAAAGGCAATTCACCTTGAACTCGTGAGTGACCTATCAACAGATGCCTTTCTAGCCGCATACAAACGATTCATATCAAGACGAGGAATTTGTCTGAAAATATTCAGTGATTGTGGGACAAACTTCGTCGGAGCAGACAAACAACTACAACTACGAAAGCAGACTAAACAACAAGAAGCTGAAATTAAAAGCAGAACAGCTCAAATAGGCACTACTTGACATTTTGTGCCTCCGGGAAGTCCTCACTTCGGAGGAATCGACGAAACAACATCTCCGAAAAATAATCGGAACTCATACTTTAACCTTTGAGGAACTTTCAACACTTCTAGCACAAATAGAGACATGCTTGAATTCTAGGCCACTAGCTCCTCTTTCAAATGACCCAGAAGATGATGGTTTCTTAAGTCCAGCGCATTTCCTAACAGGGAGATCCATCATAGCAATGCCACAGCCTGACGTCGAAGGTACCCAGATTACAACAAGATGGAATTTGCTAACCAAACTCAGTCAAGGATTTTGGAAGAAATGGCACACGGATTACCTTTCGCGATTACAACATAGGCCAAAATGGTTGCTTGAACAACCTAACCTTCGAGTAGGAGAATTAGTGATCCTCAAGGATGAACATTTACCTCCCACACACTGGTTACTAGCCAGGGTATTCGAACTACACCCTGGACAAGATGGAGTCGTCAGAGTAGTTCCGCTTAAATACAAAGATAACACGCTTAAACGAAATATCACAAAAGTATGTCGCCTACCCATAACTAACCACTCATAGGATCAGATGAACATGAATCAACAAAATAGTGACTGTGTCCGTTCAACAACAACTAAGGATGTAAACAAAACACAGCAGGAACCATCAAAGGGCCTAGATAAAACAATTGGACCAGAGACTAATGATACCACACAGCTCCATGCAAAGTACAACCAACCCCTGAGACGGCAGCCCCATAGACATGCAAAGGCGACCAAAGCAAATTATCTAGCACTAAGAGTATTTTCAATTTGCTGCATACTAGGTTTGGTACAGGCCCAGATCGATGTAACACCATTCAATCATTCGACTGTGATATATTTCGAGGATATAGGCAAACTTGAAGTGGCAGCCATGAAGTGGACGATAGTAATTTACTACAATATGACGAGTTATTGGGAGGAGATAGAAGTCTTTAAAGAAGCTCAGATCGAATTGGAAGCAGCCTGCAAGGAGCTCTCTAACTTAAGATGCGCCATAATCCTACAACAACTTCAGTGGCAATTCAAAAACTTGGTCGCAGATAACGAGCTTCTATTGACAATCAACAAGGAACGGCGGCGAGTAAAACGGGGCTTTGGAGAAACAGTCGGTCTTATGCTTGGTGACATGTTTGGACTTCTCACCCAGCGTGAAGCTGTTCAGTATGAAGTCCAATTTGAGAATATTAACAACAACGAGAATCATCTAATGGCACTGATGAGAAACCAAACATCAATAATAGGCAACACAATCAAGTTGGTAAAGCATATAACTCTAATCTAACAGTCACACCGTTAAACAATCTAATTAAAGAACAACAGAAACTAAGATTGGAAATGGATCTGTTGAACGAGTATCGAACATACGAAAACAGGTTTCGCTCAATATTAATGAGCATGATCGAATTGACCCTAATATTAAAGAACCTAGAGGATACTCAACGAGGCTTGATATCGCCTACTATGCATATCATAACATCTTGCATCCATCAATATTTGCGCCGGCACAATTAGAGGATCAACTACAAGGAATTCGACAACTCATACCAGCTTCAATAACCATCCCAGGCCACGGTATTCATAATCTCTTGCATATATACCAGACAATGAACATGCGTAGTAGGGTACACAACGAAATGTGATAATTGAAATCATCATACCGCTGTCCTTTGCAGTTGATTATAATCTACTAGCCGTAATACCAGTTCCTGACATTAGCCATAACAACACCCAATCGCGCATCATCACATCAACAAAATACTTAGCAGTGGACAAACATCGAGAACATTTCGCATCTCTAACAACAGAAGAAGTGAATCGTTGCCAGAGATTTGAACCTTCACAATTTTTATGCGAAATATCACCGATCTTTGACGCAATGACTAACGTAAATCAGTGCGAGGTAGCAATCCTGCAGTGAAAAACGACGCTTGATTATGCAGTATTGAATCAATAAATGCAACCAAACATTGGATAAAACTCAACGCTCCGAATCACTGGGTATACGTAGTTCCCAATGAAACAACGGTTGACGTCGTATGTGAATCCAAAGTCCACTCATATAATTTTCACGGATCCGGTTTAGTGACGATGAATGCTGGCTGCACATTAAGTGACGAAAATCTTCAAATTATTGCCATCGGCACAGCACGTAACAATATCAACAATGAATTTCACAAGTCATCTAAACGTATAAACGTAGCCATCAATCTAAAGGAATTCGGTTCAGAAATAAAAACCAGAACAATAGTGAACGATAATCCGAAATCAATAACGCGATTGGACACAACAAATTTGGAGAAGGAGCTGGCAATAATAAAAGGAAATCAACAACTGCCGACAAGGATAAATCGCCATGATGTTCATCACTATACGGTTTCCTACTCAATCATAGCAATTTTGATCATTTGCATCATCATTTGTTACTTCAAATTTAAACCTCAGTCAGTGCCACCACTTCCTCGACCAAATTCACCGTAAAGAACTCCCACAGAATCAAACTGTAGCACAACCAATAAGTTCATTGCTGCCTGGGAGTATGTTCAACTCATGGTTGAACAGTATAAAGTTATTTCCGGTATTTTCTTACATCGCACTAAAAACTAAATTTATAACTCAAAACTAATCGACACTAATTTTGCTAACAATGCATTTGTGCGTTTTAGATGAATATACATAATTTTATTTTATCTATGTCGCGCTATAATGTAATAAGACACATATTTTTTCCTAGCGTTGTACTTTATGTGAATATAATTAAGTAAATGTTATTAGTGTAATCAATGTAAACTGTTGTTAGTATAATTTACGACAAAAATTGTATAAAATCAGGAAATTTTTCTAAAATCTTTGTTTTGTTGGATTTGACTCCGTTCCGAATAGCATAATAACTATTAAAACATTGGAAAAATTCACCAAAAAAAAGTTATCAAGAAAATTCATTTTCTCATATATCAAGTACATTTTATTTTTTTTTATTTTGTTCGTCTCAATACAGTGGTGGTTTAGGAAAAAAGAAAGGTCGGAAAAACTCAAAAGGGAAGCCCCAAAAATCTAATAAAAAAAAACCTTTTTTTATATGAATTTTGTAGGCGTAGTTTCTATGTGACGAGTGGTGCAGTGGTTAAAGCTTCGGCGCTTGGACTGCAAGGTACTGGATACGAATCCGACTGGAGGCTGCATGCACATTTATCATTTTATTTTTTATCCAATTTTTTTTTTATTTCATCTACTTATCTATTTATATAGATAAAATCTTCGTCCGAATTACGATTTCAGTGCGAATAGTAGATTTTGACAGCTCCAAAAAAAGTTTTTTTCCTTTGCGATTTTAATATTAAATTTAATTTATTTTTGGTTTTGGTTATTTCATATTAGTTAAGTGGTTTGTGGTTTAGCATATAATATTAAAATAAGTGGTGGAATTTAGTGAAATAAGAGATTGTGTGGTGTATGCCAACAACAATAAGAAAACAGTACTTTTTTGCGTACAATTGTACGTAATTTTTTTAGTGGTACAGAGTGTCCCAACACCGGACACCAGATTTTTTTTTTTTGGTTTTTTTCATTTTTTTTTTATTCTGCGGAATTCTATTTTCGATCGGGATTTTTAAACGGTAAGTTCCCTTTGAAGATGTTCACTTTGTGAGGTTATCACATTTGTGATTGTGCGCACATCGATAATTGATTATGTAATTTTGGATTGTGTGATTAATTTTCCAGTATTATTTACAATGCCGCGAGCCAGAATATCTAATCTTTCACCACGAAGCCGTAATGCAATTAGACTTCGGACTATTGCGAATCAATCCACTGCAGATGAACAAGAAATCACACGAGAAGTGCGCTGCGTTAGTATGGCCCGACTTCACGCTTCACAAAGACAAGCACAAAGAGAGGCAGTACGTCAAATGGCGCAGTTGACAATGAGAAATCGTCGAGCTTATCGCACAGATCAACAACGAGATAATTTTCGACGCGCAAGAAGAAATCCTTTAAGTGTTATTTGAATCGAATAGCGTTTCAATACGATTGCACAATTGACTACAACTCGCATCCTTTCGTTCGAATTGGCTCAATGGAGTTTGTGTGCGACCATTGCGGTGCATTGAAGTTCGCTAGAGAAACGCCTGGATTGTGCTGTCTCAGTGGCAAGGTGAGATTGCCATTATTGCCTGCACCACCTGAACCGTCGCGTTCATTGCTTCGTGGCGAGACACCAGAATCACGACATTTTCTATCCAACACTCAAAGATACAACGGATGTTTCCAAATGATTTCATTTGGAGCAGACATTATCGAAGAACGCGGATTCAATCCAACATTTAAGGTCATTTCTGCTCAAGAGAGTAAACATTCATTTTCTTTTGGTGATCAAAAATCTATAATTCTGACTTCGTCTTCGACTTTACAGATTCAAGGCCAAATTCACCACCGAATTGGGTCACTGCAACCGATTGAAGATGGACAGCATAAATTCATCCAAATATACTTTATGGGCAATATAGAGGATCAACTTGAGCGGCGCCAAACGATCAATACAGTAATGAAAAGGATAGTTCTGCAAGATTTGCAGCAACTACTCCATGAACATCATGCATTGGTTCGATTGTTTAAAACTGCGTTGGATCGCATGCCGAGTGACGACTGCAAAGTCGTGATCAGAGCAGATAAACGACCCGCTGTAACACACGAACGCCAATTTAATGCTCCAACAACAGATGAAGTCGCAATTGAGGTTGTTGGTGAAAACGTGGAACCGCGCGATATTGTGCTTACACGTCGCGACACTGGACAACTGCAACGAATAAACGAAACACACCGTTCATACGATACATTGCAATACCCGCTGATGTTTTGGCAAGGAGACGATGGATATCACTTCAATATCAACATGATAAATCCATTGAGTGGTGAGTACTGATATCATAATTTAGATTATGACACTAATTTTACTGATTTCATTTCAGGTGAGGGAACTAACAAGAAGGTTAGCTCGATGAATTATTATGCATATCGTTTGATGATTCGTCAAAATGCTGACAACTATTTGCTGCGATTTCGTCGTTTGCTTCAGCAATATATCGTCAACATGTACGTCAAAATTGAAACGGAGCGCCTCATTTTCATTCGGTTGAACCAAGCTAAACTGCGTTCGGAGGAGTATATCAATTTACGCGATGCAATGTTGGTCGATTGACTATTCTACCGGCGACGTACATTGGCAGCCCGCGTCATATGCATGAATATGCGCAAGATGCAATGACATATGTTCGTCATTACGGTTGTCCAGATTTATTCATCACTTTTACTTGCAATCCGAAATGGATAGAGATTGTTCAACTGTTGCTACCCGGGCAAATAACAAGTGATCGGCACGACATCATCGCACGTGTCTTCAAACAAAAAATCCGGTCGCTGTTGAACTACATTGTTAGGCTTTGCGTCTTTGGGGATACTCGATGTTGGATGTATTCAATTGAATGGCAGAAACGAGGCTTGCCGCATGCTCACATTCTTATTTGGTTAGTCGAAAAAATTCGACCAGACCAAATAGATGACATCATATGTGCCGAGATTCCTGGTCCCGAAACCGATCCAGACCTGCATGATGTTGTAATTACGAACATGGTTCACGGTCCGTGTGGCTCCATCAATCCCCAATCACCGTGCATGGTCGACAACAAGTGTTCCAAGCGTTATCCACGAAATTTAACTGCAGAGACTATCACTGGCAATGATGGTTATCCACTGTACCGGCGTCGATCAGCCGATGATAACGGTAGAACTATCACAACGATAGTGAGAGGAAATGAGTTCGTGGATGAGTTCGTGGTCGACAACGACAAAGGCTTTGCTTTTGATCGAAGACATGTGTTTTCGCATCTGCGGCAGGGCAGTTTGTTAGTCAAATTAGGAATGCCAACGCCATGTTGTGGAATGAACGACGCTTTCAATCGAGAATTGGAACGTGAACATGAATATGATCGAGATGCATTGAACCAATCAGTTCGAACCAATATACCACTGTTGAACCTCCAACAGAAAGGAGTGTACGATACGTTAATGAAGGCAATTCATGATGGAAATGGTGGATTATTTTTCCTCGATGCGCCCGGTGGAACTGGGAAGACACTCCTCATGTCATTGATTTTGGCCACTGTTCGTGCGAGATCCGATATTGCTGTAGCAGTTGCTTCTTCTGGGATAGCGGCCACATTGCTAGAAGGATGCCGAACAGCTCATTCAGCGTTGAAATTGCCGTTAAACCTTCAATCGGCTGAAAACCCGACATGCAACATTGCAAAACACTCAGCAATGGCGAAAGTTTTGGTAGCAAGTAAAATCATCATCTGGGATGAATGTACAATGGCGCACAAACGCGCATTGGAAGCACTCGATAGAACTATGAAAGATCTACGCAATGACTCAAGATGTTTTGGAGGCGCAATGATTCTACTTTCTGGCGATTTCCGTCAAACAATACCAGTCATTCCAAGATCGACCGCTGCTGATGAAATAAACACTTGCCTCAAATCATCGACTCTGTGGTGTTATGTGAAGAAACTTCAGCTGACGACAAACATGCGATTTGCATTGTTAAACGATCCATCTGCCGAAGAATTCTTCAAGCAGTTGCTGACTATCGGTAATGGCCGTGTTCCGGTCGACAAATCGAACGGATTGATTTCGTTTCCTCAGAACTTTTGCATTTTTGTCTCAACGAAGGACGAGCTCATCAACAAAGTGTTCCCGAACATCATTACTAACCACAAAAATCACAATTGGGTGAGTGAACGAGTAATTCTTGCGGCAAAGAACAAAGATGTGGATCACTTAAATTTTACAATTCAAAATCTAATGGTCGGTCCACTTCATTCCTTCAAATCTGTTGACTGTGTGACAAACGAAGACGAAGCAACCAACTATCCAACTGAATTTTTAAACTCATTGGATCTACCTGGCTTGCCACCGCACAATTTACAACTAAAAGTTGGCTCGATAATCATCATGCTACGAAACCTGAATCAACCAAAACTATGTAACGGAACGCGTTTGGTGGTGAGAAAACTCATGGGCAATGTAATTCACGCGACGATACTCCAAGGGAAGTTCAAAGGTGAGGAAGTTCTCATTCCGAGAATTACGATGATTCCAACCGATATGCCATTCGAGTTTAAACGAATTCAATTTCCGATTCGTCTTGCATTCGCCATGACGATCAACAATCACAAGGCCAATCCTTGAGTGTTTGTGGCCTGAATCTAGAAAATGAATGTTTCTCTCACGGCCAATTGTACGTAGCATGTTCACGTGTCGGTAAACCATCCGCTTTATTCGTTCTCGCACCTAACAATAAAACAAAAAATGTCGTATATCACAAGGTGCTACAATGAAGGGAATCGACTCCATTGCAACTCACCCAGCAAATAGTTTAAAAGAAAGTAGTGCAATAATGCTACGCGAACCATTTCTATTCAATTCAATAAAACGAAGGCTTGCTGCCACGTGAATTACATTCATTTCAATGTAATTAAAATATATTTCATTTTGATTTTTGTAATTTCATTGAATTTAATTAATTTGGACTATTCATTTAATTTATTTAATCTTATAATAAAAAACTCAATTTTATTAAGCTAATAACTTTAAAAAACATTTATTTATTTTGAGGCGGTACGAAGTTCGCCGGGTCAGCTAGTATATATATATATATATATATATATATATATATATATATATATATATATATATATATATATATATATATATATATATATATATATATATATATATATATATATATATATATATATATATATATATATATATATATATATATATATATATATATATATATATATATATATATATATATATATATATATATATATATATATATATATATATATATATATATATATATATATATATATATATATATATATATATATATATATATATATATATATATATATATATATATATATATATATATATATATATATATATATATATATATATATATATATATATATATATATATTATTATTGCACTGTAGACTCGCCGTGGTTTCCATTTATACAGTCGTTAAACAAAACTTTTCAGTCACAAACTCCTTGTAAAAACCACTAAACTAATTCAAAAGACAGTTTAAATTAGTTTTTAATTTATTTTATTGAACGTTTTCGATCACAGAGTGATCATCCTCGGAATAATTTTGCAACTAAATACACTAATTTGCCGCTTAAAATTATTTGCATGTTATATACTAACTATGTATAATACATAAGGTACATAAACATTTGTCATTAAACAAAAAAACCAAATATTATAAGAGTATTCGTATAAATAGAGTTGTACATAAAAATTTTTTAAATAACTGAATTTATGTGATGTTGTGTGAGTGTAAAAATTAATTTTGGTTGTATATAGACTAGTTAGGTAAAGTTGTAAATAGAAGTTGAAAAAATATCAGCTGTGTTTGTATACAAATATGTAAATTTTTACTAAATGTCAAAAGACAAGTTAAAATTTTCCGAAAAAGGAAATTGAAGTGCAGTGTGTAGTGTGTAGTGCCGTGATTTTCTGGTTATTGTTGATTTTCGTGATGTCCATATTGCTGGTTTAGTGAATTTACCAAACAGAACAAATTCGAGTCGATTGGAATCTTTTCTTGGTTCATAATATCGATTTCGTATTTGTTTATGTATAATGATTCATACGCATCCAGTTGCCAGCTGTTTTGAATTGTTTTTATTATTTTGGAGTTCGTGATATCCATTCGGTGATTATTATTATTCATCATATGTTTGGCCACACTATTTCTTGTATCTTTGTTTCTTATAGCGTTGGTGTGTTCCTGTAGACGTTTATGGAAAGCCCTGGTTGTCTGGCCGATGTATTTGTTGTTACATTCCGTGCAACAAATTTGATATATTCCAGATCTTAACGGTGATGGTGTTAAATCTTTGTATGTGCTGATACATGATCCAAGATTAGTGCTTTTCGTGACTAATTTAATGTTGAATTTTTTTAACATATTCCGCATTTTGTTGGTGATAGATGGAAAGAATGGCATACATATCCGTTTTGTGGAACCACTCGGTTCAGTCCCGCTCGTCAGCGTAGTATGTGTATTAATGTGTTGTTTACGTTTGTGTTTGTCCAAGATTTTATTAATAAAATTTGTATCAAAACCATTTACGTGGGCTGTTTCTTTTATGAATTTTTCTTCTAGTTTGAATTCAACGGCTGATAAAGGTAAAGTATATAGTCGGTGGGCCATTGAATGGAAGGCAGCTTTTTTGTGAGCTCCGCTATGGTGTGAGTCTATTGTGATACATCTTCTCGTGTTAGTTGCCTTACGGTGTATACCAAATTCTAATTTCCCGTCCTTCCTAATTACTTTGACATCCAAGAAAGGTATGATTCCGTTTTCTTCAATTTCATGTGTGAATTTTATGGTTTCGTATTGTGAATTTAACAGATTTAGTGTTTGGTTGAGCTCTGATTTTTTGACGACTGCAAACACATCATCGACATATCTTAGCCAGATTCTAGGGAAGAAATTGCAGGAACTGATATTTTCTTCGAATTTGCTCATGAAGACATTGCTGAGGTACGGTGCTAGTTTGCTTCCCATGCACGTCCCGAAGGTCTGTTCATAGTACCTTCCTCTAAACTGGAAGAAGCTTTGTTTCATGCATATTTCGGCTACTTTTCGGTATATCTCGATTTTGTTGGTGTCAATGTTAAACTGTTTCACATGGTCGACCATACATTCAATTGCAATATCAACTGGAACATTCGGGTACAGGGCAGTCACATCGAAAGAAACCATAATCTCTTCTTCAGTCAGGGATATATCTTTGACACTTCTAACAAACTCAATGTTGTTTTTGATGTACCTTCCGGTTGGTTCTTGTATTTTGCTGAGTTCTGCGGCTAGCCAAGTTGATAGTTTCTCCGTTGGTGTGTTGATGTTAGAAACAATCGGTCTCATTTTATTTCCAGTTTTATGAACTTTTGGTAAAGCATAAAGGCATGGGACTTTAGGGTTCGCCATGTTCATTCTGAGATGGAAATAAGGGACCTCCAGAATTTCTTCCATCAGCAAAGGTGTTTCTTTGACGGATTTAATCATCTGTGGAAGTGGGTTTTTTATGTTGCCATTCATGTATTTTAACTCCTTATACAGGCCTTCAGCTATCATTTTTAAAACTCTGTTATCATATTCTGTTCGGTCAAGAATTACTAAGGAGTTGCCTTTATCCGCCTTAACGTACGTTAAACTTTTTTCTTTTAGTAGTCTTATGCATCTCCACATTTGTTTACTTTGCTTTTTTGGTTCCGTATTATTTTGTAGGATGATCTTTTGAGTGTGGAATCGGATTGCTGACTTTTCTTGTGTTTTTACCCTGGAAATCCCTGTTTCCAGGTTCGCTACAATTTCTTCCAACGGAGCTTGTGATGGTATTGGTGCAAACTTCAAACCTCTATTTAACAAACTTAATTCCTTCTCTGTGAACACCACCGATTGACCACCACCGAATTAGTTTTTAATTTATTTTATTGAACGTTTTCGATCACAGAGTGATCATCCTCGGAATAATTTTGCAACTAAATACACTAATTTGCCGCTTAAAATTATTTGCATGTTATATACTAACTATGTATAATACATAAGGTACATAAACATTTGTCATTAAACAAAAAAACCAAATATTATAAGAGTATTCGTATAAATAGAGTTGTACATAAAAATTTTTTAAATAACTGAATTTATGTGATGTTGTGTGAGTGTAAAAATTAATTTTGGTTGTATATAGACTAGTTAGGTAAAGTTGTAAATAGAAGTTGAAAAAATATCAGCTGTGTTTGTATACAAATATGTAAATTTGTATACAAATATGTAAATTTTTACTAAATGTCGAAACAGCTGGCAACTGGATGCGTATGAATCATTATACATAAACAAATACGAAATCGATATTATGAACCAAGAAAAGATTCCAATCGACTCGAATTTGTTCTGTTTGGTAAATTCACTAAACCAGCAATATGGACATCACGAAAATCAACAATAACCAGAAAATCACGGCACTACACACTACACACTGCACTTCAATTTCCTTTTTCGGAAAATTTTAACTTGTCTTTTGACATTTAGTAAAAATTTACATATTTGTATACAAACACAGCTGATATTTTTTCAACTTCTATTTACAACTTTACCTAACTAGTCTATATACAACCAAAATTAATTTTTACACTCACACAACATCACATAAATTCAGTTATTTAAAAAAATTTTATGTACAACTCTATTTATACGAATACTCTTATAATATTTGGTTTTTTTTGTTTAATGACAAATGTTTATGTACCTTATGTATTATACATAGTTAGTATATAACATGCAAATAATTTTAAGCGGCAAATTAGTGTATTTAGTTGCAAAATTATTCCGAGGATGATCACTCTGTGATCGAAAACGTTCAATAAAATAAATTAAAAACTAATTTAAACTGTCTTTTGAATTAGTTTAGTGGTTTTTACAAGGAGTTTGTGACTGAAAAGTTTTGTTTAACGACTATATATATATATATATATATATATATATATATATATATATATATATATATATATATATATATATATATATATATATATATATATATATATATATATATATATATATATATATATATATATATTATATATATATATATATATATATATATATATATATATATATATATATATATATATATATATATATATATATATATATATATATATATATATATATATATATATATATATATATATATATATATATTATATATAATATATATATATATATATATATAATATATATATAATATATATATATATATATATATATATATATATATTATATATATATATATATATATATATATATATATATATATAATATATATATATATATATATATATATATATATATATATATATATATATATATATATATATAATATTATATATATATATATATATATATATATATATATATATATATATATATATATA
>OW052220.1:155310230-155341899 GCA_932526605.1 Nephrotoma flavescens | reverse complement strand
TATATATATATATATATATATATATATATATATATATATATATATATATATATATATATATATATATATATATATATATATATATATATATATATATATATATATATATATATATATATATATATATATGTAACGGTTCGTCGTACTCCTGTGCAAACAAAAAAAATCACGCGTTTTAACCGTTAACAGACTCTTGGTATAGTTTCTGGTGGTGCAGCATATTGCCGGCTAGGTGGCAGTCGTACGGGGTGAGTTTTTTCCACCATTTACCAAGAGCTAGTTATGCTGCTTGAATATCACTCTATATGGGCACTCAATTTTTCAACACAACACTATCATAATATTTAAATATAACTAGGTTGAGATCATTGCTGTTTGGATCCCTTTCTTAACCCACACCTTCCTTAACATTTGGTTTCACTGTTAGGAAACCCCCTTGTTATGGTGTGGTTACACTTATTTCACCATATTATTTTAACTTTAACTACACATATTTAAATAGTCTTTATCTCACTAGAAATCTATAGACTAACACCACACGGAAATCATTACACACGTGAGGAAAAACACTATACCATACACTTGAGATACAACTTGTTTTAGCGAACCCAGAAATGATTACAACAATAGCAAAACAAACTAAATATCTGACTTGGTTTAAAAAAAAAACACTTTTCTTTAATAATAATATAAATAAGTTCAATTTAAATATGGAATAAATATAAATTAATCAACGACCTTGTTCATGCAAATAAATATGACAATTTGTGTCAATACATAACAATGTAGTATAATATGGAAATATAATATATACAAATGTAAATATGTTTAAAATATAAAAATATAAATATAATGTATTAGATATAAATAAATAGGATAAATAATCAATATATTAATAGATATATAAATAATATTTTATTTTGTAAAACCACCCGTGTAAAATGCGAACCATGGCTCATATAGGGTTAACTTTAATTTATATACTCTATATTTTCCCTAAATTGGCAAACGCCCTTAATAATATAATAATAATAACAATAATAAAAATAATAAAAATAATAACAAATAACAAAATTTTGGTATGCTTATAATTTAAAATAGATATTCATGCAATACAGGAAAAACGAATTACTTATAATTAGGGCTTTTTGTTTAATTAGTTTTCTTAACTATTTATCGAAAATCACAATTTGCCATATTGTATATAACCATCCGTTATGGTGGTACATGCAAATTTTACGCGTCCGAGGTTATTTTTTTTTATGTACCCGTAATTGACGGCTAACCGTAATCGTATTTGTACTCGATTTGTATTTATAATAATGTTAGATTAAAAACCAATAAAGAATAAATAATAACACGCTTACCAAGAAAACGGATAATTTTAGGGTGTGCCTCGATTCGGTTTTTATATTCTTTGATCCGATCCGTTTCTAAAAATTTCAGAAATATACCAACTTATTAGTATATTATCCATTTATAAACCAAAAAAAAATATCTAAAATATTACACTAAAATTACCTTGGTAAGCGATGTAAGTTAATTAAAATCTCCCAACTCAATCCAGTTGCTTTATCTGCGAAAGTAAGTACTGCTACACCTCAACTTGTACCTGCTAAGTACCACAAATTTGGCTTAGCCTGTTTATATTTATGTAGTAACTTAATGTTACTACTCGATATATTTAATTAAATTATAAATTAAAAAAAATTATGCACATTCACTGATTGTTTGCGTACTTCTTTGCTATACTGTGGTTACACAATTAATGATTGAATCGAAGATTTTAATTAACTTTTTGGTTACTGTTGATGGTAAACGCAAAGTTTGTTTTCGCATAAATTTTATCTATTCAAATCTAGATGGCTCATTTGAGAGTTGTGCGTCGTTGTTATCTCAATATACAGTACGCTACAAAAGTGTTTGCCTACGCACGAAAAATTTGTGTGTGATGCTCGTGATTTTTTTTACACGGTTAAATTGTAACAGGGTACTGTTACAAAACGTGGGGACGACTCACACCCAGGAGATGGTCTCAAAAGCCGGGCCTCATTCTAAATTATGTTCATAATTTTCAAAATTCTACAGTTCACGACCGCGAAGTCATATTAATACTGATATTTGTTTCATTTGGAAATTCAGATTAATTTTTACCTCCCGCATTATTCTATCTAAACTCATACATTTATACGTCTGCTACCGTATATTCTTTGCGTGATATATTCCTAAGACCTTTCCTGATTTATCAGCTACCTCATAAGATACATTTCCAATTTTCCTTAGAATTGTACCTGGTACGAATTTTGGTGCTAATTTTGCAGAAAAGAATTGCGCAGCTTTGCTCTGCACAAAATTTCGCACAAACACTTCCTGTCCGGACATAAAGGATCTTGGTCTAGCCCGCAAATTATAATTACTAGCATTTTGTTCATGTGCCTTCTGCAACTGGCGTAACACTATCTTCTGAACGGCAGATAATCGATCATAGTTTTCTTCGATGCATAACTGGTTGTCGTTTAACATATGCAATTTCCTCAGTAGTTCATAAGTAGAACCATGAAGTGTTTTATGCTGTCCGAATACTAAGAAATGTGGTGAGAATGTTGTGCTTGCATGTACCACATTTCGAAGAGCTCCTGCTATTTCATCCAGGTGTATATCCCACATCCGATGGTCATCTTTAATATATGCTCTAACTGCTGCTAGAACAGAACGATTTGCCCGCTCTGATGCGTTGGCCTGAGGTGAATATTTGGCAGTGAAATCATGTCGAATCCCGTATTTTTCCATTTAATTTTTAAAAATGTGCGAATCGATCTCCGTTGTTCGTAAGCACCAATTCTGGAACTCCAAACAAGTGAAATACCTTATTTTCGACTACCTCCACAACTTTGCTTGCTGAAGCTGTCGTAACTGGGAATAATAGAGGAAATCCGCTATACTGGTCCAAAAGGATGAAGATGTGCGTAAATCCATTTCTCGTTCGTGGATATGGACCCAAAAAATCCATATAGAGCCATTGCCATGGCCTAAATACCTCGAATGCTTTTCCCATCTCTGGTATCATAGTGAAGTTTATGAGTTTTTTACATTTACAAACGTCGCATGCATTAATGTATCTTTTGATATCCGAAATTAGGGTTGGCCAATAGTAATATCGTCGTAGTATTTCTATTTTTCGTGCTATTCCTTAATGCGCAGCTGTTGGCGGGTTATGACAGATTTGATTAATTGATTTACCAATGATTCAGGAACTACAAGTTTCCACTGAGGAATATCTGTTTCTGAGTCTTTATTTATTTTACAAAATATCTTGCCACCCAAAACTTTGAAATTTTTAGTTATTCCACTATTTTCCTGTATTGCTTTAATTCTAGCGACATATTCTGGACTGGTAAACGCTACGGATTCTAGGTTCACATATAGGGATTCATTTATATCGTTATTTATTTCCTCGATATTTTGCACAACCGAAACTTGTTCTTCCACATGTGCCCGAGATAAACTGTCCGACACTACATTTAAGGAGCCTTTTCTGTATTCTATGGAAAAATCATAAGCTTGCAATTGGATAGACCATCGAGCTAACCTGCCGGACAAATCTCTTTGTTTCATCAACCAACGAAGACTTGAGTGGTCGGTTATCAATGTAAATTTATATCCTTCTATATATGGCCTAAATCGTTTTACACTTAACACCGCAGCAAGACACTCAAGCTCGGTGATGCTGTAGTTCATTTGTGCCTTGTTCAGCTTGTGTGACATGAAAGCCACTGGATGTTCTTCTCCATTTTCCCACCTCTGAAATAAAACGCTTCCAATTCCTGTACTGGATGCATCACATTGAATGTAGAAATGCTTCGTAAAATCCGGGTTTACTAGCACTGGTGCTGTAACTAATGCTTTCTTCAGTTCTTCGAATGATTTTTGAGCTTTAGCATTCCATTTCTCTTTTGACCCTTTCTTTAAAAGATCGGTTAGCGGCGCGGTCACATCGGAATAGTTGGCTATGAATCGGCGGTACCAGCCAGTCATTCCCAGAAATCTGCGTATTTCTTTGACATTTCTAGGCACGGGGTATTCGTCTATGGCTCGCACTTTTCCGGGTCCACTCTGAGACATCCCTCACCAATTACATACCCAAGGTATCTTGTTTCCTTAAGTACGAACTTACTTTTCTCTACATTTATAGTTAGGTTTGCCGATTTCAGCAATCTAGCTACTTCAGACAAAAGTGTAATGTGCTCATCGAATGTAGCGGACACTACTAGTAAGTCGTCTAAGTAAACAAATACCCTGTCATGCAACTGATGAGGAATGACCTTATGCATCAACCGACACATCGTTTGGGCTGCGTTGCAGAACCCAAACGGCATGACGGTAAATTGTTAGAGTGGACGCCCAGGTACTGTGAAAGCTGTCTTATCCCTTGACGCTGGTTCTAACGGTATTTGCCAATAGGCGTCCTTCAGATCAATGGTGCTAATGAACCTAGTCTTGTCTAAACGTCCAAGCAAACATTCGATAATTGGCAAGGGATAAGCGACCTTCACGGTGACAGAATTGATCTTTCTTGCGTCGAGACATAGACGACCCCTTCTGTTAGATTTTATTACTCGAGTCACTGGGGATGACCAAGAATTGGTACTCTCCTCAATCACGCCCATGAATAACATCCTATCCAATTCTTTATATATGTCCTCTTGGACCTTAGGTGATACAGCAAAATATCGCTGCTTTACTGGAGCGGCGTTTCCGACATCAATTGTGTGACACAAAACGTTGGTTTTACCTAATCCATCCTTTTCGAATGATGGAAACTGTAGGATCATCTTCTCTAACATGATTTATTGCTCGTTATTTAACTCATGCTGATTGTTGTCTGGTATGATAGATAGCTTAGGATAATTGCTGTCTAACTCGTCAATCATCAGTGGAGTTAGGCCGAATGCCTCCCAAAAATCAATCCCAAGATATAACGGTTGATTTAAGTTTGGAGCGATGTGTAATCTTATCATATTCGTTTTTCTTCCATAAGAGATCTTTACAATCACATGTCCTATAATCTGTTGATTCTCTCTGCTGGCGGTCGATAACAAAGAAGTTAACTTATGAAATTTTAAATTGTGATTAAGAAAATCTTGAATTGATTAAGAAAATCTTGAGCACCTGAGCCTAACACTGAAATGCTTGCGGTATGGTATTCCGTTAATAAGGACGTCTGCATAAGGTCTATTATCGTAGTTTGTAGCAATGGTTGATTCGGCAATGATTTTCTTGATTTCGCGTCTTGTTTTAAAGTATTTAAGACACCTGTCGATATCTGTGTTATGTCTTGGTTGTGTTTGCGTAGATTGTTCCTTGCTCATTCCTTGTTTCTGCGAAGAATGTTGTAGAACTCGGGATCTGTGTTCGTCGCTGCTTCTTCTACTCGTACATTTGTTTTCGGAGCTAAAGTTCCTTGATTCTGGTATCCCAGAACTCCGACATTCCTGACACCCCTTTGGAAGTTTCCCTAAGCTCAATTGTTACGGCACTTCTGACAGTTTGCTTTAATAGTATTCTTAGCTCCGCATCCAAAACAAAAACGACTGGTAATCGGCAGAGCACAGTTTTTAAATAAATGTGCTGGTTTTCCACAATTCCAACACTCGTTTTTATTCTGATCGTATTTAAAGTTAGTTAATGTTGATTGTCCCATCCAGTTGACAGCACATAGTGAGTCTGTTGGTATTAAAAATCCACTATTATAACTAAATTGCTGGTTCATTAACTCTTCGTAGTCCCTTCCTATATCGATTTCATTATCTTGACGTCTAGTAGGAAAAGACATCTCAGGTATCCATCCTATGCGACTCCATGTATCTTCTACAGCTATTGCCTTATTCACCAAAGTTGAAATATCTAAAAAGATTTGTCCCGCAAATGTGGACCAGGTTTACAGGTCTCATGTTACGAATTAGTAAACTAATTGTCTCACTTTCCGACATTGGTCTCTGTAAAGGAAGAGATAGTGACAATATGTCATTATAAAACTCGATGAAATTCTCCTTGAATTTTTGTTTTCTTCTCTCTAAGACTTGTTTAATATCAGCGTCCGTATACGCCTGTCTTGAAATCGATGTATCATCGCTCCTCTAAGTTGTTCCCACTGGACTGATCTGTTGCGTTCGATAAATAGCCAGTACCATTCCAGAGCTTTGTCTTTAAGAAGCACATTCAAATTGCTAATCAAAATCGGTAATTTAATATCATTGGCCTCCGCTAATCGTTCCACCCTGTAAATAAAACGCTCCACCTGCCTTCCTCCAAATTCACCATTAAAAGAAATGTTCCATTTATGCATATCTGAGCGATCTCTCGTAGCTGGTTTGTTATCGTATGTCGAAGCGACGTGTGCTTCTGGAACCATATGTCTTGGACTGAAAGATGTTCTATTTTCTGTTGCGCCATAATAATTTGGCGAAGGTATTGCAGTATTGAACTGAGGTGGAAAATTTCCTGTTGTCGGATGTACCATTGTTGACGAATGTGCATTTATGTCTCCACCTGTTTTGATTCCCTTCTTGCTATCTCGTTACTAACTAGGTTGTCTGATAGATTTAATCTTTTCAATACGGCCTCAACTAATTGATTAATTGGATCTGATTCGGTTGTACCAGTGACAGTTTGTTGCGAAATGACTGGTTCATTTACCTGTGTAATAATTTTTCTATCTTCCTTTTTCGTAAGCGTTTTCTGAACCGCGGCTTCTTCACGATTTTGATTCGAGGAACTGCTTGTCTCCGCGACATCTTCGCCTTCATCTCCACCTACATCTTCCAGGATAATCATATCTTTGATCGATTTTTCAACGTCCGGTAGCGGAATAAGTTTATTGCGTAAATCTTGAAATCATTTTAGAAGCTTTTCACATGATTCTAATAGATTAGCTGCTGTTACTTCCGGCTGACCTGTCTTAGAAAGCTGGATTCTTCTTAGTCTCCCTTGAATATGAAGAACACTTGTGAATAACTCGTCTAGCTTATCTGCATTGATCGCATCACCTTCTTGCATCAACTGTTCTACTTGATCCTGGATATTTCGTAATTTCTTTGAACATATTTGTAATTCTTTTGTCGGATATCTCGTTGCCATATAATGTAGTGTTATGGGTTCCTCAGTCTGCTGAGTATTTTCTTTAAGTAATGCTTCTTTAAGCAAATTAATTCTTTTATTTATGGAACCATTTATATCTCTAATTTGACATTCGATGTCCAGTTCATCGCAAGCCAAATGTAATATATCCATCTTTCCAGTATAAATATGATAAAGTATATATAAATAAAAAAAATGAATTCGCACAAAACCACAAAACTTGATCTGCACTTTTGAATACTATGTGTATTTTGAAAATGTAAAAATTTAGGACTTGACCATACTACTTATAACATTCTATAAACGAATATATATATATATATATATATATATATATATATATATATATATATATATATATATATATATATATATATATATATATATATATATATATATATATATATATATATATATATATATATATATATATATATATATATATATATATATATATATATATATATATATATATATATATATATATATATATATATATATATATATATATATATATATATATATATATATATATATATATATATATATATATATATATATATATATATATATATATATATATATATATATATATATATATATATATATATATATATATATATATATATATATATATATATATATATATATATATATATATATATATATATATATATATATATATATATATATATATATATATATATATATATATATATATATATATATATATATATATATATATATATATATATATATATATATATATATATATATATATATATATATATATATATATATATATATATATATATATATATATATATATATATATATATATATATATATATATATATATATATATATATATATATATATATATATATATATATATATATATATATATATATATATATATATATATATATATATATATTATATATATATATATATATATATATATATATATATATATATATATATATATATATATATATATATATATATATATATATATATATATATATATATATATATATATATATATATATATATATATATATATATATATATATATATATATATATATATATATATATATATATATATATATATATATATATATATATATATATATATATATATATATATATATATATATATATATATATATATATATATATATATATATATATATATATATATATATATATATATATATATATATATATATATATATATATATATATATATATATATATATATATATATATATATATATATATATATATATATATATATATATATATATATTGTTCAATCTTGAACAGGTTTTTTTTTCACACGATAACAAGAACCTGTAAAGAATGGAAGCGGATGTATCATTTTCACATAGACGTTTTTGCGCTGTCTATGCATATCAAATGATCATCCGCTCACATGCTGTACATGTTCTGTTATCATTCCTTCTTGACGTGGGAAACATAATTTAGTTTTTCTTTTGTGTTTTCGTTTCCCACGACTTTTGTATAAAAACATAAAATTTAAAAAATAAAGCGTTAGTCAATTTCAACAACACATAAAAAATAGTACAGTGATTTTACTCTATTTTTTCTAACATAATTCTAAACAGTTTGTTCAGAATTTACAGTGGTCCTTCGAGCCGGATCTCAGCACAACGAGATTCGAAGTCAATTATAGTCCACATAGGCTGGTTTAACAACAACGATATACGACAACCGCCGTATAAACCGCAGTCTATTATAAACAAATTGTAAGCTTGGTATTTCGAGTAAATCGGCCTGCCCACAACATTGAGCGGGTGTGAACAGCATTCAACAACGGCAATCCGGTAATACCACGCCATCAAATTTAACTCACATTAAATCGTTGACACGAGTTTTTTGCGCCAACCATCAACAAACGGCAACATCTCGAATCACACTCAGCCAGTCAACAACAGGCCATTCGAGATGGAACAAATATTGCTCGCACAACACGAAATTGCTACCAACATAAGGCAGTTGCTATCCAACTATAAAAAGGACAACTCCCGGAAAACAAAAAGCTATTTGGAGAAGAAAATAGCATATGTGAAGGCGGCACATCAGGAGTTCATCACCAACGATGAAAAGATTCTAGTGATTTCCCCTCCAATGGAGAATTCGCACCCATATCGTTCAACTAGACAAACTACACCGGATGAATGCACCTGGCTTCTAGGAGACATGCGCCAACGCTTGAATGCAGCACCTCCGAGCACTCCAACGGATACAGCGGTCGAAAAATTAGGCTGGACCACACTTTCCCAGCCTGATTCCATCGATAACGACGTTCAGTCGGAGAGCCATCAAGAAGATCCGGAACCAAACTTAAACGGGGGCAATCAAGAAACCAGTAAACCTCCGCCTGTCAAGAAAACCGATTCTTCGTCACACTCTAGCAGTAATGAGCATCATGAGACGACAACTGCATCTTTAAACCTCGAGTGCAAGCGACAAGATTTCTATATGCGTCAATTACATCAAGACATATACGCAATAGAATGCAGATTGGATAAAGAAAGTTGTCCGAAGGAATACCTTCATCTAAAAGTAAATCAACCGCAGAGACAAATGCGTGATATATATCAACTGCATGCAACCATCATGATAGAAACGGATGAAAAGGACAAAACAACAAACTACTTCGTCCAAGATTTCTATGGCACCATCAAAAATAGAGTGGAAAATACGATAATAAGATTACAACAATGCCAGGAACTGGCAGAACGTATTGCGAGTAAACCACATGTAGAACAAAAGGTCAAGTTGCCTCAAGTAGAAATACCAACCTTCTATGGTGACTACGATAAATGGACCTCGTTCAAAGATTTGTTCATTGAAATAATTCATAACAATGATACATTGTCCAACACAATGAAAATGACATATTTAAAGTCTAAGCTGCAAAAGGGAGCGGCTCAGCTCATCGCTCATCTAGCCGCAACAGGTGATAATTATGATATGGCGTGGGAAGCCATAAAAGCCAGATATGACAACAAGAGGTTGTTGTCCAGCAATTACTTCAATTCAATATTGTCGATGTCTACGCTACAACAAGCAACAGGGCCAGCAATCCGCTCGATGCATGATACGCTTAAGGAAGTGTTGCATAACATCCGGCAACTGGAACTGAAGTCCACATTCGAAGCATTTGTGGTATTTTTAGTCACTAGAAGGCTCGATCCAGAGTCAATAGGATTGTTTGAGACAAGTTTGCAACAGCCCAAGGAAGTTCCCACTTTGAACGTGTTGTTTGACTTTTTAGAACGACGATTCCAGTCTTTAGAAGCCATGGGTAAAAACAAGCATGTAGCAACACCGCGTCAAACCGTCACACAGCCGATCAAACGTGTAAATGTCGCGACAGCTTCAGTACGCTGCGTGGTACCCAATTGTAGCGGAAATCACAAGTTAGAGATCTGCCCACGTTTCAAGAATATGCCAACCTTGGAGAGGGCTAAATTGGTCAACCATCTACAATTCTGTGTGCGATGCCTGGAAGGTCATGATAAGTTCAAATGCTCCGCCACGGAATTCTGCGTAGTCTGCAATGGTAAACACAACACCCTCTTGCATTGCAACAACTCTGCATCGAAAACCGAGCAGGGTCCGAAAACATTCGTGGTGCAGCAAACATCGGCAGTGCTACTGCCAACTGCCGTGGTCCTTTCAACAACCGCCAACGGTCAGCTCGTAACACTGCGAGCCCTGATAGATCCTGGATCTCAGGCAACGTTAATATCATCCAGAGCCGTAAATCGTTTCAATTTCAAAAGGAAGAAAATTAATGTTAAAATTTCTGGCATTGGTGGTCAAGCGGCAGGAGTATGCAGACATGCTGTGAACACTACGCTATCACCCAATTTCCCTGGGAGTTTCACTTTGGCTATTGAGGCACTAGTGTTCGATAACCTGGATCATCAACTACCACAAGTCAAGGTTGACTACAGCAAATGGACCCACCTGGGTAGACTAAAGCTGGCCGATCCGAGGTTCAATCATCCACAACCCATCGACCTAATAATCGGTGCCGACTATTATGCGTCCATAGCTATCAACAACATAATCAAGATGGGTCCCAACGACCCGATGGCTCAAGAAACTGAGCTGGGCTGGATTTTGATGGGTAACATGGGTCAACGTTCTGGAGAAAAGCTTACAATGGTGACCACTAAAGCCATCGAGAATCAACTAAAACTCTTAGTGGAAAACGACGATATTCCAGACGAAAGGGTCCGTACCGAAGAAGAGCAGAGAGCGGAGGAACACTTTTCATCAACAGTTCAACGAAACGGTGACGGCAGGTACTCGGTGAGCATTCCGTTCAAGGAGGATCCCCCAAAGTTAGGAGAATCCAAGAAAACGGCTGCCGCTCGTTTATTACAACTAGAGAGAAGATTTAAAAGGGACGCCCCGTTTAAACAACTATACCAAAACTTTATGCAAGAATATCTAGACTTAGGCCATATGGAGTTGGTTCCCAAGGTAGAAGAGCAGCCAAACTATAATAGTTACTACATTCCACACCATGGTGTAATGAAGCAGGACAGCACTACTACCAAATTACGTGTAGTATTCGATGCATCATCCAAAACAACAAATGGATCATCCCTTAATGAGAAAATGATGATCGGCCCAAAGTTACAGCAAGATTTGGCGGACATAATCCTTCGTTGGCGTAAACATCAGTACGTGCTGACGGCCGATATAGAAAAAATGTATCGGCAGGTATGGATTCACGAGCAAGATAGAAATTATCAACTAATTCTATGGAGGACGGAACCAACAAACCCCATAGACATTTATAGGTTAAAAACGGTCACATATGGCACCACAGCCGCCAGCTTTCTGGCCGTGCGTGCCTTAAGGCAACTAGCTGAAGACGAACGGCGATCGTTTCCTATCGCCTCCGAAACCATATTGTCTGATTTCTATGTAGACGATTTGCTGACAGGAAACGACAGCTTAGACCAAGCCTCGGCCATGATACAACAACTAATAGGGCTCTCCGAGAAAGGTGGACTAAAACTAAGGAAGTGGCCTTCCAATAGTGAGGAGCTATTAGCGCAAATACCAACAGAATTGCAAGCTACCGGTAACGTGTTGTTAAAATTAAGCGATTGCATCAAAACCTTGGGGATTCATTACAACCCCACGAAAGACACCTTTGAATTTCACGTAGACAATTTGGAATTGTCTGAGGGGACGGCCACTAAACGTTCACTCTTGGCTGATTCATCAAAATTATTTGACCCAATCGGTTGGTTAGCACCCGTCACCATTGCTGCTAAGATTCTGATGCAAGGTACGTGGGTCTCTGGGATCGAATGGGACGAACCACTACCAGAAGAAATAGGTAAAAAATGGTTGATCTACAAGAACGAAATGCCCGCTGTGAAGAACATAAAAATATCTGGGTGGGTCAACACAACAAGAAGCACCAGAAAGGAACTACACGGCTTTGCCGACGCCTCCGAACTTGCATACGCCGCTGTAGTATATTGCAGGACTACCAACGAGGCAGGACAAGTAACCACTAATCTTGTAATGGCCAAAACACGGGTGGCTCCCATCAAAACAAAGCTGTCAGTTCCTCGATTAGAGTTAAACGCAGCTAGACTACTAGCTAAACTATTAAGGCATGTGCAACTTGCAATGCAGCTAAATGAGTGTGAAACGCACGCTTGGACCGATTCGTCCATCACGCTAAGCTGGATCAAGGGAGAACCAAGGCGCTTCAAAACATTTGTTGCAAACCGCATCTCGTGCATAAAACAAAAGTTACCAACAGCCACTTGGCATCACGTAAGGTCCCACGAGAATCCCGCAGACCTCGCTTCTCGAGGAACATCTCCTAGAGAATTAGTCCACTGCAAGTTATGGTGGCATGGACCAGAATTTCTACAACATGATTCAACTCTATGGGGACTCCCTGAAAATATCGAGCAAAACAGTGAGACGGACCCACAAGCCTATCTCCCTGAGGAATACGAGGAGAAGGTGTTACAGGCTGGCTACTGCCAACCTGCAGATTTTCACTAAGCACCTGCAGAGGCCTCCACGGTGATGTTTTGCCGGCTACGTTCTCAGCGGAGAAGTGCGAAGGTCGTGGGGTTTGAGGCATGCAGGGCTCCTGGCCTACACCGTGATTAACAGAAAGTTGGGGAAACGCAAATAATCATAAAACCGAGTTCCGCCGAAATTCGTCGGCCGGAACCTGAGGAACGAACCGAATAATCAAAATAAGTTATAATAATAATAACGGTAGAGGTGCCTTGGTGCGCGCATCCATCCGAATTCAAACGGGAGCAAGCCCTGGTTACGGAATTGGATGCGGGCACCAAGGGACCGCAAACATTAAACCGACACAGAGGGAGTCTCCGCTCCCATCACACCACACCGAAAAACTTTAATAATTCATATTTTTTTTTTTTACAAGACAAAAGGAACTAAGCGAAACAACTTCCCCTCCACCCGCACCACGATAAGGAGAGAATGAGAGAGAGAGAAATACGCAACGAGCGCGCACCCGCTGTGCGGCGCTCGATTACAAACCCAAAATTTAAATTTAAAAATAAAATATATAAAAAGAAATATAAAATGAAATGAATAAAAAAAAAAAACAAAAAATAAAAAAAAATCGTACCTTAATTAATACCAAATCAAAAAAAAAATTTTCCGGTGCGACCTTGAGCGGTCGTCATGCCACAGGCGGACCACGCCCGGACCGTTGCGGCTTTGGTGCCGTTAATGATTTTGTTGCGGGGCCTCTCCCCGATATAAATTTGAGTTGCGGCCTTAAAACCGTAAAGCAACAGCAACCGGTTGGCTACCCGAATGTCGCGGGGCCTCTCCCCGATACCAAATAAAAATTAAACGGCTAGCTGGTTGGCTTCCGTTACGTTGCGGGGCCTTCCCCCCGTTAATAAATAAAAATGAAACGGCGAGCCGGTTGGCTTCCGTTAGTATCAACAAGTTGTTGGGCGTTGGCTCGCCCAAATGACCCGCCAAAAACCCGCTGCACCGATAATAAATGAGTTGACGTGGCCTCAACTATATCCCCGATGTTACACCCTGGTTGAGAATTAAACTGTTCGGATAACTTGTTCCCAACACATGACACTATTCCGACTAATATATCTACGCAGGTGCGGCTCACAACAGACAATCAAAAAAAAAATTCCGATGCCCGACAATATATAATATATATAAACTCACAATTACGAATAATTTTACATCTTTATTGAGTCAATACATAATTAATTAAATAAATTTTTAATGTTTACAAATTTAGCACCACCAATTTTGGTATTATTCTAATTTTTAATAAAGTTTTTACTCTTTTCACAATTATTATTCTATTTTCGCTCAAAAAAATAATAAAAAAAAAAAATATCCGACATCTTAAGATTTTTTTTTATTTTTTATTTACAAAATCAACTACGATACTCTTATTTCAACCAAAATCAAAACTTTTTTATCCAAAATCTAAAACTTGACTGACTAAACAATAAAATTCTCCCACCGCACAAACGACGCGCAAAACATTCCAGAAGAATTGTCTTTCTTCTCTGTTTGTAAGAATTCTTCTCTGGCATATAAGAAAAACATTCTTATGGAATGTTTTGCTTTACGCACACACTCGATTCGCATTGTTTTCTCTCTCTCCCATTTTCGTTTTACTACCAACCAAACGAACAAAAACATACGGGAATCCCTCCACCACGGAACGCGTTCAGACATCAACAACACAGACGCAAGAAACCGCGCGTAAAAACAAAAAATCTAACAAAATATGGGGATGTCACGCGTAAACGAATATTATGTCTTGTTACAGACAACACAGTCGTAACAAACGTGGGAACGTCCCACACCCTGAGATGTCTCATAAGCCGGGCCTAAAACAAACAATGGGAACGAGATAACAAACGATTTAAACAAATGAGGTAGGCGATATGATTAGACACGAATGTCTTTAATATGGTAAGTACCTAAGTTTTTGCCACTCAAATCTTCGATGGTGTATGCTACCTGACCTACTTTACCGGAAATTACCGCGGGTTTGAATTTGCTTGCCAATTTGGCGGAAAATTTATTCGACGCATCGCTCAAAGCAAACGATCGTATGAAAACGGGTTGTCCGACTCGAAAAGTGCGCTTAGTACTACGTAAATTGTAATGTTGAGCCCCCTTTTCGTGTGCTACGCGTAAGTAATGAATTATACGATCTTTTAGGAGGTTTACTCGATCTGGCTTAGCCCATACCTGGACTTCGCTGGGATCATGTTCATCGAGTAACCGTCGCAATGAGTGATCCGAACCATGCATCGACATATGTTGACCGAACACGACATAATGAGGGGAGTAATGTATCGAATCGTGTACGGCATTACGTAAAGCAGCCGCAATTTCTTGTAAATTTTTGTCCCACAAATTATGATCGTGATCGCTCAAATATGATCGAATGCTAGCAATCAACGTTCTATTAACACGCTCGGAGGCGTTGCTTTGGGGCGAGTATGTTACAGGCTGGCTACTGCCAACCTGCAGATTTCACTTAAACACATGCAGAGGCCTCCACGGTGATCTTTTGCCGGCTAAGTTCTCAGCGAGAATTGCTAGGGTCGTGGGGTTTGAGGCTTACATGGTTCCTGGCCTACACCGTGATTAACAGAAAGTTGGGGAAACGCAAATAATAAATAAAACCCGGATTCCGCCGAAATTCGTCGGCCGGAACCTGAGGAACGAACAGCAGATAGTCAAATAATAAATAAAATAAATAAAAAAAATAAAAAAAATGATAACGGAAGAGGTGCCTTGGTGCGCGCATCCATCCGAATTCAAACGGGGCCAAGCCCTGGTTACGGAATTGGATGCGGGCACCAAGGGACCTCAAACACTAAACCGACACAGAGGGAGTCTCCGCTCCCATCACACCTCACCGGAAAAACTTAATAATTCATTTTATTTTTGTATATATATATGTTTTAAAGAAAACCAAAAAAACAAAACGGAAACCAACTTCCCAACAAAAGAAGAAAAAGGAAAGGAGGGAACGAGATAGAGAGCGAGAGAGAACAGCAATGCGCATCGAGCGTGCACCCGCTGTGCGGCGCTCGATTACAAAATTTAAAAATTTAATAAAATATAAAAATATATATAAAAATGTAAAAAAAAATCGAAAAAATTTAAATGGAAAAAAAATAAAAAAAATTGTACCTTAATTTATATAAATTGTTGCGGCCTTGCGCGGCCGTCATGCCTCAGGTGGCCTTGCCCCACCCGGACCGTTGCGGTGCCTTTCACCGATACCAAAAAAAATCGAATAGCCGGTTGGCGATCCGTATGTTGCGGGCCTCTCCCCGATATCAATCTAATTACCGAACAATAGCCGGTTGGCTACCGTTAGTTGCGGGCCTCTCCCCGATATCAATATAATTACCGAACAATAGCCGGTTGGCTACCGTTAGTTGCGGGCCTCTCCCCGATATCAATATAATTACCGAACAATAGCCGGTTGGCTACCGTTAGTTGCGGGCCTCTCCCCGATATCAATATAATTACCAACTGGGCTCGTGGTTGGCAATCCGTAGCGTTGAGGTATTCTACACCGATAAATCAACACAATCACAGCTGGCCTCGTGGTTGGCCACCCGTACAATGAGGTCGTATCACACACTCGTACACGTGTTGTTATCTGCTGAGATTTACCAATAATGAACGCCGTTATCCATGGAAATAAATTATTCAACTTTGTTCTTATATTGATGATCGTAGAAATAATTAATTCACTGACGCAGGACTGCCGCTCGTATATGCCAGGCGTCTCTTGCAACTTCGTAGCAATTAAACCTCTTAAAATTAAGCCGTATAAATCAGACGAGACACACAAAAAAAAATCCTCCGAAATCCAATGATTAATTTCATATACCAGAAACAATTTTCAAAACTGGAATACGCCCGAAAAACAAAATCACTTGAGAAATTAAACGCGTTCAGTTCAATTTTCTATAATTCTTGTCTTTTTATTTTATAAATTTACGAAATTTATTCTATACATAACCTTTCTTGTTAAATCATATAATTTTTTTTTAAATCAAATATTTGAGCGTTTCCGCACTCGTTCATAAATTAAAAAAAATTCACTATACTTTGTTTTAATCGTTTAAAAAAAAAACTCAACTTTATCTCATCAAAATCACTACTCGAATGACAAACAAAAAAAAATTCTCCCACCGCACAAACGACGCGCAAAACATTCCAGAAGAATTGTCTTTCTTCTCTGTTTCTCATTTATATCAATTCGCATTGATATAAACGAGAGGCATATAAGAAAAACATTCTTATGGAATGTTTTGCTTTACGCACACACTCGATTCGCATTGTTCTCTCTCTCTCCCATTTTTGTTTTACTACCAACCAAACGAACAAAAACATACGAGAATCCCTCCACACGAAACGCGTTCAGACACCAACAACACAGAGGCAAGAAACCAAGAGTAAAAACATAAAATCTAACAAAATATGGGGATGTCACGCGTAAACGAATATTATGTCTTGTTACAGACAACACAGTCGTAACAAGTACACCGGCGTACGTAAATGGGTTACACCGTATTTAACTAACAGGTCTTTAAATAAATTCGAGGTGAACTGCTTCCCATTATCGGAGGTAATAATTTCGGGTACGGAAAATAAAAGGAATACCTCATTTTCCAAAAATCGACACAATAATGAGGCAGACGCTTCGCGTAAGTGTTTTACTACTACGAATTTCGAATAATGATCCAGAACGATAACGATACAGGTATTTCCGAGTTTCGAACGTGGATACGGACCCAAAAAATCGACATATAGTTTTTGAAACGGGCGAGTTGACGTGACCTGAGCTCCCATGGCTGGTTGCGTAGAGAAATTAACAGCTTTGTTCATTTTACATTTAGTGCAGCTAGCAACGTATTGTTTAACTTGTTCTGCCATTTGAGGCCAGTAAAATTGACGCTGAAGGCGCTCGAGAGTTTTGCTGCCGCCTAAATGTGCTGAAGTGGGAGGTACGTGAGCCTGTTCAATAAGCGTTGAAGTTAAGGAATTAGGAATAACGAGTTTCCAATTCGAAAGGTCGGTATCCGTATATTTAAAACCGAAGGAAGGGGATATTAATAGTTTATCATCCTGGATCTTGTAGTTGTGCGAACAATCTTTTAGTGAACGAATTTTCGCGATCTGATCGACGTAATCTGGATCTTGGAACGCAACCGAATTTTGATCAACGTGCAGAATGGGGACTGAAGAAGGTATTAACGCATTCACGGAAGGGTCGATGTTTTTACTCGACAAGGCTGGATCTCCAAATTGAACACCAGGATCAGGCGTGCTCTTACTTTCGGAATCATCCTCACAAGGAGCGGATTCATCCGGAAAAGCTCGAGACAACGCATCAGGTACAACGTTAACTGAACCTTTTCGGTATCCAATCTGAAAATCCAGCGCTTGGAGTTTAAGACTCCATCTCGCCAAACGTCCGGAGAGGTCTTTTGACTCATTAGCCAGCGTAAACTGGAATGGTCGGTATAAATGACGAACGGATAGCCTTCCACGTAAGGACGGAATTTTCGCACGCTGAGGACGGCAGCGTAGCATTCCAGCTCGGTCACCGAGTAGTTTCGCTGCGCCGCATTGAGCTTATGTGAATAAAACTCAATGGGCCGCTCCACCCCCTCGGTGTCCACCTGAAATAAGACACTACCGACCCCAACGGCACTGGCATCACACTGAATAAAAAAGGGTTTTGTATAATCAGGATGCGTCAAAACTGGGGCAGTTGACAAGGCGGTTTTGAGAGCGTTAAAGGAAGAATCAGCAGCTGCAGACCAACATATTTTAGCGTTTTTACCAGTAAGATCGGTGAGAGAAGAAGCTAAAGAGGCGAAATTCGGAATGAAGCGACGGTACCATCCGCACATTCCCAGAAAACGTCTAATCTGTTTCGTCGTTTTCGGAATAGGGTACTCCAGAATAGCTTTACATTTATCTGGGTTTGTACGGAGGCAACCATCACCCACAATATAACCTAAATAGTCTACTTCTTTCAACACAAACTTACTTTTGGTCAAATTAATTGTTAAACCAGCATCCGACAGATATCCAGCAACCTGTTGAAGCAAATCGAAATGTTCGGCCAGAGTGGAGGATGTGACCAGAAGGTCATCGAGGTACACAAAGACCTTATCGTGTAGCTGGTACGGGATCACGCGGTGCATTAAGCGACAAAGCGTCTGTGGGGCGTTGCATAAGCCAAACGGCATCACCTTGAACTGATACAAGGGCCGTCCAGGAACCGTAAACGCTGTTTTATCGCGGGATGCTGGGTCGAGTGGGATCTGCCAAAAGGCATCCTTCAAATCAATCGCCGAAATGAATCGGGTGTGTCCCAAACGACCCAACAATCCGTTGATTATTGGCAGCGGATACGCATCCTTGACGGTGGCCTTGTTCAGTTCTCTAGCATCCAAGCACAAACGAACTTTGCCATTGGCCTTACGCACCAATGTGACCGGTGAACACCAGGAACTTTGTGACTCCTCGATGACCCCCAAAGACAACATCCTATCCAACTCGGCATACATGAGTTTCTGGATAGCTGGGGATACGGAATAAAAACGTTGTTTGACTGGTTTTGCGGAACCGACATCGATCATATAAGTAATGAGGGATGTGCGGCCCAAACCTAAAATATCGCTGCTCGGGAAACATTCGCGGATTAGATCCAATTTACGACGATCATCAGATGTCAAAATATGAAATTTGGGTGTGTTGGTAGTTTCACCTAATTCGTCCGAATTATTTAACGCGGAGATTTTTGGGGAAATTCCAAAACGATTCCAAAAATCGATACCCAAATAGAGAGGTTGTTCTAAGGAAGGAACAACATGAAAATTCATAGTTTGAGTAACTCCATTAAACTCGACGTTAGCTCGTATGTAACCAAATACTCGTTGGACTTGACCACTCGCGGTAGTTATCGTGGATGGAAAATTATGAAACTCTACGAATGGATTCGACAAGATTTTCTCCGCTCCATTCCCGAGAACACTGACACTCGCCCCGCTGTCGAGAAGACCCTTAAAAGGGATCTTATTTATAAAGACCTGGGCGTAAGGCCGAGTGTCACTACCCTCGGAGAACAAAACGGAGGAAATCACGTCATTTCTCATTGCAGCGCGGTGGTTCCAATATTTCTTGGAACGTTTTAAACGATCTAACTTGGCTAACGACGGAGAATTATAGAAAAACTTTAGAGCGACTGGAAGGGAAGGGGAATTTGGTAAGGAAGAAGGATCGGGAAAGGAATCATTACTGGCAGACGAGTTTACTTCTTCATCGGATTCGACGGGGAGCGGAGTTCCGCGTTTGTGTTGCTCGCTGCATTCTTCTGGATCAGTTTGAGTGGCTCTATCCTCTGTCCTATCAGCAGTCTGGGTCGAGGTAGATTTGATCTCGGTACACTCCGTCTGAGTAGCCGTTGTGGTGACGACATTTTTACCGTAATTCGAAGGCTGTATATAATCTGATCTCGAGTTGTCTGTTGAGATTTGTCCTCCAGGACGTCTCGCCGCTGCCGATGGAAACCTGCTCCCCGTGTGAATTGCGGATACTGAGTTATCAGGTAGAACATCAGTAAAGGGATAATACTCATGAGAGTCATATGCTCCAACATCATCATACGGACTGCCTGATGACTCATTGATCACGCGTCGTGGATGGATTGCAGGGTCCGCCGTAGCTTTGATCCGCCTGAAAGACTCCTCCCAAGCAGAGCAACTTTTGATCAGCTCATTTATGGTGCTAAACCGACGATCGGTGAGATGAAACTGTAGTTCTGGCTTCATGTTCGCCATTAAAATTTCGATGAGCTCCTCGTCCGAGTACGGGGTACGACATTGTAACGATAAACTCCACACTTGGTCGTAGAAATTCGTAAAACTTTCGTCGGGTCGTTGTTTGCGTGCCTCGACGGTTCGCCGGATTTCATAATTGTTGCGACGGTCTTTAAAGCGCTCGATGATACCGCTTCGTAGATCTGTCCAGGTAGCGTTCGGATTATGTTTGCGGAATGTCCAATACCACTGCAAGGCGATATCTTCCAGGATGGTATGTAGCTCGAATAACAATGTTTGGTCGGACAATCCGCGAGACGAAGCGATGGTGTCTACCTGAAACAGGAACATGTCGATGGAGATGTCCGAGGGAGATCCAGTGTAGTTTAGTCCACTTTCAGCTAATGATGGTCCGTCTATAAAGCCTCGCTCCAAATCGTCTTGCTCGAATGATGTTGAGTACATTTTTAAGGATGAAAGGATAGAAGGATAAACTCGCTCGATTTAATTTGGCGAAAACAAAAGGTGACATAGTCTTTATTAATTTAATACATAATACAAAAAGTTTAATTCAAAATAACTTTACTCGAAACTGAAGGTTTCAGAATAAAGTGAACTTATATAATTATTTCCACACCCACTATAACTAGATAATATAACGAAAAAAAAAATTAATAATGATAAAGGAATGGTTACCTTGTGAAATTTTGTGGGGCCCGGATCCCCACGATTGTTTAACCCGGCGAATACGAGATACCCTCCAAAGTGGCGCTTTTCGATGAGAACCTAATTTGGAGGGGCTCGTTGAAAATGAAATACAAAAACCAAAAAAAAAAAAAAAAATGAAAAAAAAATCCAAAACTACCAACACACCCAATGGTACGCAGGCAGAATAATAAATAACTTCAGAAGAAAAGAAAAACAATATAAAAGAGAAAATAAAGCAAAAGAGGTCAGAATCTACCAACACACCCAACGGTATGCAGGCAGAATGATAAATTAAAAAAAACGATACAAAAGAAAAAAAATGAAGTACTAGATGTACCCGCGGGTTCCAATACAACCCATATACGAAATCAACGAAACCAAAATCAAACTCAAAAATATCAAAATATCTCAAAAAATCAAATATAACAAAATATTAAGCAAAACTCAACTCAAAAAAATATTATCAAATTACCAATAAAAATCAGATAAACATATCAAATATAAATTGGTATACAATCAACAAAACGGATGGTATGATGAGAGTGGAAATCCCACTCCGTGTCGGCTAAATAATAAAAAAAAATAAAAAATAATAATAATAATATGATAATAAAGTGTTCCGTTCCTCAAATTTCGGTCGAGAAATTTCGGGGAAGGGAAGAAATGAAGCTATGCTAAACTCCAGACAAATGACATCCGAGCTCCACCACAATCGAACACCACACAGTGGAAATGGGAAAGAGCTCGGAAATCGGATGTCTGAAGAATAGGGGTATGACACCCCCCATCTACGCGCAATCAAACAGCCCGTGCTGGTTGCGATCGCAGATGGGGAATGCCAACCGGGAGACTGGCTTTGGTGTGCGCGTCCAGGCGAAGTCAAACAGAGCAGAACACTGGTTTCGGCGCTGGACACGCACGCCAAAGGGAGTGAAGCTACAATTCATAAAAAAATCAAAAAAAAAATCAAAATTCGCGAAATGTTTGGGCGCCACTGTTACAGGCTGGCTACTGCCAACCTGCAGATTTTCACTAAGCACCTGCAGAGGCCTCCACGGTGATGTTTTGCCGGCTACGTTCTCAGCGGAGAAGTGCGAAGGTCGTGGGGTTTGAGGCATGCAGGGCTCCTGGCCTACACCGTGATTAACAGAAAGTTGGGGAAACGCAAATAATCATAAAACCGAGTTCCGCCGAAATTCGTCGGCCGGAACCTGAGGAACGAACCGAATAATCAAAATAAATCATAAAAATAATAATAATAACGGTAGAGGTGCCTTGGTGCGCGCATCCATCCGATTCAAACGGGGCCAAGCCCTGGTTACGGAATTGGATGCGGGCACTAAGGGACCGCAAACATTAAACCGACACAGAGGGAGTCTCCGCTCCCATCACACCACACCGAAAAACTTTAATAATTCATATTTTTTTTTTTTACAAGACAAAAGGAACTAAGCGAAACAACTTCCCCTCCACCCGCACCACGATAAGGAGAGAATGAGAGAGAGAGAAATACGCAACGAGCGCGCACCCGCTGTGCGGCGCTCGATTACAAACCCAAAATTTAAATTTAAAAATAAAATATATAAAAAGAAATATAAAATGAAATGAATAAAAAAAAAAAACAAAAAATAAAAAAAAATCGTACCTTAATTAATACCAAATCAAAAAAAAAATTTTCCGGTGCGACCTTGAGCGGTCGTCATGCCACAGGCGGACCACGCCCGGACCGTTGCGGCTTTGGTGCCGTTAATGATTTTGTTGCGGGGCCTCTCCCCGATATAAATTTGAGTTGCGGCCTTAAAACCGTAAAGCAACAGCAACCGGTTGGCTACCCGAATGTCGCGGGGCCTCTCCCCGATACCAAATAAAAATTAAACGGCTAGCTGGTTGGCTTCCGTTACGTTGCGGGGCCTTCCCCCCGTTAATAAATAAAAATGAAACGGCGAGCCGGTTAACTTCCGTTAGTATCAACAAGTTGTTGGGCGTTGGCTCGCCCAAATGACCCGCCAAAAACCCGCTGCACCGATAATAAATGAGTTGACGTGGCCTCAACTATATCCCCGATGTTACACCCTGGTTGAGAATTAAACTGTTCGGATAACTTGTTCCCAACACATGACACTATTCCGACTAATATATCTACGCAGGTGCGGCTCACAACAGACAATCAAAAAAAAAATTCCGATGCCCGACAATATATAATATATATAAACTCACAATTACGAATAATTTTACATCTTTATTGAGTCAATACATAATTAATTAAATAAATTTTTAATGTTTACAAATTTAGCACCACCAATTTTGGTATTATTCTAATTTTTAATAAAGTTTTTACTCTTTTCACAATTATTATTCTATTTTCGCTCAAAAAAATAATAAAAAAAAAAAATATCCGACATCTTAAGATTTTTTTTTATTTTTTATTTACAAAATCAACTACGATACTCTTATTTCAACCAAAATCAAAACTTTTTTATCCAAAATCTAAAACTTGACTGACTAAACAAAAAAATTCTCCCACCGCACAAACGACGCGCAAAACATTCCAGAAGAATTGTCTTTCTTCTCTGTTTCTCGTTTATATCAATTCGCATTGATATAAACGAGAGGCATATAAGAAAAACATTCTTATGGAATGTTTTGCTTTACGCACACACTCGATTCGCATTGTTTTCCCTCTCTCCCATTTTCGTTTTACTACCAACCAAACGAACAAAAACATACGGGAATCCCTCCACCACGGAACGCGTTCAGACATCAACAACACAGACGCAAGAAACCGCGCGTAAAAACAAAAAATCTAACAAAATATGGGGATGTCACGCGTAAACGAATATTATGTCTTGTTACAGACAACACAGTCGTAACAAAGGTAACCTTCATAGCAACAACGAATGTAACCAACGTCTGGTGGGAATTGTTTCAAAGGATTTCCAGTTATGACAAATTAAAACGAGTAGTAGCAACCTGCGCAACGTTCATTAATCGGGCTGCACGGAAAATTCCAACATTTAAGGCGATCGCGCCTGAAACCATTATATTCCGCATGAGCCAAGAGGAAGACTTCTACCAGGAGCTGAGATGTCTGAGAAATACACAACGATTGCCGAATAACAGCAAGCTTTTATCTTTGAACCCCTTTCTAGATGACAATGGTGTATTACGAATGCGAGGGCGACTGCAGAACGCGAACATCCCAACAGCCACCAAAAATCCCATTATTTTGGGTAAAAATAATTCAATTACTCGGAAACTCATCGAAAGAGCCCACAAGTTAATGTTGCATGGAGGAGTACAGCTAACGCTATCACACCTAAGAGATAGATATTGGATCCTGGATGGAAGGCGAGTCGTACGACTCGTGATAAATAAATGTGTTATATGCTTCCGGCACCAACAACAAAACACGAGACAACTTATGGGTGATCTTCCAGGTTCCAGAGTATGGCCAGGCAGACCATTCGCTAAAACTGGGATCGATTATGCTGGACCTATTCAGCTGAGAACAACAAAAGGCAGAGGTCATAAATCTTATAAGGGATACATAGCCCTATTTGTTTGCATGGTGACCAAGGCCGTACATATAGAAATAGTTAGTAGCTTAACAACGGCCGCCTTTATTGCCGCTTACCAACGATTCACGTCACGACGAGGCTTATGCACGGATCTGTATTCGGATAATGGCACCTACTTCGTTGGTGCCGATGCCGAAATGAAGAAGAACCTTCACGTCGCCTTGACCACATTGCCAATCGATATAACAAATGCAATAGCCGAAGGCGAGACAACTTGGCATTTCATACCACCATTCGCCCCTCATTTTGGAGGCATTTGGGAAGCCGGAATTAAATCCGTAAAGGGTCACTTAAAACGAGTCATAGGTGCCACTACTCTTAACTATGAAGAATTAAGTACCATCACCGCTCAAATAGAGGCTTGCCTAAATTCGAGACCATTGACGCCGTTAACCAATGATCCATCCGATCTTAAGGCATTAACTCCTGGCCATTTTTTGATCGGGGAAGCTCTCAAGAGCCAGCCTTCTGGCATGGTCGAGAACATACCTCTGACCACAAGATGGCACCTAGTACAACGGATGATACAAGACTTTTGGAAGAGATGGTCAGCTGAATATCTACACCAATTACAGCAACGCAGCAAATGGAAAACGCCGCAACCAAACTTATTGATAAACGACTTAGTCCTCTTGCGAGACAATCAACTACCGACAACATATTGGAAATTAGGTCGAATTATTGAAACTCAAGCTGGTGCTGATGGTCTAGTTCGCGTGGCCACGGTTAAATGCAAGGACAATGTGTACAAACGACCAATCACCAAACTATGCAAGCTCCTCATAGAAGCGGAGATGACAAATACTCCAGAACTCGAAGCTGCCAACAACGAAGCCCCACCTATCAGGAAGCAACCGCCGAGAAGAGCAAAGTGTGGTTTAAGGGGTAGCAATTTAGCCTTGGCGCTATTATCAGTATGCACCATTCTAGGTTTGGCGCGAGGTATCACTAACATCCGCCCCTTCGACCATCCATCAGGCATATACTTTGAGGAAATGGGAACCCTAGAAGCCGTCGCCATGAAATGGAAATTAGTAATTTTTTACAACTTGACCGACTATTGGAAAGAGGTAGAAAACTGTAAGCAAGCCATAGCCCAACTACAAGGAGCTTGTAAAGATCTGCCAGGATTCAACTGTAATACTACCCTACAACATTTGCAATGGCGACTCAACAACCTAATAGCTGAAAACAAGTTACTAGAAGATAGCAATAAGGAACGCAAGCGATCCAAGCGAGGATTAGGAGATACGTTGGGGATTGCTTTGGGCGATATATTTGGCATCTTGTCGCAACGCGATGCAGCCCAATACAAATCCCAGTTTGACACGATCAACACCAACGAAAATCATCTACTGACATTAATACAGAATCAAACATCAATAATAGATAACACGGTAAAATTGATAAAGCATAATTCCAACCTCACCATGATGTCCATGAACAACCTATTACAAGAGCAGAGGCGATTAAGGGAGGAGTTAAAGGTACTACAAGAGTATCGAAGCTATGAGGACAGGGTTCGCTCGGTGGTAATAAACATAATCGAGTTAACCTTGATCTTACAGAACTTGGAAGACACCCAACACAGTTTGCTTAACATAGTGTACTCCGCTCATCATGAGATTTTGCATCCCAACATACTCACGCCGGACCAATTAGAAGAACAACTTTCGCTGATTCGGCAACATGTACCGACAGCCGTCAGCGTCCCTGGTCACCAATTGTCTGATCTGATACATGTATATCAGAGTCTAACAGTCAGAAGTAGAATGACCAAGAAGAACGTGATCATCGAAGTCATCATTCCACTGGCGTTCGCAACAGAGTATACGCTTCTCTCCGTGATTGCCGTGCCGGACATTCTGCATGACCACACACAGTCAAGCATAGTAACTTCAACTGAGTATCTGGCCATGGACAGCCATCGCGAACATTTCGCGTTCTTCTCTACGGAACAACTATCTCGTTGTCAGATTGTTTCCTCAGCACATTTCCTATGCGAGACATCACCCGTCTTCAACGCATTCTCTAACAACGGTCGATGCGAGGTAGCCATCCTTCAGCGGAAAGCCGCTCTTGAGCAATTCTGCAGCTTTCAAACTAGGAATTCCACTAATAGATGGATTCCCCTCAAGGCACCCAATCAATGGATTTATGCAGTTCCCAACGAAACTACGGTCAATGTCTTATGTGGATCCCAATCAAGTCCGCTCACTCTTCAAGGCTCGGGAATAATTAGCATTGATGCAGGCTGTATAATACGCGACAGGGATTTATATATTGTAGCTGTGGGCACAGCAACCAACAGTATAAGCAAGGCCTTTCAAAGATCAACCTCGGGCATTACCACTTCCAAGCAGTTGAAAAATCTTGGAAATCACATCAAAACCAAGGTGCGTGATGACGCCGCGGCTGACCTCATCTCCGGTCTGGACACTAAAAAGTTGGAAGATGAAATAGCAGCTCTTCGGGAAAATGAGCACCTGATCCAGAGAAATGAGTTCTTCACCAACCAAAATCAACATCATGTTCATCACTACACCATGATTCATATTTTATTCTGGAGCGCTCTTATCGTCGGAATAGTCTGGATCATAGCTTACATACGGCGCCGGCGCCCATTTTTTTTTTTTTTTTTTTTATTTATTTATTTATTTTCCAAAAAGAAGTACATGATTTCTATACAGGAAAACATTATTATAATTATTATATAATTTAATTAAATTTTGAATACAATACAAATTATATTCTATATTATGAATATTTGTGTACATATACATATAATGTTCTAGTTATTCTTAATTTTTACTACTAGGCTACGCTTAACTTATTTATTTATTTTGATATGACAAATTTCATATTTACGGCGAAAACAAGTAGCTGGAACGGCTAATAAGTCTCAAAACCTAATGGTGTAGAGCATCATATTCTAATATATATTCTTTATATAATTCGTTTCTTAATTTAAATTTAAATTGTGATATCGGAAGGGCTTTGTTTGCGTCATCTAAATTATTAAATAATGCCACGCCTCTATAAAATATGCTATTTTGAGTTGAGCCTAATTTATAATTTGGAGGGCGGAATTTGTTGCTACTGCGAGTAGTTCTTTCTGAAATTTGAAAATTTGTAATAAGTTCAACATTGCATTTTAGAAGGCCATATTTTATTTTGTAAATAGTCATTATATATTCATATTTTATGAGTTTATGGATGGGTAATATACTATCGTTATATAAAAGTTTTGAGGGGGTGAGCCACGGTAAGTTTTTAACTGCCTTTAAAGCTTTATTCTGTATTATTTGAAGGTCATTTATATGATATTGAGAAGCAGAGCCCCATGCTTGTATCAAGTGGATATAACTATAATATATGTTATTACTTAAGTCAGGTGGAATGTATCGATTTACCCTTCTAAGAAGTCCAATGAAAGGAGATATTTTTAGCTTCAGACTGTTAATATGGTCAGTCCAAGACAATTGCGAAGTAAGTTTTAGACCTAGATAAGTATAATTATCCGTTCGTTTTATTTGTGAATTAGAGAATTCAATAAATTCGAGAATGTCTGGAGGTTGTTTAAGCAGATGAAAAATAATAAAATTCGATTTATTTATGTTTAATTTCAACTTGCTGTTGTATAGCCAACTATTTATCCCTATTAAATCGGATTCCATATGGTGTTTTAATTCGGACATATTAATACAGCCATATATAATTGCGATATCATCAGCGAAGAGTTGAATTCTGCCATGTATATCTAGTGCGAATATATCGTTGATATAAACTAAAAATAAAACCGGCCCTAGAATTGCTCCTTGAGGTATACCACAGGTCAGTTTACGTTTGTCTGAATCGCAATTTCCTATTTGTACATATTGATATCTTTCTGAGAGATAATTTGATATTAGTTCGGTAATATTTTGTAAGCCATACATGTTAAGTTTTTGTATCAATATTTCATGGTTAACGCAATCGAAAGCTTTCTGGAGGTCAAGAAACATGCAGCCAGTTATCTGTCGTTTTTCTATGTTTGAATATACGGTTTCAAGAAGCGTTAATGTTGCTGAAGCTGAGCTTTTCGCCTTGGAAAAACCAAATTGGTTCCGGTGGATAATTTCATTTTCAGCAAGATAATGCTGAATTCTATTGCAAATAATTCGCTCAGGTATTTTACTAGTAGTTGGGAGAACTGATACTGGCCTAAAATTTCCAACTTCAAATCGGTCACCGGCCTTAAAGATGGGAGTTATTTTTGCTATTTTCAAAAAAGATGGAAGTTGATTTTCGTTAACCCAAGAGTTCATAGAACTTGTTAAAAGTGGGACTATAACGTCTTTCAGTTGTTTGATGTGTTTAACAGATAAATGATCATAACCTGTTGCTGTGTTGGAGTCTAAGGTGTCAATTATGTTTTCTACTTCTAACTTAGTTATACACGATATTCTGTCCATTCTACACCCTATCTCGATTGGTGGCTGATTGTATTTAAAGTTTAGAGGGTGACCATTAGATCCACTTCGACCACAATCAACGGACGCTACTGCATAGTACAACCTTGCCATAGTCGCCCGGGAGTATGTTCAATCTTGAACAGGTTTTTTTTCACACGATAACAAGAACCTGTAAAGAATGGAAGCGGATGTATCATTTTCACATAGACGTTTTTGCGCTGTCTATGCATATCAAATGATCATCCGCTCACATGCTGTACATGTTCTGTTATCATTCCTTCTTGACGTGGGAAACATAATTTAGTTTTTCTTTTGTGTTTTCGTTTCCCACGACTTTTGTATAAAAACATAAAATTTTAAAAATAAAGCGTTAGTCAATTTCAACAACACATAAAAAATAGTACAGTGATTTTACTCTATTTTTTTCTAACATAATTCTAAACAGTTTGTTCAGAATTTACATATATATATATATATATATATATATATATATATATATATATATATATATATATATATATATATATATATATATATTGGGGGTACAAATTGAAAATGCGGGATTGATAACAGATGGCGTTACTAACGCTATACGCATCAGGCAGTACTGTGACTATGTTCATGTCAAAGCTACGTCTTATAGCTTTAATTTTCAGTATGTGTCAATTTGTCGCAGTGTCAAATTCATAGTTTTTTTGAGCTCTCAATATGTCGAGTTTCGTTCCAACAAAACAGCATTTGCGGGAAGTTTTAATTTACTTCTTTAATTTGAAGAAAAGTGCTGCTGAAGCACATCGATTGGTCTCCGAGGCTTATCCGAGTCATGTTCCATCGGTTTCAACGTGCGAGAGATGGTTTGTGCGGCTTAGAAGTGGTGATTTTGACGTTGAGGACAAAGAGCGGCCGGGCCAAGTGAAAAAGTTTGAGAATGCTGAATTGGAGGCAATACTCAATGAAGACTCGTGTCAAACTCAACAAGAGCTCGCAGATTCATTGGGAGTGACACAACAAGCCATTTCCCATCGTATAAAAGCCCTCGGAATGATCCAAAAGCAAGGACATTGGGTGCCGTATGAGCTGAAGCCGAGAGACGTCGAGCGCCGTTTTTTTGCATGCGAACTGCTGCTCGAACGGCAAAAACGGAAGGGTTTTTTGCATCGCATTGTCACTGGTGATGAAAAGTGGATCTATTACGATAACCCGAAGCGCAAAAAATCATATGGTTACCCCGGCCATGCATCATCATCGACGGCCAAACCAAATATTCACGGCGCCAAGCTCATGCTCTGTATTTGGTGGGACCAGCTGGGTGTGGTGTATTATGAGCTATTGAAATCGAACGAAACCATCACAGGAGCACTATACCGAACTCAATTGATGCGTTTGAGCCGCGCACTCAAAGAAAAACGGCCACAATACGAGCAAAGACACGACAAAGTAATTTTGCAACATGTCAACGCTCGGCCACATGTTGCAGCGCCGGTCAAAACATACCTACAAACGCTAAAATGGGAAGTCTTACCCCACCCGCCGTATAGCCCAGATATTGCTCCTTCCGATTACCACCTTTTCCGATCGATGACACATGACCTAGCTGACCAGTGCTTCCATTCTTACGAAGAAGCCCAAAAATGGGTCGATGACTGGATAGCAGCCAAGCCGGCCGAATTTTTTCGCGACGGTATCCGTAAATTGCCAGAAAGATGGGAAAAAGTTGTGGCTAGCGATGGACAATATTTTGAATAATTCATTTGTTACCATTTTTTCAGAATAAACGTTCAAAAATAGAAAAAAATCCCGCATTTTCAATTTGTACCCCCAATTATAGTATATATATATATATATATATATATAATATATATATATATATA
>OW052220.1:155280562-155308062 GCA_932526605.1 Nephrotoma flavescens | reverse complement strand
AATGACAGCGTACTTGACGTTTATCTTTGACAGATGTCGGTATACAGATTTCTACTTTATCAACCTCGAGTTGGATAACCCGTTATATATATATTATATACACTCAACACTGTCACGTTCGGTTTAGCTAGTTCAGCCTTTTTGGCAATTAGAACCATGTACTAGATAGCCCACGATAACCAACACGATCACCCAAATATCGTTCAATACATTTTGAACGATTTTTATGTTGATGATTTCGTTTCCGGAGCAGACACGGTCGAAGAAGTTCGCGTCTCTGAAAGGCGTAAAAGCTGCGGTGTTGCACAATGGTTGATTAAAATTGAGAAAGTGGAAGTCCAATTCAGCTAGCATTATGACGGCAAAAAGGACTGAGCAAATTTCGATGTTCCAAAATCCACACGAAACAAGAATATTGGGCATTCAATGGAGCGCAGTTGATGCCGTTTTTACTTTCAAGTTGAACCTGGAGAGCAATTCAAAACCGACGAAACGGCAGATTATTTCGGAGTATTCGAGAGTATTTGATCCCCTTGGATGGCTATCTCCATCGATAATCTTAATGAAAATTATTTTCCAAAACCTGTGGTTGTTGAAACTGGGCTAGGACGATGAGCTGCCAGATAACGTGTCAAAAGTATACCAAAATATTCGAAGTGAGTTGAAATTAATTGAAAGTCTACGGATTAAGGGGTATGTTTCAAAGGGTGATAAGATGGAATTACATGGGTTCTTAGAAGGCATGCGAAAAGGCGTACGGTGCCGTTGTATATTGTAGAGCAGTGAATGCAGATGGTACGGTGAAGGTGACTCTAGTGGCATCCAAAACCAAAGTAGCGTCCATTAAGCAGATATTCCTCCCAAGGCTAGAGTTATGTGGTGCACATTTTCTGACGAAGCTACTAAGTTTAGTGAAGGATACAATGAAGCAGCCAGTAGAATATTATGCGTGGACGGATTCCACTATTGTTTTGATGTGGTTGTCTAGTCATCCAACAAGATGGAAAACGTTCGTGGCCATTGGCCAATCGTGCATCGCACATTTTAGATGAGCTACCCCGAAAGTTTTCGATGTATGATCTGAGCAAAATCCAGCTGACCACGCATCTCGAGGCGTACTTCCATCCAAATTAGTGAGTTTGCGGCAATGGTGGCAAGATCTTGAATGGCTTCAAACTCCTGAATTATTTCATTCTCCAATCATTTATTGATATTAAAGGTGATGAAAATATCAATTCAGATTATCTGAAAGAACAGCGAAGCAAAGAAAATCTAGTCGTTTTTAATGCCGAAAAACAAGAGGATATTATTGATGTGTTTCTGCAAAGGTGTTCATCGTATAACAATCTTGTTCGAAGCCTCGCGTATGGCCAACGATTTTTAAGAAACACAGGATTACCTAAAGTTGAAAGAATTTTAGATTACTTAACTGTAGAGGAGTTGCGGGCCGCCAGAAGCACCATTATACGACATGTGCAGCGAGATTCATTTGTTCGAGAAATCGATTGTTTGCAGAAAGGCAGAGAAATTAGAAAAAACAGTGATATTCTGTCTTTGGCGCCGTTTATCGATGATAATAGTATCTTGAGAGTCGGTGGCAGACTGAGGCATTTAAACTGCCAATATGATTATAAGCATCCAGTCATTCTACCAAAGCAACACACATTCAGTAAAAGGATTATACGTCACATACATGTACTGAATCTGCATCCTGGTCCATCACTGACGTTTCGTCTAATAAGGCAGCAACTTTGGGTAATTGGAGGAAGAAGCACCATCCGGAAAATTATAAAAAAATGCGTCGTGTGTTTCAAAAACAATGCGAGGACTTCTAAGCAACTCATGGGGACCTGCCAATAGCAAGATTGAAAGCAGCAAGACCATTCACATCGTGCGGTGTCGACTATGCAGGCCCAATGCAGCTTGCGTCGAAAAAAGGGAGAGGGGCTAGATTCACTACGGGTTACATTGCGGTATTTATCTGTATGGTCACAAAGGGTATACACTTGGAAGTTGTGAGTGACTTATCCACTGATGCTTTTATCGCTGCGTTAAAGAGATTCGTGTCGAGAAGAGGATCACCAGCCCATATGTACAGCGAAAATGGGTCAAATTTTACCGGAGCAGCACGAAAAATTAATGAACTACATACAATTATATGTAATAATAAACACAAATCTACCATTGCAGAGCATTTGTCAAAATCCCAAATACAGTAAAACTTCAATCCACCTGTTTCTCCACATTTTGGGGGTTTATGGGAGGCTGCTGTCAAGTCCGTGAAGACACACCTTTCAAATACTCTACACCTCTACACTACATTTTACGCAGTAGCAGATGATGATGAATCTTTTCATGTTTTAACGCCAGCTCATTTTTTAATTGGGTCCGCGAATTTTTATGTACCGGTGAAGTTTATTAAAAAATAATTGTACGAAATTCGTTGCCATTAAGAAAAAGTGTTTAGAAACATTTTAGAATAAACTTAGAGATTTGTCTTATAACTAAACATTAAATGGCTCAAGCAAGTAACATTTGGTTGCCAACTCTTTCTAATTTTATATATTTATCCCTCTCAAATTTGAACTTTAACAGTGTAACTAAGAAATCACAGAAAAGCTCTTAAATTACAATTGGAATATTAAATTTCAGTGTTATTTTTTCACATGTGCAAATTGGATTCCTATGTCAGCATCTATATGAACTTTTACGTTTTCTGAAAGTATTTTGAAAATTATAGCATTTATAAGGAACAAAAAAATTGTAAATGAAATTTTCAACAAAAGAAGTTTCTGATGATTTTTGAGGACTTAAAGCGGAAGTAAAGATTTTTGTTATAATGTTTTTTAAATGAAATTTAAAACAAAATTAATTCAGATCTAAATTATTAAAGGAGTTTTACTAAAATTATGCATCTCTATAACATAGAAATAGATGATCGGGGTAAAACTTCATGTTTAAGATTTTTCCATAAATTAAATGGGTGGACATCAGTATACCTGCGCAGAAGAAGCTTTCGCAGAAGCTTTATTAACATCACTGGACCAATTTTCACGAAATTTGTTGTGTGTTCTTTGTTTATTTATGGCAAGGTTATTGGCTCAGCGGTATAGTTTTACCTTATGCAGAGGTTGAGTATTTAAGAAACATGTTATTTTCAAACGCATTCAAGTGGCACCATATAGCAATTTAAATATATTGTGATGTAGAACGCCTTTGCAAAGGTGCAATATACAAATTGAAAAGGAAAGCTTTAGGACTTGCCATTTAATTAAATTAATAAATAATTTTTGAAAGAAATTATGACATATGGCCATTTGGAACACAACTACATTTCTTCTGAACAGATTATGATGAAGATTTAATTGGTGGATTGTGAATGGGATTTTAAAATTACTTTTAGAAGAAGTTCTGCTATAAGACCTACTGGGACGAACTAAGCCATTTTAAATATGCAATTTCATAATAACCAGTCAATTTTTATTAACTGGTTATTATGAGATTGCATATTTTGAACGGATAAGAGATCCTTAAATCATTTCATTCGACATTCATCATTCGACGGTGGAAATTGTTTTTTTAATAGTTTTGAGAAGAAGTTTTTAAATATGGTCAACTAGGGCGGAAGTCAACTAGGATTATAATGAAATTGAGTATGGTAACTCCAAATGGGATATTTAAATTATTTTTGGATGAAGTTCTGGAATATGGCTAATTGGGACTGAACTAGGTTATATTTTAACAGATTTTGGTGAATGATGGATGGGAAAGGGATTCTAAAACGATTTTTTGGAAAACTTTTGAAATACTGCCATCTGGCATAAGAAATTTTTTGAACGTTCATGATGAAATTTTGTATGTTGGAAGAGTATCTTGAAAATGGTTTTGGAAGAATTGATAGAATATTGCTTGTCGAGGCGGAATCTGGTTATTTCTGAAGAGATTTTGATAAAATTTAGTATGGTGGTTGGAATTATGATGATTTTTAGAATATGGGTAACTGGGAAAAAACTCAGCTACTTCATAACCAATGATGATGTAACTGGGTATCATGAATATAAATGGGTTTCTGAAATAATTTTTGAAAAAGTTATGGAATAATGTTATTTGGGAGAGAACTAGATTATTTCTGAACCCTATGATAATTCTGTACGGAGTATGGAAATTGAATTCTCTAATTATTTTAAGATGTTCCGGATTATTAGTACTGGAACGAAACTTCTTAACCGATCATAATTTGATTCAAAATGGTGGATCGAAATGAGATTCGAAAATGATTTTTGTAAAAAGTTCTGGAATATCGCCAATTGGGGCGAAACCAGGTTATATTTTAAAAGAACATGATGAAATTTTTAATAATGAATGGAAATGAGATTCTAAACTTAGTTTAACCTAAGTTTAACTACTATAACAGAATACTAAAAGCAACAAGCAGATGGTATATTTATACCTAACAGAACTGCGAAAAATTGATACTTTGGACGGAAACAGGCCGAAATGTAACATAATCGCATAGGGTAATAAACATAATAGTTGTATAAAGAGTTTAATTCAAGTGCTTGTAGCAATTATCCTACGGGCGGACTAAAAACTTTCGCTGTTTTAAAAAAGAAAAAACAAGATTCAATGATTTAATATTTTAATAAACCAAACACGTAACGTTTTGCACCAAAACTATTTATATCAAAATCGTTGACATAGGTCAAGTCTTAAGAGAGCAACACTAGTAAGTTAAATTAAAATTTGTTAATTGTTGTTGTTTATTCAACTGTTCACTAATAATACTTTAACTTTTATATGAATATCATAATTGTTCATGTTAATCCACTAAAATAACCTAAGAAAGGCAAAAATAACAAAACATAATGAAATTGGTTTTCATTAAAACCCGATAAGCGATTAGAGCTACTTCTGTTTATTTTCCACTACAATTATTCTACAAAGGGAACAACAAGAACAAGATCGAAGTTGTCATTATTAAAGAATATCCATATTGAACAAGCAAGCAGAAAGGCCGCCTCAAACCACTTTTTACGAAGATTTATACAGATACACACATTAAATTTTTCGCACATCCTATCATATCATAGATGACCAAATAACCTTCCATTATAATTACGCGCGCTAAATTTTACACATGAAGCTAATTACGCTGATACTATCAATTAAATATAAAATAAACTGTAAATGTTGCATAAAACTCGGAGAATGCGCGTGTGCTACGAGAAAATGTTTGTAATCAGTTTTTGGGTTACAAACATCATAACCAAAAATAATTGAATTTCTATTGTTTGTGAAATTTGATAAAATCTAATTTACAAAAATCGGAAAGAAATTATTGTTGATATTTGAATATTAAAATAACTCAAACGAGGCACATTCTTATTACTATACTTTTAAAAAAAACACTGCGTGTAACGAGTAAATGTAACTTATGAAACATAGACAAATTTATTAGATTTCACTAGTTATTATTACATAATTGTTTTACCATACATCTTAAATTATGAGTGTTATCCACATTACAAAACAGGAATTAAAAAACTAAAACTCTTTAGTTGAAAGTATTTGCAAACTAGCGTTAAATGTAAACCAATACAAATATCAACACATGATTGTGTTTTTTTTTAATTTAACTATTTACTTGTAAACTAACTGCACTTCTTAAAACTGATCAACTGAAATAGCTTAAAGTTAAACCTTATATTTATAGAAAAAATTTTAAAAAAATATTTAATTTACATAAATGATTATGTTATATGATGCTTCTATACATATAGTTAAGGTAACATTTTGAAATGCATAACCCCGAAATGTTTCTATATCAAGAAGGATCATTTTGTGAGGATTCTTTAATGATTGAAGAAGGAATTAAAGTATCTTATTTATTCTCGTATACATATAAATATATTTATGTATAAGTATATGCAAATTACTTGTTTATTCTGTTTATTTGCTTTGTGTATACGTCTGGCGAAGATATCAAATTCGAGGTATATTCGTATGTGAGTTGTGTAGACATTTTTTCACAAACCTAAACATCATACCAATAGTTTTGTGTGAATGTATGTGATTAAATGTGATAAGCACATAGATTTAGGAAGGTAGGCGTTCTAGTTTTGAGAATAGTAATCTAATTGTTATATGGCAGTTTGAAAATGAATCTTAACAATGTATGTGACTTCTGATAACATGTGCGATGTTCTAACATCACAGTTCTTGTTAGCTTATGGGAGCTACGTCTCTTTATACTAGAATAACAATATTTATGACGGCTGTTTCGTTTATTAATTATTTCTTTTATTAAAGGGTGACTGACACGAAGTGTTACCAAAACAAAACGCCACAAAATTTTTATTATTTAATGAATTTTATTGAGAGTAAAAGAAAAAAGAAAGTAAAAAATGTTCACAAATATTTAAATTTTCGAATTGCATTAGCAGTTTTCGATTTGGCCACCCTTAGCTGAGATTATGGCCTTCAAACGGCCGGCAAAGCTATTTCATGCAGCACGAAAGTGGCTCTGCGGTATTTTAGCCCATTCCCGGCGAAGCGCTTGCTTGAGAGGATTGACACTTTAGAATTTGTTTGTCCCAACCTTGCTTTTCAAAATAACAAAAACCGAGAAATCTAGCGGATTTGCATCCGGTGAATTTGGTGGCCATTGGGCAGGGGAAATGAACCACGGAACTTTGTTTCTCAGCCAATCTTGAATGACGCGCGCTTTATGACTCGGCGCCGAGTCCTGTTGAAATGTCCAGGCTCTGTGGTCGAAATGATTTTGTGCACAAGGCTTCAACGCTTCCTCTTCCGCGGCCCAAACCATCATCGGCGGTGCTTGGTTTCGAGTGGCAATCCGTTGGTCCAAATTTTTAGTAGAACGGCGGGGCAAGTAAATCCGGTCGTTTTGCTTGTTCACATATTGCTCAATAACGAACGGTGACTTATCGGAGAAAACCAAATTAGGCAAATCGCAACTTTCGTGCAAGCGTAACAACTCCTTTGCTCTTTCCACTCTAACTTTTTTGAGCATGCGTTTTATGGAATTTCACGCCCTTTAGTCCAAGATGATCTTTCAATATGTGCTGCACCCTGCCACTACGGCGCGGATTCCGACCCAATTTGGCCTTCACCTTCCGAATGATATCCGGCGATGTTGAAGTGCGTTTCGGTCCACCACCATGGCGTTTTGCTGCCAGTATCGTTATAACGATTTATGGTGCGATACACAAATATTTTATTCACATGCATATGTTTTAACTGGTTAACAATCTGCGGCTGCGATTTTCCAGCCAAATATCACACTATTACGCTTGAATTCCATTGCGGATAACTTTTTTTCTGAATATTTCACACTAAAATGCTTTTGTACGCTTGTAAACAATGGAATGAACTGTCATTGGTGTACATTTGAGCGCTCTGTCATTACTGGTTTGACAGCAATGACAGTCTGAAATTGGTAACACTTTCTGTTAGTCACTCTGTAAATAAGACTTTTTTTATTAAGAGTATATTAGAAAGAAAATCTATTATACTCATCACAATGGTTTTTTCTAGAAATAGTGTTAAATTTATTTTATACATAAACGAAACATAAACTTCGATCAAGTATACTAAATCTGGTGTTAGAAAATCCCAGCAAGAGATTATAAACATAAGGACTCGTACACTTTCGTGGTACAACAACCGATTAAAAAATTTCTCTGAGGACTGTGCGTCACATTGAATTAGCTTACATCTTGGAAAACATATCAATTCATGTACCTTGCACAACATTCCGTTACCATGAGTTTCTAGCACTAGAGCAACATTCCACAAACTATGGAGAAAATAACGCCATCGATATGTTGTGTAAATCTTTCAACATCGTTGACAACCTTTTGGACTTTAATTTACAAAAAGGTCAACTTCAAAAATATCCTGAAGAAATATTTTTAAAATTTTTAAATGTTAAATCAAAATTTTATGTATATTTTTTTTTCTTTTTAAAGTTTTCTTTTTTATTAGTTTATTTAAACAAAATAACCTGAAATCATAAATACATGTAAACCACAGAATAAATTTCTTTAATTATCTAAATAAATAAACATATAACAAAGCATTCACATTTTTAAGATCGACATTCCAGTGCCTTAAATTCCCAAAATAACTTAAAGTAATGAAATTCCACGGAAAACTGAGAAATTTACTCTGTCGCAATCGTTTCCACAAGATAAACCAATCAAATTGCGCGTTTTGCTCTATACCTAGCCTACTCTTGCCGCAATCAAATTGAAATATTTTTTATTTTGAGCTATGGTTTCTTCAAGATTGCCAACCAAAAACTACAAAAGGAACTAAATTTTGTGCTCATTATAAGCCGCCATTTTTATTTTGCTATATATTTGACAGAAAATATAGATGTATTTGACAGTTATATATTGGTGATGTGTAACCAAAAATTTTAATAATATTATTAATTTTATATAATACTATTATATAATAATTATACTAACAATATTAACTAGCTGACCTGTGACTGAATAATCAGTCACGTGATTACATTTTATTGAATTTTTGGAAAAAGAAATGATTAAGAAGATTTTTTAAGATGTAAATTTGATGCAGTTTTATCAAAAATAAAGTAAATTCATATACGCTATTAAATATTTAATAAAAAATGTACAAAAGGATAATAAAATATGAATTTACATTACAATTTACATGCGTAGAATCTCTACAAAAACAACATTCTTTGTTGTGATGCACCCGTCCCGATCAGCTGATTGATCACTTGTCTCAACCATAAACACGTGAATCTGTCAAATGAGCGGCATCGTGGAAAAGCCACATTCAGCTGACAGTGTTTAAATACGGGGGCCGGCAAATATACTCCTACCTTCTTCAAGCTTTTGCCCTGACTCTTTTTGATGGTTATGGCGGACGCGAACTCGACCGGAAATTGGAGGCGAGACATTTTAAATGAGAAGGTGCCTTCCGAGGGTGAGAGCTTTATGCGTGGGATGAGAACGCGCTCGCCTTTTGAGAAGCCAGTCGGCAAATCACATTCCAGACTGTAGCGGTTTATTTTTGCGACTCGCATGCGTGTTCCATTGATAAGACCCTTGCAAGTGTTTAGATTCCTCATCCAAAGAACAATCGCGTTTACTTTTAGCGGGATGGCATGGCGCGGAAGTCCGCACCCTTCAATTTTGTTCAGAAGCTCGACGGGTAGAAAGAGTTCCTCATTCATGTCGTCACTCTCAACTTTATCAACACTAAGTTTGACTTCTTGTCCGCCGGGCAGGAGGTCAAGCACCTGCTGATTGATTAGCGCGCAATCATCATTCTTGGGGCAAGAATGGCGCGCTCCTCGATGGTTCCCTCGGCTAGTGTTGTGTTGATGTCACCATACACGAAATCGATCACACTTTGAGAACTGGTGTTACAATTTGTTTCAAATTGCTACTGGTGGTAAAACTAAAATACATATAGAAGTTTAACACTTGTGTGTGATACGGGAACGCAGCTTTCCTTTTGTCCATCACTGATCTGCGAAACCTGCAGGTAGATCGAAAGCTTGTTATAAATATATATCTTTCATTTAACCCGTGTGTTACGATCATTTACAAATTCTACATAGACAAAAACAATGAGAAGAATAGTAAAAAATTATTATTAGTAAATTCATTTAAGCTAGTCATGGCGAGATGGCACTTGTTATCACTGTAAACTCATTTGAATTTTTCATTGAGAGATGGCGTCATCATTATACCACAATTCTTTTCTTGCCTGCCAACACAATTAAGTGGGTACGGCAAAAGAATCATGTCAAAAATTTATTTACGTATGTATTTTCAACCAGCTTACACATTTGTGCATTTCTCTTAATGCGTTTTCGTCCGAAAAATAACACTAACCATAATAATAGTAACGTATAATAGTAAGTAAGTTATCAAAAACAAATAATTAATATGTTATATAATTTATATGTTATGAAACTATGTTTTTTTTCAAAATCGATTTAACTAAGATCCGTTAAAATCCGGAAGACATTACAAACTGTCATATTTTAGTTGCACGTTTGTGTGGGTTGGACTTAAATTGAAGCAAAATTGTCTTTTTCTTTGGTAGAAAAAGAGATAAAATAAAGCAATATTATGTACATGTATATTCTCTGATTATACTCTTGTTGTAAATTTATTTAAATATTCTTTGTTGGATGGCGCTTTACCAAAATTTTGTATATAAAAAAATTATTTTTTTGGGATAAACGACATTGTCATGGGTAAAACGTTAATTCCCAGTATGCAATTTTTCCACTGGAAAAAATATTTTTAATTCCATACTAAATTCCGTACTACAAAATAACAAAGAAATATTTTCTTTCTCTTTCTATTTTACGTTTTTGTTTTATTTTTCTAGATTTTCATTTTGTATCTCCAGCTTCTTGTGACAAATTGGTGTAGAAATACGCACACAGCTGTGCGTGCAAAGTTTTTCATTTTAATTTTTTTTTGTTTTTGTCAATAATGTTTTTCATTATTAAAAAAAATTTTTGTAAATTATAGTGCTTTATAATAATAATAGTGTAATTATAGCACTTTATAACTGATTCATCAACGTTGTACTAAAGGTAATAAAAATCTAGTTTAATATGGCGTCGCCATATACCAATAAAATGTAAATATATTTGAGATGACGTAAATTGCTTATGGAATTTTCTTCTTCTTATTTTTAAGATGCTCCATATGCTGGAGTTGAAGAAATCAAATCGGGTGACGGATGGCAAAAATATTATAACCAAATATTTAATATATTCATTTAAATAAAATATAATTTTGTTTTTAAATAAATAACAAAAATCTTTATTTTCGAAAAAACTATTTACACATACTAGTTTCATATGAAAAATACTAAGGAAATCGGCTTAATTTTATGTAGAAAAGTGTTTAAAATTACTATGGAAAAGTGTATAGAAAAATCCGGGGTTTCCAACGAAATTCCACCTTCTTTCCTATTTGATTTTTCTCTTTTTAGTAGGAATGCACAGTGACACCGGAATTTTTATGACACTTTCTTTGGCAAATAGTACGGATTTCCGTGTACAAAACATGGTTATTTCCATAAAAGGGTGTGGTTTTTGAACGCGAATGTAAACGGAATTCCGACGTCATTGCATATTGGGTTATGTAACAAAGATCGTGTTTTTTTATTAGCGCCCGATAGATTTATCCGAAGCACCCAATTTTCTATGTCAAAACTTATATTTAGCACGCTATTTTTGCATATAAGTAATTTACTTAACTCTAAACTAAGATTTTTCATTCAACGTTTTAGTTAAAAATTGATAAAAAAATATTTTACTTTACCTATTTATCGGGAGCCGCTATCGGGAGCGCTATCCATTTCAATGGGAAATTTGAAAAGGTCTTTATTTTGTAAACCCCTGAAACCATTAGAAACTTAATCTTACAATAAAAATTAAAAATGCAGCAAAATGAATACTTGTTTAAAACTTCATGTCAAAAAAAATGCCAATTGGTATATTTCAAGCCGTTAAATGTTTGTTTTATGGATGAATTTAGTTCTAATTTTTATAGTACAGCGACACCAGTGAATAATAGTTGCAGTATCAGTAGAAATTTCCCATTCGGCGCCGGATAGTGCTCGAGTAATAAAACACGGCTATTTTCAATCATAATTGTTCGAGTATTGAAACAACGGCGACTAATCTGAAGCAACATATCTCTAAATTATTGGTCTAATCTGATAGTGATTCCTAGTCACCCAACGTTTTAATTTTTCACAACAATGTCATGTGGTGTACTTCGTCATATGATGGAGCAGCCATCTTGATATTGATATTGAACTGAAGAAATAACGTTCGTTCATTAGTCGAATGTCTGTTAAAAAGTGTTAAAAAATTAATTCGCCATATTTCGAGGACGAACAAAATCGTCCTGTATTTATTATTATCCATCACGATTTCGTTCGTCCTCGAAATATAGCGAAATTATTTTTCAAATACTTTTTATCGTTTCATAATACAGCGATATCGATATCTAATCTTCACATTTTCAATGTGAAGTGCTTGTTAATTGTGTCATTTTCAAATGCACAATCGGTTAGAAAATTTCCTCGTGATCATGCAATCTTGGTGAAGTTATTTTGTATTTTGAGATAGATTTCACTGACGTGCGCAATTCTTATTCCAAAACGCTTTGGTTCCAGTTATCCATCCAGTTAATTTTTGTTTGTGGTTTTAAAAATTTTAAATGTTGTAATAATTTTTCACTGAACCTCGACGAACTGAAGAAATACCTGTATTAATATTATCGAAATGTTTGCAGTTAAAATAATTATATATAATTATAGCACAATGATTAAAGCTTTGGTGTTTGGATCGGGAGGTACCGGGCTCGAATCCCGATAGAGGCAGGATGCAAAGGAAATTTCCTTCAACAGATTACGATCTGTGATGAAATGGAACACATCTATAACCCCCGAGTTGGGATAGTCTCGGCCCCAGAACAGATTGCGGGGATAATAAACATAATAATAATAATAATAATTATAAATAAACAATAGTACTTTCACGCCGTCTTGTAATATTTTGCTCAAGACGATAATTATCATGATGTTGTTTGTAGAAAGCATGACTAGTTTGATCAAGTTTACCTAAACTTCGGGTTTACATATTGGCAAACGAAATATCAAAATTACATCCATTAAACCCGAATATGCAAATACAGTGTTTAATAGGCGTGACGATAATCACTAATTGTGATGCTATTATACGATGTTATTTTCAATGAACATTTTTTCCTGTATCGTTTAAATATCTAATTTGTAATAAAGCACTTGTTCAAAGAGTGGGTTGATGCTTTCCTTGCGATTGAAGTTGAGTAGAGAAAGTAGTAGTAGGTTCCATTTCATGGCCATATGCCAGAACTTCTTCCAAAAATCATTCAATAATCCCATTTCCATCCAAATTACTCAATCCCATCATAATCGGTTAAGAAGCTACCGAGTTCCGTCCCACATGGCCATATTCCAGAACTTCTTCCAAAAATCATCCAACAATCCCATTTCTACGCAACATACCCAATCCCATCATAATCAGTTAAGAAACTACCGAGTTCCGTCCAACATGGCCATATTCCAGAACTTCTTCCAAAAATCATTCAATAATCCCATTTCCATCCAACATACCCAATCCCATCATAATTGGTTAAGAAACTAACGAGTTCCGTCCCACATGGCCATATTCCAGAACTTCTTCCAAAAATCATTCAATAATCCCATTTCCATCCAACATACCCAATCCCATCATAATCGGTTAAGAAACTACCGAGTTCCGTCCCACATGGCCATATTCCAGAACTTCTTCCAAAAATCATTCAATAATCCCATTTCCATCCAACATACGCAATCCCATCATAATCGGTTAAGAAACTACCGAGTTCCGTCCCACATGGCCATATTCCAGAACTTCTTCCAAAAATCATTCAATAATCACATTTCCATCCAAATTACCCAATCCTATCATAATCGGCTAAGAAACTACCGAGTTCCGTCCCACATGGCCATATTCCAGAACTTCTTCCAAAAATCATTCAATAATCCCATTTCCATCCAACATACCCAATCCCATCATAATCGGTTAAGAAACTACCGAGTTCCGTCCCACATGGCCATATTCCAAAACTTCTTCCAAAAATCATTCAATAATCCCATTTCCATCCAACATACCCAATGCCATCATAATCGGTTAAGAAACTACCGAGTTCCGTCCCACATGGCCATATTCCAGAACTTCTTCCTAAAATCATTCAATAATCACATTTCCATGCGAATTACCCAATCCTATCATAATCGGCTGAGAAACTACCGAGTTCCGTCCCACATGGCCATATTCCAGAACTTCTTCCAAAAATCATTCAATAATCCCATTTCCATCCAACATACCCAATCCCATCATAATCGGTTAAGAAACTACCGAGTTCCGTCCCACATGGCCATATTCCAGAACTTCTTCAAAAAATCATCATATAATCCCATTTTCATCCAACATACCCACTCCCATCATAATCGGTTAAGAAACTACCGAGTTCCGTCCCACATGGCCATATTCCAGAACTTCTTCAAAAAATCATTCTTTAATCCCATTTCCATCCAACATACCCAATCCCATCATAATCGGTTAAGAAACTACCGAGTTCTGTCCCACATGGCCATATTCCCACATGTCCCACATGGCCACATTAAAGACTCCCACTAAATTTTGAAATACCACGCATAAAACTGTTCTACGATAAATTATCCACGATAATCTGTTCTACGATAAATTGTCCCACGATAAACTGTTCTACGATAAATTGTCCACGATAATCTGTTCTACGATAAATTGTCCACGATAAACTGTCCTACGATAAATTGTCCACGATAAACTGTTATACGATAAATTGTCCACGATAAACTGTTCTACGATAAATTGTTCCACGATAAATTGATTCCACGATAAATTGTTTCCACGATAAATTGTTCTACGATAAATTGTTCTACGATAAATTGCTCACGATAAATTGTTCACGATAAACAAACCAAACGGCACAGTGTGTTAAACTTTTTGATCGGTGATCAAAATGAAAACAACTATGACCTCCTGTGGGAGTGCAGAACTTATGGGATGCACCATCTTCCTTATCAGTACTATAGGCTGGAGCTATGCAATGCACAAATTATTCTATGCAAATCGGACATATCTTTTATATGCTATACGCTCGAGATTTAGCTACTGCGTAAGATAAGAAAATTAAAGAAATTGCAGTGAGTTGCAGTGCTTCGGCTCCAGAACCGATTGCAAAGTTAATAAACAAACATATAAAACAAGCCCAAAAGTTTTTTATTGGAATACTGCATACCAATTTAGATAGACCTGAGTATCTTGTATCCACACACACTAGTGCTTATACTCAGACATCTTTGAAAATGAAAATAAATGGGTATTTTGATTTAATTAGTGAATGAAAGTTGAATTGAAGAACTTATCGGTTAAGTATTTCATTCGGTGTTTGTAATCACATTATGATTACTGATGATAAACACAAACACAGACAAAAAATCAAACTTCAGATACTGGTAAAAGCAACCAATTTTGAGGCTGAATCGATGGCCGCGTGATCAATTAAGCAAAACAAAGAATAAACGCATTTTGTTTATCTCCGTTACCTGTATTCTCAGGGATCAACATTGTCGCCTTCAATAGCAGGGTAAGTAGAGCGCTTCCTTGTTATTCGAGGGCCCCGGTGATGACCCGTGATATTTGTTTTATGTGTCATGTATTACATGCATGTTTTTGTATGCCTGCTGTGTCTTGTATGCTTTTCTTCTCCATAATTATTTTTAAGCTGAACTCAAATTTTGATTTTTTGTCATGTGTTTATTTACATCTCAAACATGGCCTTAAATTTTTTTTATTTCATTTCTATTTATGTTAAAGCAAAGATGATCAATATAATAGATGGAAACCTGCGAAGAAAATGCATTTTTGAAACAAATCAGCAAACTCACCCACATCGTAAACAGAAAATCATGTTCCATTTAAAACAACTCTTTTATAACCTTCAAACGTCCGTCTCATCTGGTGTTATTGTATTGACTACAAATAAAATATCCCGGACTGACTTAAATAAGTGTGGAACATCATAAAATAAATGTTACCCTAAAGGTATAGTATGCCTTCCGGATGTTTCATCATTGATTGTATATCTAAGAGCTTTAGCGAAAAATAGGACAAACATCGTAATCTTATCTTAAGTTTTATCTTGTAAACTAAGCACTCCACGAAAAATTGTTATGACAAAATAAAACCACATTGTGTGGAAAACAATAATTTGCTAAAACTGCAATAACTCAACAGTGATTTGTCGTACATCTATTTCAATAGTTTCATTCTCAAGATTTTTAAATTCTCTACAAAATCGCTTATTTGGATTAGTGAAACATCAGAAGAGTTCGTTGGCATTCTTAAAGTTTCGGATTTTTTTTCTCTTTAAAAATATTTTTGAATGACTCAAAGAAACTCATAAAAAACAAAAATAAGAAAAAACAGACCCAGTTTCGGAAATGGGTGACGGTCTCTTTATCGTAAACAATTTATCGTGTTTTAATTTAACGTGAACATTTAATCGTAGAACAGTTTATCGTGGACACAATTTACCGTGGACACAATTTATCGTGGGACAATTTATCGTAGAACAGTTTTTCGTGGATAATTTATCGTAGAAAGGTTTTATGCGTGGTATCATTAGTGGGATTCTTTAATGATTTTTGGAAGAAGTTCTGGAATATTGCCATGTGGGACGGAACTCGGTAGTTTCTTAACCGATTATCATGGGATTGGGTATGTTGGATGGAAATGGGATTATTGAATGATTTTTGGAAGAAGTTCTGGAATATTGCCATGTGGGACGGAACTCGGTAGTTTCTTAACTGATTCTGATGGGATTTGGTATGTTGGATGGAAATGGGATTATTGAATGATTTTGGGAAGAAGTTCTGGAATATGGCCATGTGGGACGGAACTCGGTAGTTTCTTAACCGATTATGATGGGATTGGGTATGTTGAACGGGAATGGGATTATTGAATGATTTTTGGAAGATGTTCTGGAATATGGCCATGTGGGACGGAACTCGGTAGTTTCTTAACCGATTATGATGGGATTGGGTATGTTGGATGGAAATGGGGTTATTGGATGATTTTTGGAAGAAGTTCTGGAATATGGCCATGTGGGACGGAACTCGATAGTTTCTCAGCCGATTATGATAGGATTGGGTATGTTTGATGGAAATGGGATTATTGGATGATTTTTGGAAGAAGTTCTGGAATATGGCTATATGGGACGGAACTCGCTAGTTTCTTAACCGATTATGATGGGATTGGGTAATTTCGATGGAAATGGAATTATTGAATGATTTTTGGAAGAAGTTTTGGAATATGGCCGTGTGGGACGGAACTCGGTAGTTTCTTAACCGACTATGATGGAATTGGGTATGTTGGATGAAAATGGGATTATTGAATGATTTTTGGAAGAAGTTCTGGAATATTGCCATGTGGGACGGAACTCGGTAGTTTCTTAACCGATTATGATGGGATTTTGTATATTGGATGAAAATTGGATTATTGAATGATTTTGGGAAAAAGTTCTGGAATATGGCCATGTGGGACGGAACTCGGTAGTTTCTTAGCCGATTATGATGGGATTGGGTATGTTCGATGTAAATGGGATTATTGGTTGATTTTTGGAAGAAGTTTTGGCATATGGCCATGTGGGACGGAACTCGGTAGTTTCTTAACCGATTATGATGGGATTGGGTATGTTGGATGGAAATGGGATTTTAGGATGATTTTTGGAAGAAGTTCTGGAATATTGCCATGTGGGACGGAACTCGGTAGTTTCATAACCGATTCTGATGGGATTGGGATACAGTTAAAGTTAGCCGAAAGTTTCCAGCCGAAATAATGCAGATATTGTCTTGACTATTTCAGCCGAAAGTTAAACTCTCTTTATAATCTCGTTATTATCGATTTTTATATTCCTATAAACTGAAATAATTTCTCCTTCACCCGAATGATGTAACCCGATCCTAAATTCTCCTAAATTCGAGTTCGTGACTGATTTTTGCTGTATTCAAGACACTATCTGCATTATCTTTCGACTGGAAACTTTCAGCTAACTTTAACAGTATCCCAATCCCATCATAATCGGTTAAGAAACTACCGAGTTCCGTCCCACATGGCCATATTCCAGAACTTCTTCCAAAAATCATTCAATAATCCCATTTCCATCCAACATACCCAATCCCATCATAATCGGTTATGAAACTAGCGAGTTCCGTCCCACATGGCCATATGCCAGAACTTCTTCCAAAAATCATTCAATAATCTCATTTCCATCCAACATACCCAATCCCATCATAATCGGTTGAGAAACTACTGAGTTCCGTCCCACATAGCCATATTCCAGAACTTCTTCCAAAAATCATTCAATAATCCCATATCCATCCAACATACCCAATCCCATCATAATCGGTTATGAAACTACCGAATTCCGTCCCACATGGCCATATTCCAGAACTTCTTCCAAAAATCATCCAATAATCCCATTTTCATCCAACATATCCAATCCTATCATAATCGGTTAAGAAACTACCGAGTTCCGTCCCACATGGCCATATGCCAGAAATTCTTCCAAAAATCACTCAATAATCCCATTTCCATCAAACATACCCAATCCCATCATAATCGGTTAAGAAACTACCGATTTCCGTCCCACATAGCCATATTCCAGAACTTCTTCCACAAATCATTCATAAATCCCATTTCCATCCAACATACCTAATCCCATCATAATCGGTTATGAAACTAGCGAGTTCCGTCCCACATGGCCATATGCCAGAACTTCTTCCAAAAATCATCCTAAAATCCCATTTCCATCGAACATACCCAATCCCATCATAATCGGTTAAGAAACTACCGAGTTCCGTCCCACATAGCCATATTCCAGAACTTCTTCCAAAAATCATTCAATAATCCCATATCCATCCAACATACCCAATCCCATCATAATCGGTTATGAAACTACCGAGTTCCGTCCCACATCGCCGTATTCCAGAACTTCTTCCAAAAATCATTCAATAATCCCATTTCCATCCAACATATCCAATCCTATCATAATCGGTTAAGAAACTACCGAGTTCCGTCCCACATGGCCATATGCCACAACTTCTTCCAAAAATTATTAATAATCCCATTTCCATCGAACATACCCAATCCCATCATAGTCGGTTAAGAAACTACCGAGTTCCGTCCCACATGGCCATATTCCAGAACTTCTTCCAAAAATCATTCAATAATCCCATTTCCATCCAACATACCCAATCCCATCATAATCGGTTATGAAACTAGCGAGTTCCGTCCCACATGGCCATATGCCAGAACTTCTTCCAAAAATCATTCAATAATCCCATTTCCATCCAACATACCCAATCCCATCATAATCGGTTAAGAAACTACCGAGTTCCGTCCCACATGGCCATATTCCAGAACTTCTTCCAAAAATCATTCAATAATCCCATTTCCATCAAACATACCCAATCCCATCATAATCGGTTAAGAAACTACCGAGTTCCGTCCCACATGGCCATATTCCAGAACTTCTGCCAAAAATCATTAAAGACTCCCACTAAATTTTGAAATACCACGCATAAAACTGTTCTACGATAAATTATCCACGATAATCTGTTCTACGATAAATTGTCCACGATAAACGGTTATACGATAAATTGTCCACGATAAACTGTTATACGATAAATTGCCCACGATAAACTGTCCTACGATAAATTGTTCCACGATAAATTGATTCCACGATAAATTGTTTCCACGATAAATTGTTCTACGATAAATTCTTCTACGATACATTGCTCACGATAAATTGTTCACGATAAACTGACAGTAAATCTTCGGAAATAGACTAAATTTTCTATATTTTAAAAGTAAAAACAAACAAAAAATACACTGTCATTTCACCAAGATACTAGCGTTTGAAAATAGGGTATTTTTCTAAAAATTTTACTGTTACGTTTTTTATTTTGCACAGTGTCTAATAAATAAAATACAAAATTTTTATTGTGAACTTTTAATTTTTTAGGGAACATAAAAAACAGCAAATATGACTATGTATTGACTAATAATAAGGATTTACTGTCAGTTTATCGTGAACAATTTATCGTGAGCAATTTATCGTAGAACAATTTATCGTAGAACAATTTATCGTGAAAACAATTTATCGTGGAATCAATTTATCGTGGAACAATTTATCGTACAACAGTTTATCGTGGGCAATTTATCGTATAACAGTTTATCGTGGACAATTTATCGTATAACAGTTTATCGTGGACAATTTATCGTAGAACAGATTATCGTGGATAATTTATCGTAGAACAGTTTTATGCGTGGTATTTCAAAATTTAGTGGGAGTCTTTAATGATTTTTGACAGAAGTTCTGGAATATGGCCATGTGGGACGGAACTCGGTAGTTTCTTAACCGATTATGATGGGATTGGGTATGTTGGTTGGAAATGGGATTATTGAATGATTTTTGGAAGAAGTTCTGGAATATGGCTATGTGGGACGGAACTCGGTAGTTTCATAACCGATTATGATGGGATTGGATATGTTGGTTGGAAATGGGATTATTGAATAATTTTTGGAAGAAGTTCTGGAATATGGCCATGTGGGACGGAACTAGATAGTTTCTTAACCGATTATGATGGGATTGGGTATGTTCGATGGACATGGGATTATTGAATGATTTTTGGAAGAAGTTCTGGAATATGGCCATGTGGGACGGAACTCGGTAGTTTCATAACCGATTATGATGGGATTGGGATACTGTTAAAGTAAGCTGAAAGTTTCCAGTCGAAAGATAATGCAGATAGTGTCTTGAATACAGCAAAAATCAGTCACGAACTCGAATTTGGGAGAATTTAGGATCGGGTTATATCATTCGGGTGAAGGAGAAATTATTTCAGTTTATAGGAATATAAAAATCGATAAAAGCGAGATTATAAAGAGAGTTTAACTTTCGGCTGAAATAGTCAAGACACTATCTGCATTATTTCGGCTGGAAACTTTCGGCTAACTTTAACAGTATCCCAATCCCATCATAATCGGTTATGAAACTACCGAGATCCGTCCCACATGGCAATATTCCAGAACTTCTTCCAAAAATCATCCTAAAATCCCATTTCCATTCAACATATCCAATCCCATCATAATCAGCTAAGAAACTACCGAGTTCCGTTCCACATGGCAAAATTCCAGAACTTTTTCCAAAAATCATTCAATAATCTCATTTCCATCAAACATACCCAATCCCATCATAATCGGTTAAGAAACTACCGAGTTCCGTCCCAAATGGCCATATGCCAAAACTTCTTCCAAAAATCATTCAATAATCCCATTTACATCCAACATACCCAATCCCATCATAATCGGTTATGAAACTACCGAGTTCCGTCCCACATGGCAATATTTCAGAACTTCTGCCAAAAATAATTTAATAATCCCATTTTCATCCAACCTACTCAATCCCATCATAATCGGTTAAGAAACTACCGAGTTCCGTCCCACATAGCCATATTCCAGAACTTCTTCCAAAAATCATTCAATAACCCCATTTCCATCGAACATATCCAATTCCATCATAATCGGTTATGAAACTACCGAGTTCCGTCCCACACGGCCATATTCCAGAACTTCTTCCAAAAATCATTCAATAATTCCATTTCCATCCAAATTACCCAATCCCATCATAATCGGTTATGAAACTACCGAGTTCCGTCCCACATGGCCATATTCCAGAACTTCTTCCAAAAATCATCCAATAATCCCATTTCCATCCAACATACCCAATCCCATCATAATCGGTTAAGAAACTATCGAGTTCCGTACCACATGGCCAAATGCCATAACTTCTTCCAAAAATTATTCAATAATCCCATTTCCATCGAACATACCCAATCCCAACATAATCGGTTATGAAACTACCGAGTTCCGTCCCACATGGCCATATTCAAGAACTTCTACCAAAAATCATTCAATAATCCCATTTCCAACCAACATACCCAATCCCATCATAATCGGTTAAGAAACTATCAAGTTCAGTCCCACATGGCCATATTTCAGAACTTCTTCCAAAAATCATTCAATAATCCCGTTCCCATCCAACATACCCAATCCCATCATAATCGGTTAAGAAACTACTGAGTTCCGTCCCACATGGCTATATTCCAGAACTTCTTCCCAAAATCATTCAATAATTCCATTTCCATCGAACATACCCAATCCCATCAGAATCAGTTAAGAAACTACCGAGTTCCGTCCCACATGGCAATATTCCAGAACTACTTCCAAAAATCATTCAATAATCCCATTTCCATCCAACATACCCAATCCCATCATAATCGGTTAAGAAACTACCGAGTTCCGCCCCACATGGCAATATTCCAGAACTTCTTCTAAAAATCATTCAATAATCCCATTTCCATCCAACATATCCAATCCCATCATAATCGGTTAAGAAACTACCGAGTTCCGTCCCACGTGGCAATATTCCAGAACTTCTTCCAAAAATCATTAAAGAATCCCACTAATTTTTTGATACCACGCATAAAACCTTTCTACGATAAATTGTCCACGAAAAACTGTTCTACGATAAATTGTCCCACGATAAATTGTGTCCACGGTAAATTGTGTCCACGATAAACTGTTCTACGATTAAATGTTCACGTTAAATTGAAACACGATAAATTGTTTACGATAAAGAGACCGTCACCCAATAATAAGCTTTTCTGAAAGCTAAGAGTCAGATCTACACTGCTCGTCAAAAAAACCCGGACACTACATTATTTCAGTAAATATTTGTGTTAACGGTAACTATTCGCATTATTCGCGTTATGGTTGTACGAAGTAATATAATGTGCGCCAAAAGGCACTAACGGATCAAGTTTTCGTTTAATAAAAGTAACCACAGGATCAAAACATTTGAAATAACAAAATTATCGAAAAACGGATATTGATATACATATCTTCATCTTTATTTAAATGAAAACCAACAATCTATCTAAGTGGTCGGTATTCTAGTATCGAGTATTTCCGCCACGAGCTCTGATCACATCTAGCGTTCTTTTTGGTATACTGTGCACAAGATTTACAACGTACTCCTGAAATATCATTTCCCATGATCCAAGGTTTCTGGAACGACTTCTCTTTGCCTTACATGACGCCCTAGCATATCCCGCATGTGCTTAATGGGATTAAGGTCAGGGCTGCGAGCGGGCCAAATAATTCGATCAATTCCCACCTCATCCAAATAATTGTTGACCACGTTTGCAATTGGGGAGCCTGGCGTTATCATGCATTAGTTTAAATTGCTGTCCAATAAATGGGGCGTATGGAACCATAAATTCTTCTAGACATTCCACGATATATCTTTGGGCAGTTATAGTGCCGCCGCGTAGAAATACAAGGTCCGTACGGGCGTCTATTGAAATGCCTGCCATTCCAGTCGTCCGTAGTCCAACTGACGTGGTTACGAGCAAAAGTCAAACGGTTTCTTCGATGAGCTGGGAGAAGCTCTGGCCCTGTAGCAGCCCTCCTGGACTGCAATTGTTCATTTAATCTTCGCGATGCTGTACTAACTAAAATATTGACACCACGTACCTGTGCCAATCGACCAGCGACGATTCTAGCTGTTTGGAAACGATCTCGCAGTACCATTGATACCATAAATCGACTGTCCCGCTCATTTGTTGCTCTTTTATGACCTGATCCAACCGTTCGCTCATACTGACCAGTTTCACGATATCGTTTAATAGCGTCTTGAACTGTATTTCGATGGAAATTTAGGTGGGCAGCAATATAACGCACGCTACGGCCATCCTCACTCAAAGCGATTACTTTTGCGATATTTTCTGGTTTCATAATTATAACATTTGCTAATAATAATAACTAAGCACTGTTAACGTTAACTGTAATAATAAGACTAACAATTAATGCTACTTTAAATGTTTCAAAACAATTGATAGATACCCATTTATTTAGAAACGTAACAATCGAAATTTTGAATATTTTTCATTTATTATACTTTGTTGCTGTGATTGGATTTTAAATAAAAAAAAATACGGTTTCTGTTACACCTATTTTTCGGTTAAGTACTATTTAATATGACAGTTTAAAGGCACTGTAGCATAATTGCTCTAGAAATTGAAGATTTACGAAGAAATTCAAGTGTCCGGGTTTTTTTGACGAGCAGTGTATGTTTTCATCAAAAAATATTTGCTGACGTAGAGTAATATTAAGAGTTAAATGATATACAGAAAATGTCTTTAAAAAAATAGAATTCTAAAAGTTTTGTTTAAATTTGAAACACTTTTAACTAAATATTAATAATTTTGTACCTTATTTAAAAGAGAAAGTAATCTGCTTTTTAAACAAATTAATACTTGAAAATAAAAATGGCTATTTCACAAGACATTGAAGTTTCTTTAATACAAGGTGTTGTGTGTCTCTTTAGAGGTCAATAACTTGATAGAAGGGCTTTAGCGTGCGAAGTGAAAGAAGTAACCTTACCTTCGTTTTGATCAAGGAATCCAACGGTACCATTCGTGTCAGGTACTTTAGGGACATCCTGTATATACAGATGATAATTAATATAAAATACAAATTATAAAATGATATATATATATATATATATATATATATATATATATATATATATATATATATATATATATATATATATATATATATATATATATATATATATATATATATATATATATATATATATATATATATATATATATATATATATATATATATATATACATATATATATATATATATATATATATATATATATATATATATATATATATATATATATATATATATATATATATATATATATATATATATATATATATATATATATATATATATATATATATATATATATATATATATATATATATATATATATATATATATATATATATATATATATATATATATATATATATATATATATATATATATATATATATATATATATATATATATATATATATATATATATATATATATATATATATATATATATATATATATATATATATTATATACATATATATATATATATATATATATATATATATATATATATATATATATATATATATATATATATATATATATATATATATATATATATATATATTATATACATATATATATATATATATATATATATATATATATATATATATATATATATATATATATATATATATATATATATATATATTATATACATATATATATATATATATATATATATATATATATATATATATATATATATATATATATATATATATATATATATTATATACATATATATATATATATATATATATATATATATATATATATATATATATATATATATATATATATATATATATATATATATATATATATATATATATATATATATATATATATATATATATATATATATATATATATATATATCAGTGTTGCCACCCGTCCTCGTTTTGCGAGGATTGTCCTCGTTTCACTATTTTGTCCTCGCGTCCTCGTCGACACTGAAAAATCCTCGTTCAAAAAATTTTATTGAAAGAGAATAATTTTTCTCCAATTATTACAAAATTTAAATATATAAAGTTCAATCAGTAAGTCGTATTAAATGAATATATTTGATTTTGAGAGAACCTTTATAAACTCATTACTTTTAGGGAAAAAATGTCATCGAACGCTAACCAACCTGATATAAAAAAAGTTAAACGGGCCACAAACTTTAACGATTCTTGGCTACAATTAAAGGATTGGTTAAGAAAACTCTCAAGTGAAAAAGGATATTGCAATTAATGTAGTGTTGAAATATTAGTTTCTAATAAGGGGTTTCGAGCCTTAGAAGATCATGAAAGAACAAAAACCCACCAGGCAAAATTAACAGCTGCCGGTTGTAGTTCCGCAATCACTAATTTTTTTAAAATAAAGGATACAATCGAAGATGATCTTACTACAACAGCAGAACTTGCTCATATTTACCATTGTATTAAACACCACCAATCATATAATTCGCTAGATTGCAATCTAAAATTAATTAAAGCTACTCATTTTGATTCTAAAATTGAAAATAAAATAAGTTGCGGTCGAACCAAAGCTGAGGCAATTGTAACAGAAGTGTTAGCCTCAAAAGCATTGGAAGACGTTATTAGTAACATTGTTTCTTCTAATAAAATTTGTTACTCATTACAAGTGGATGCTTCGAATCACAAAAATAGAAATTTTTTTCCTATTGTATTACAATATTACACCATCGAGAACGAAATCGAAGATAAACTGGTAGACTTTTTTGAAAATGCTGATGGAACCGCAAGTGGTATGTTTAGTGCAATACAAAACTCTTTCAATTCGTTGGGTTTGCCTCTAGAAAAATTACAGCTTTCAGCGCGGACAATACAAATTCGAATTTTGGAAACAAAAATTCGCTTTATCAAAAGTTAAAATCACTGAATCCATATGTCTTAAAAGCAAACTGTTATTGCCATATTGTTCACAATTGTTTGAAGCATTGTTTAAATACACTGTCGTTTGATTTTGATAATTTTATTCAAAAAATTTTTAATTTTTTTACGAAATCAGCAAAACGACGAGAAAATCTAATCGCATTTCATAATTATTGCGATCTCGAATTTAGAGAGCTGCTAAAACATTGTCCGACTAGATGGGTTTCCTTGCTTCCAGCAGTAAGTCGGATTCTAGAATCGTGGCCAGCCTTAAAACTGTTAAAATTATACTACACCATTTTTTTAAATATTAAAAATAATTAAATAGACGATTCACTAGAAATATATATGTATTTTATACAGCACATAACTAATATTTTTAAAGAAGCCACAAAAAAATTAGAAGCGGAAACCACAACGATCTTGAATTTGTTCGAAATTTTGTCAAATTTTTTATTGCAATTAGAAGAAAGAAAAACTAAAAAATTCTATGGCTACGAAGTTCGATTACGTTTCAATAAAATAAATGACGTTAAATTAAAAGAAACACTTGAAGCAGAATTTAACGATTTTATAAATGTTGGCCTAAATTACGTTAAAGAGAAAATAGGATTAAATATATCAATGGATCTGATAAAAAAGTTGGACGTTTTCGACTTAAATAAACAATTTCCATCATTTGATTGTGCCATCGAATTAGTTGAAACGCTTAATTTACAAACCATTGTTGGTATTGATATCAATCTATTGTTTGACGAAGTTAGTTCAGCAACACAAATTTTTGATATTTTAAGGTTATCTGAAGATTTTAAAAAGCTTAATTGCGTCGATAAATGGTCCAATCTGTTCAAAACTAGATCTTTCCCAAACTTATTTAATTTTATTTCATATTTTTTAAGCATACCGAATAGTTCTGCTTATATAGAACGAGTATTTAGCGTTATGAACATTAAATGGCGTGATGAGAGAAATAGAGCGCTTCCAGATCTGATCAAATCAGAATTAATAATTTATTTTAATAACACTTTCTTGTAACGAGTTTTATAATAAAGTTAAAAAGGATAAGGCTGTATTAAAATGCGCAAAATCAAACGAAAAATATATTTTTAAAACCAAAAATTAAGTTATGCAAATTTAGAGAAGGTAAATCTATATGTAAATTGAACTAAACTGAAATTATTTGTTTTTGTTTGATATTTTTTGTTATTTTGAAATAAACTTTATATTTGATAAAAAATTATTTTATTTAGGTTTACAATTGTTTATGTCCTCGTAAGACACTTTAGAAAGGTGGTAACCCTGATATATATATATATATATATTTATATATATATATATATATATATATATATATA
>OW052220.1:155238829-155280362 GCA_932526605.1 Nephrotoma flavescens | reverse complement strand
CACTGCGTGTATGTATAGGGCCAAGTAGAAGAAAAATATAAAAAAATACGGTTTATATGTATGCAGGCCCAAATAACGTAAACACGAAAAATCACTTTCATACGAATGCTATGGAAATTTTCTGTTCAATTTTTTTTTTTTCGACTTTATTTATCTATATCTCGTAATTGTGGCAGAAAATTAAATTTTCATTACCCTGAGCATGAACTTTGTTTATTTATCAATAATTTTGGTAAATTGTTTTTTATTTTTAAGGTATTTTTCATTTAGAATTTTACCATTTTCCGGGATGCTGTCTTTAATCTGTTGAACGATGGTTGAACGTCGTGTAACATACGAAGCAAAAGTTTGTGTGTATGCAAGAAGAGTATCAACATATAGAAAAAAATTGAACAAAGTAGTTCTTTCAACAATAAAGAACTTGAATGTCAAAAAGGGTATTTTACAATGAAGTGACATAAAACAATTTGTTAAGAATTTATAAATATACAAATATAATATGTACTTATAAATTATACTTTCGATTACATATTACAGGTAAGAAATCATATAAATTTAATTAAAATATTTTGTTATTATTGATAAATTTTATATGTATGTGGTACATTATGTTTTTTGCTGATTTTATTTTTTTTTTGTGTTTTTTTTTTTAGAAGAGGGCCCAACGCGGGAAGAAAACCATTTCATTCCATGAATGTGGTAATATTCTATAAGGTGAACTATAATAAATTGATTTTATTTATAATTTGTGATGCTCGATTTTAGTGTAAATATTTTTTTATTTGTTTATATTTCCAGTTGCAATCGAAGATGTCGTAGAGTGTTGCGGTTATCCAACAACTATTTCTGCTGATCCGACAACTTTCTTGCAAACAAAGTAAGCATCGAAAATAGTGATTTAGCGAACAAAAGAGTTCTTGTGAGGTAACTAAACCCCTGCTATAATTCATGTTTTGTATTAAATAAAATTATTATTTTTATTTCATTACAGTTGATTTCAATGGACCAATCAAGGACGGAACACTTCAAAGTAATTAACGTATTGTGGCTGCATTGGGGCCTCCGTTAAGTATGCGTTTGATAAAGGTGTAAAATCAACTGTACGTGTCCAATAACATTGTGTTTCAGTAAAAGAATTCAATATTTAATTAGTTTTGTGTATTTCAGGTTTTGATGTCTCATTTAGGTCGGTGCGATAGCCATAAAAAACTTATACACTATGGAACCAGTAGCCCATGAATTAAAACATTTACTCGACTGTGATGTGGAATTTTTACACGATTGCATTACTTTTTTGGGGAACAATCGTTTCTATATCTATGTAAGAAGAAGGAAAAGGGGTTGAGCAATGTAAAAAAATAAAAGCGGATCCTACCAAAGCTAAATCATTTAGGGCAAGTTTATGTGTATGTGAATGATGAATTTGGTAATGCACATCGGGCTCACATTGCAATGAATACGTTGCATTGAGAACCGTTAAATACGCGTTGGATAAAGTTGAAAAATCAATTGTACGTGTCCAATAAGATTATACCAGGTATTATATTCGGGTGTTTCCGAAAAGGAATCCAATGTTTAATTAATTTTGTGTATTTCAGGTTTTGATTCATTCATAAGGTATCGTGTATTTCAGTTTTACGTGAATAATGCATTTGGTACGGCACACCGGCTCACAGTTCAATCATGGGGGAACGATTTGGAACACGCATTGCCAGTGTTTTTTTGAGCTAAGAATTATTTCTCACGCCCTTTGGCGATCGTCCGCGTCTATTTTTGGCTATTTTAAGTGGTGCAAAAGTTCCCGACAAAATTCAGCTCATCGATAATCCTTAATAAACACACTTTATTAAACACTTGTTTTTTATTTCGCAAAATTATGAGCGATTTTTATTTCGCAAAATTATGAGATCATTTTTGAGGGAGGAATGACATTCATATTCCTTAAAGTTTTAAATAACATGGAGATTGGTGATTCACTATTTGATGCTGAAGGTTTAAAAATTGCGTAACTACTCGTAGATAAGGCAAACAAAAATTATATTCAGTAACAGTAGCCTGTCGATTTTGTCACTGGCAATAAATTTACCGCTACCGTCGAAGGTGGTATTCCAGCAGGCTCATTAGTTTTGATATTGGACTAAAATCAAAAGAAGCTTTCGCTGCACCAATTGCACGCGCTGAAATTATTGTTTGAAATGGAGCCCACGGGCTTTTTCGAGTGTGGAAATTTCTTAAAAGGTACAAATCATTTGTGGATTACCATTATTAGAGGCGGGGTCATTGCTTCATGTTGGCGCTGAATCGAAAGTATAATGCAATGTTTAAGAACGTACATCACAATCAAATAAAGCGTTAAGATTTACACATTTCTAATTATTTTGGATTCCTTAGTTCCAGCATGGAATCTTAATTTATTGTACTCGAAAAATAAATGTTAAACAAAAAAATCTTGAAATTTTAAGTATGTAGTTTAAGTATGTAGTATTGTAGGCTCATTAGGTTATTGGACGAACACCAAAAGAAGCTTTCTCTGCACAAATTGCACGCTCTAAAATTATTGTTTAGGAAGAAGCCATCGGGCGTTTTCGATTTTGGAAATTTTCTAAAAGGTACAAAATCATTTATGGATGGCGTGGTTGCAGCAACGTGGTTGCAACTGCGAGTGCTATTCCCATTATTGGAGGCGGGGGGGACACAGCTTCATGTTTTGTCACACATTTTAAATTATTTTGGATTCCATAGTTCCAGCATGGAACCTTAATTTTTTATACTCGATAAATAAATGTTAAACTAAAAAACTTGAAATTTTAAGTACCTAGTATTTATTTAAAGCAAAAATATATTACCCATGGTATTTTGTTTCGATATGTTTCTTGTTTCCATGTCAATCTACTATCTAGATTCTAAATTGATGTTATTTAGCTTAACCGAAAGACAGGGGGTTTGTTACGGAGGATGACATGAAATATTTACTGATTTCCGCTCATTTGCCTTAATTTTCCATTGGAAAAACTGCTTCGCTAATTCTACTACACAAAAAACAACATCGTTAAAAAAACGCATTGAAGCTTACCTCCTGGGGAATGTTGGAAACGGCTTATGATAGGTAAGGGTTTTCGTCCATAGCACTCATCAGAACTCTAAAGTTCATCAGTCAGAGTTTTTGAATCTATATTATAATTCTTTTATAAATCATTGTACTTTTTAGTGTTTGACATCACTGCTACAATAAATTAAATGTATTATCATTATAGTTGGCTGGAACTCAAGGAGGGCCTACACTCAGTGGCACTATATTTCCAAGGTACAAATCGGGGAGAAGTCCCAATTCACAATTCCACTCTGCTGATCTGGCAAACTGCTTGAGCTTAAACCAAACAGGAAGAACCACTGACAAACATTCAAAGATCTATATTTTAGACAAACTGCATCCGACCTCGATGGCAAAGTAGTCAGCATGCTTGCTCTAGCGATCGGAGGTCCCGGTGGTGATAAGGAAAAAATTTCACGGGTGGTTTAGGATCAATGAATTAATCACTCATTTCGGATAGAAAATATGATTATGAAACCTCATTTGAGGCGGCCAAATCCCTTGATGGGATATAGTGTGCCAGACAGAAGGACCTGCTTCGAAAGTTGAAAAATTGAGGCAATGTGAATGCAGTCATCTTCACCCATAAAGTAGTAGTCGTCGCACAAAAAATTTTAAACAAACGCCAGTAAGAATAACAATTAGTCGTAGTTCTTAATATCATTCTTACTATTATTAAAGGTCAAAAGTGCTACAAGTTTGAACCCAATGAATTCCACTCCAGATGTGAACCTATTTTGCTATTACACTTCTCTCATGTGATAATGAGCAGGAAAATAACAAGACCTCGACCACAAACTTAATATATTACGTTTGTGCCTCGACAATATTATTGAGAAGTCTAAAGAAACATGTGTTGTCCTTCTTAAACAGTTTGGAGTGATGATGAAGATGATGAATCACGGATGTCATTTCTGCTATGGAGAGTTCATTTGCGAAGTTCAATTTCGCAAATTCCAGTTCAATCATAAATTTCAGTTTGAAATAATATCAAATTTTATTAGAATTTTCTGCTTTCATTTCTAAATAATTTATGGTTTTGCTAGAAAGGCTTGGAATTTGCATTGGGTCGATTGTTATATTTAATTTATACAGTAGACCTTCATAACATTTGCAGATGATACACCATTATTAACTACCATTTAAATCCTTAAAAACGTCAAGTAGAAATAACGAAGCAGTTTTCTCAATGGAAAATTAAGGCAAATGAGCAGAAATCAGTAAATTTTCCATGTCATCCTCCGTAACAAACCTCTGTCTTCCGATTAATCAAAATAACATCAATTTAGAATCTAGATGGTAGATTGCCGTGGAAACAAGAAACATCGAAACAAAATATCATGGATAATATGTTTTTGCTTTAAATAAATACTACTTAAAATTTCAAGTTTTTTAGTTTAACATTTATTTATCGAGTATAATAAATTAAGGTTCCATGTTGGAACTAAGAAATCCAAAATAATTTAAAATGTGTGGCAAAACATGAAGCTGTGTCCCCGTCTCCAATAATGGGAATAACCCTCGCAGCAGTTGCTGCAACCACGCCATCCATCGAAAACGCCTGAGGGATTCATCCTAAACAACAATTTTAGAGCGTGCAGTTGGTGAGGCGAAAGCTTCTTTTGATTTTGGTCCAATATCAAGACCATCTAATGAGCCTGCTGGAATACCACCTTCGACGGTAGCAGTTCCTGCTTCCGCGTCTGCGGAAAATTTATTGCCAGTGACGAAATCGACAGACAACTGTAACTGAACATTATTTTTCTTTGCCTTATCTGCGAGTTGTTGCACAATTTTTCACCTTCAACATCAAATAGTGAATCACCAATTTCCATGTTATTTAAAACTAAAGGAATGTGAATGTCATTCCTCCCTTAAAAATCATCTCAGTAACCTTATCCAAAAGATTACCGATGGGCTGAATTTTGTCGGCAACTTTTACACTACTCAAAATAGCCAAAAAAGGCGCAGAGGATTATCCAAAGCGGATGAGAAATATTTCAATTCTTTGCTCAGCAAAGGGCCGGCAGCACGTGTTTCAACTCGTTCCCTCATCATTGAACTGTGAGCCCGATGTGCAATACCAAATGCATTATTCAAACCTGAAATACACGATATCTTTTGAATGAATCAAAACCTGAAATACACAAAACTAATTAAAAGTTGAATTCCTTTTCGTAAACACCGTGGTATAATATTATGGACACGTACAATTGATTTTTCATCAGTATCCAATACGTATTTAACGGTTCCCAATGCAACCACAATATGTTGATTACCTTGGATTTGTCTGTCCTTGATTGGCACATTGAAATCCTCTAATGAGCGTGTATCCAAAGCGTGTGAAAAATGTTTCAATAATTTGCCCAGCAAAAGAGCGACATCACGTGGTAATCATTCCCACCATCACTGAACTGTGAGCCCGATGTGCAGCACCAAATGCCACATCATTCACATATAAACATCGCCTAATTTATATAAACTTTCTCTAAATTATTTAACTTTGGTAGGATCCGCTTTTATTTTTTTACCTTGCTCATTAACCCTTTTACCTTTTTCTTCGATATAGAAACGAAGGTTTTCCAATAAAGCAATGGAACCTGGGGCTGGATTGCGACAAACTCAACTTCATTACCAACGCAATCGAGCAAACATTTCACATCACAGTCGAATAGTTTTGTCATGGGCTACTGGTTCCACAGTGCATTTAAGATTTTTATGGTCATCGGGCCGACCTAAATGAGACATCAAAACCTGAAATACACAAAACTAATTAAACATCAAACACTGTGGTAACGTTATTGGACACGTACAATTGATTTTGCATCTTTATCCAACCCATATTAAACGGTTTCCAATGAAGCCACATTACGTAGATTACTTTGTATTTTTCATCGAGTTGTTGAATCACCGAAACAGTACGACATCATCGATTGCAACTGGAAATAAGTAAACACAAATCACAAATTATAAATAATTCTATCACTTTATTATAGGTCACTTTACTGGAGGGTATATATTACTACATTAATCAAACAAAATTTTCTTCCGCGTTAAGTCTTGAATAAAAAAAAACAAAAAAAATTTACATGAGCAAAAACATAATGTTATAAATTTATCAATACAATAAATATAAAACAATATTAATTAAATTTATATGATTATATGATTTCTTACCTGTGATATGTAAACGACAGTGTAAATTATTTTTAATAAATTACTATAATATTTACAAATTACTATAATAATTACCTATATACGCATAATTATTTTATGTCATTAAACATAACACTGAAATTCAATTTTTTTTTGTTAGCCGAACTACTTTGTTCAATTTTTTTTCTAAATGTTGATTACTCTTCTTGCATACACACAAATTTTGCTTCGTGCATACGTCGTTCAACCAACGTTCAACAAATAAAAGGCATCATACCGGAAAATCGTAAAATTCTAAAAGAAAACTACCTTAAAATTAAAAAACAATTTACCAAAATTAATGAAAAATAAACAAAGTTCATGCTCAGGGGAATGAAAATTTAATTTTTTGCCGCAATTACGACATATAGATAAATAAAGTAAAAAAAAAAATATTGAACAGAAAATTTTCATAGCATTCGTATGAAAGTGATTTTTCGTGTTTACGTTTTTTGGGCCTGCATACATTCAAAGGCAATTTGTTGAAAGACGGCCGTATACACATACATAGGCACTGATTTAACATATAAAATATTGTTTATGAAATTTTGCTTTGGTATGAAAGAGAGTTATATATTAAATAGCTAAACTATCTTATCTCTGCTAACATAAATTCCAAAACCCCTATAATAACAGGGTATGTAAATTAATAATTTTAGTTTCATATACATCGCGGTTGTAGGAAAGATCCACATCTTTAATCCTTATCTGTGGTAATAGTATAAGTTCGAGCTTTCATTAAAAGTTAGTGTAGTCTATCATTAGCCACTGGTGAAAAATATTTAAACGATTGTGTGTGTCTAGAGATTGCAACTATGGCATGCGGTACACTATTGAACAGCTCAAGAGGTTGATAATTGGTTCTTATACATATTACATTAGGTGACTTTACTGGTTTCTGGTATCTTAAGCTGGGAGATTAGTTGTTTACCAGCTCTGGTAAAAGTTAGATAGAAAGCGTTCTCTAACACCGGTAATGACGCTAACGTTGGTGGCAGGTTTATAAATTCGGTAGAAGTTTCAACTGTGCTCATACTAGTGATGTTAGGGTAGTATTCTTTGAGAGCAGAAGTAACATCAGCTGGACATCTATACGTTACATTCAAGTATTCAGTCTTTGTTACGAAAGCACTTGCATCGGAGAATTGCATATTGACATGATGTAATCTGTCAATATATGGTATTTGGTTTTTATCACCCAGAAGATATAATTTAGAACATTTACTTTTGATAACCACAAGTCCTATATATCCAGCATGCACCATCATGTACTCATCGATAAAAACTGTATCGTAGGTCCGGTTACCATTTATTAGATACAAGGCAATCGTTTTGTAGTTTAATTTGATGTTATTAAAAACACTGTTTTCGTGCTCGCAACGAGATGTTACCTTTAATTTAATATCAGCAAGTCCTTCTTTTGTAGCACATAGAACAAGATCAGTGCCCAGATTATGGTTGTTTATAATCCAGGTTGATTTACCACATCCAGGTACACCTTGAATATTTGTAATGTCCGGCATATTTATGTTTGTTTTAAGGTAGATATTGTTTAATGAGTTGTAAGTCTGATGATCTAACATAATTACCGTACCCGATGAACAAAAAATATATCTGTTAGGGCTAATAAATGTGTTTGTGTCTTCACACAGTTGCACCAGATTATTCCCATCGAAGCCAAACTGATGTTTTGTGGTCGGTTCTTCAAGATATTGTTTGGTAGCGTTGTCAAACACAAATATGTTTAATTGTTTTAAGGAAGAAGCAGAGAAAGGCAGTAGATTTATGTTCTTAATGTAGTGATCCTTTAAGTGGCTCTTTATTAGGCTGTTTGAGTGTTTCATGTAAAACATTATTTCCATGATTGACTTTTTATAGCTGACTCTGCAGACAACACCTTGTGAGAAGTCGGAGATGTAGATGAAAAATCCGTACTGTTTCCATATGAGAACTTCGAGGGATCACCTGTAATCCAACGGGAAGATAACATTCTCTCATATTGAAGTGACATATTGAAAGAAATATTTAAAATCCATTTGATGTTGTTAAATGGTGAGTTTGTAACATAATCCAACACTGACAAAAGCTTGTTGACATGGTGGCTAACATCCAAGGTAATTATGAAAGGCCCTTTTTTCGCTGTTGCAAGTAGGAGGTTAGAGTTTCTAAAGAGTAGATTAGATCACTGCAATCAGTTTTTGATTGATGAGTAACCACAATAACGTAGTTACCTCCAATTTTATAAACTTTTGTAACTTCATTAACTGATTTAATGTAGAAGTTATGTAGCATAAGTCCATTTCGGGATAAATATTTTTTAAGATTGAATTTTTCCAATTTTTCTCCAAAAGCAACACAAATAAAAATAGACGATTTTATTAAGTGTTTGCCATTTAGCCAGGTTGAAATCTGTGGTTCAGCATGCAGGAATTTTTGAGATGGAATATCTTTAACAAACTCATACCCGTTTATATAATCTTCATGGTGGTTGTTACTTATGCTTCTTGTTAACATAAGCTTAAGTTTAAATGAGGAGATGATTGATTTGTTGTAAGTTGATTTGATGTCAATATCAGTTTGAGTTTCGCAGTGTTTAGATGTGCACTTATTACTCAAGCTTGGAGTCTTTGAGTAGTTTTCAGAAGATGAAAAATAAAATAAGCCTCCATTTGAATCGCACACGGCATCTCTCATTTTGATGGTTTCAACTCTCGCTGTCTTGACGAGGTTTTCATAGCGTGAAAAATTCATCAAGTCAGCATTGACATCATCAACCTCATCCATAGTACGTATATTAAAATCGCCATTGAAGTTACAGGCTGAGTTGCTTGGTTTGGAGGTTTTTAGGTTATTTGGTTGTTGTTTATTGAAATGCGAAAATCCGATTGATTATTTGGAAACTTAAGTTCATTTTCAGGATGGTTGTTGATTGGGCTCCCAAGTCGAGAATTATGGCGCCGTCGTTTCCATTCGAATTCGTTCACCAGTAGTCCAGAAGGCCACAACGTTGAATGTAATGCAGTCAAAAATTGATTTGCTGGCAAACTAACACGGAATGATGTATAGTCATACATATAACTGTTTTCTTGGTTGCGGGAAATTTTGATACACACTGCGTTATCCAGTTTCATTTTAATTTTTAGAAAGTTTTCGAATTTTTCTTTCATCACAGAACTTTCAATTCTACTGACGAAGAGCCATCGTCGGGGTTCTACTGCTTTTATTTCATCAGATGCTGACTGATATGGCTGTTCATGTGTAAGATGTGAGTTTTGGGAAGCTGCAGTTGTGGTTACTGATGGTATAGGCTTTAAATACGGTGAAGGAGAATTAAAGTCAAAAGATGTGGAGTTATATTTAATTTTTAATTGGAATAACTTCCAAAAATCGACACCAAGATATAACTCTTGTTGAAGGTTAGGAGCCAAATGTAATGTAATCAAGTTGGTTTGGCCGGCAAACGTAATAGGGATGTTTACATGTCATAAAATTTGTTCCGTGTTCCCGTTAGCGGTCTTGGTGGAGGAAGGTAGATGACGGAAGTGGACGGTAGGATCTTTAAGGATTCCTTCACAGTTTTTACCGAGTATTGATACATTAGCACCAGTGTCCAACAGACCACAAATTTTGTTTCCTAACAACTCCACTTCGGCATAAAGGCGTCCATCCATTTCATCTGATAGCAGGGATTCTAAAATTTGGGTTTTAAAAGATTTCCTAAGGTTAAAATATTTTAAAGATCGGTTAAGCAGCTTAAATTTACATTTACTGTGCGTGGTATTAGCTGATGAGAATTTTAAAAGACTATACTTGCTACATTCTAGAGCTTTAGGATCAAACGATACCCGCCTTCGGTTTTGTTCTGGATGGTTTGATGCCGAGGTTGGTAACCACGTCCTGAGGCTGGGTTTGATTGAGCTGTTTGCATATTGGGGGTAAGCGTCGTTGGAACGGTCATCCCCTTCTGCACGTTTCCCCAAATCAAACAACAATTGGGGCAGTTTCTTTTGATAACTTCGGGCGTGCCGCAACCAAAACAGAAAATATGCATTACATTTTGGCCACAATCTTTGAAGAAGTGCCCAGTCTGGTGACAGTTCCAACAATGCTTAACCAAATACCTGCCATTTGAAGGTATTTGGTTAAGCGCTTTAGAATTTTGTAAATTTTCATGTGGTGCAAGCGCGTTAACCACTGGGTTAAAAGTGTTTCCCTTTTGGGAATTAGTTGGAGGTGGGTATTCTGTAGCCTTTTGAAAATCAAAATATGGATCTCTCTCTCTCTCTCTCTAGCTTCACATCCCATGAAGGGATTTTGCCGCCCGCACTATGGTCCTCCAGCCGTCTCGGTCCATCGCTCTCGACCTCCAGTTTCGACATCCTAGTGCCTGTAGATCTTGTTCGACGTCGTCACGCCAGCGCAGTCGGGGTCTTTTTCTACGACGCACACCGGCTGGTTGTTGATGTAACACTTTATTGGTCATCCGTTGTTGTGGGGACCTTGCAACGTGGCCGAGCCATCTCACTCAATTGGATTTGATGAATCCGATAATATCGCAATCGGCACCTTTGGGCCGCGCTCATATGCCTAGGAATTCCAGAGAAACACGTTTCTCTGTGCAAATTAACAACGTCTGGGTCTGTATGTAGAATTGTAATCGAAGGAACTGTGTCAGACTCCTTCGAAATAACATCTGGTGTTCGACAGGATGATGCACTCGCGCCCGCCTGTGCTGTTCAATTTAGCGCTTGAGTACGTAGTGAGAAAAAGCAACATCGAAACTTCGCGCTGTATATTTAATAAATCCGGCCAAATTCTTGGATATGCAGATGATATCGTGCTTCTTGGCCGAAGACCTAGCGATATCAAAGACAGTTTCGTGCCGCTCGATCGCTGCGCAAGATGACTTGGTTTGAAGGTGAACAGTAGCAAAACCAAATTTGTATCAACACCCAGGAACATCCCCATGGCAAATCTCGGAATTGGCGACCACAATTTTGATCGCGTTGAAAATTTACCTCGGGTATAGTTATAACATCATCAAATGACATGCAGGCAGAAATAAAAGCCCGAATAGCTGCCGCACATCGAGTTTTCTACGCCCAATCAAAATTATTGCGATCTAGACATCTATCGCAGTCGTGCAAGCTCGCACTTTATAAAGCACTAATAAGACCTGTGCTGGCTTTCGGAAGCGAGAGCTGGACCATGACCACTAATGATTGTAGATTGTTATCAACTTTCGAAAGGAAGGTCATTCGCTCCATCTTTGGTCCAATTAAAGTCGCGAACAATGAATATCGGATTCGCATGAACCACGAGATAAAGCAAAAATATGGATCACGTGGGTAATTAATCGGTAAAGCTGGATAGTTCAAATGAGGTCGCTGGCTTTGATAAGACGTCGGACTTTGCATAGGAGCTGGAAAATGTGGCCCACTTTGATCATGCAATGCTTGCATTTCATGTACATATCTACGAGTTTCACATGTCAGTTCTGGGACAATTCGATTCCTAGACAACGTGTCCTCATAAGCCAGACATTGGCGAACCAACTCATCGAGGGTGGCGAATTGAGTGAGCGCCAGTCGGTCTTTTAACCCTGGTCGCATGTTTTGGGTCAATATAAAAATCAAATTGGAATCCGGCATAGGATTTTCCATTTGCAATGAAGTTGATAACACATCACTATAAAAGTTAATAAACTTTTCGTTGGGTTTTTGTTTTCTAGATTCGAGAACACGCTGTATCTCCAAATCTGTGCGTCTATCTGAAAATCTTTTGATGATCTCAGATTTCAGGAATAACCATTCTACATTTCCGTATCTTTGGATGAAATCCCAGTACCAATCTGCAGCTGGGCAGCAAATTAATACCATTAGTCATCGCTTGATGCTCTAACATGCAAATAAATCGCTTTACTGGAGTTCCATGTGGTGCGCCGTCAAATGATATTGGCCATTTTTCAGGATTTCGTTGTAGAGGTCGAAACACCTGAGGATGATAAATTGGCACTTGACGCGGTGCCATATGGTTTGGAGGATAAGCATTTTGAGGCACAAAATTAATTCCTGTTGGGTTATAGTATGGTGGCATTTGTAATGGTATCTCAAATTTAGGATTATTTGCAATCGTTTGTTTTGGGTTACGTACCATGAGTTGTAGATGATTCGGTATGGGTTCCTGTGCTGGCTGTTTTTGATATAAAATTGGATCACCTTCTTTGGGAATATACAATTGAGATGGTAATATTTCAAGTTCATTACTTTGGGTGTTAGGGTTTTGGATAGTCATTCCGGAAGGAACTGAGAAAGCCTTGCTAACTATCCCTCTTGAAGTAGAGGATAGTTTTCTTATTCCGTTTCGAGATTTGTGTGACCCTGTTGAAGTATCCTCTTCAGATTGTTCGCTACTGCCACTGTTTTGGCTACCGTCATCGGTTATTAGTACTAATGATTCTAAATTCGTCAGCGATTCGTTAATCTCAGCCTGATCTTCACCGTAGTTCTCAAGAAAGTTCGATAATTCATCACATTTTTCAACAAGCTCATACACGTTTGAGGATATGACTTTTGAGTACTGAAGCCTAGTTAAACGGCCCCGTAAATGCAACAATCTAGAATGAAATCTAGCAATATCTTTTTGGTTCAGTTTCTTGTCTATTGTATTTTTAATGTCCAAATGTATTTCTCGAAATTTTAATGATATTTTAGTTATTTCTCGCTTCGGATTTTTCCGAACTGATTCTATAGGTCTATTAGGAGCTAACACCGGATGTTCTCTTTCATCCTGTAATCGTTTCAGAAGCTCGTTTAGTTTATCAAGGGGGTTCTCAGAGATGATATGGCGAACTGCACATTCTAACTCGAATTCATCGTTTGCCTTAAAAATATATTAATATTGTGTTCAGCTTAATATAAATGTATGGAAGTGTAAAGTTAAAACTATTTAAATTAAATTTTAATAATCAAATAAGATAATAATAATTTATAGAATTATAATTTTTAGAACCAAAAACCTAGAACTAGATAAAGAAATGTTCGAGACAGTTGTGTAATATAAAATTCGATATCAATAGATAATTATTCATAAAATTAGAGGCTGATCCAGAGAGAGGCAGAACCAAGTAGTATATGTGCTAATTTTAAATCCGATAATTGTGCTAGGTGGTTGGCGCATGGTGCATGGTCATAAAGGAAGGGTGGGAATGGTTAAAATTACTTATACAGGACTTAAAGTAATATAATAAACTGAACTCAAATTACATTCATAACTATTATAGAATATTAATAGGATAATCAATGATTTCAATTTATTATCAAGTTTATAATTACAACAAAATAATCATATCCATCATTATCAAGTATTCAGAACATAATAATTTTTATGGATGTATCATGGATGTGGATACAATCGAACTGCACAAAATAACACATAGAGAGAAAAAAAAATTGATACGAAAATCAACTAATAGGACAGGAAACTCTATCCTAGAAATGGGCAATCTTTGTTCTAACCATGTTATAAGCTAAATAAAAAAAAAAAATCAGCAATGACTACTTCGAAACATTCAAGGATGTAGTTCATTCAAGCTGACGATATCTAATAATTAAAAATTAAACTAAACTTGAAGAGTTTTCAGGCACGTTTGCCAATACTACACACAGTTTGGGCGCCACTGTAACGAGAGCGATTCGAAGCCAACGACGGAGCGATCTCGATGTCTCAATTTCGCTGGTTTATTTTCACCCTGTTAACAGAAGTATCCATACAGAAATTTCGGGCGATCAGTTAACTCCGGCTAGGACTCAGGGTAGGGGGGTGGGATTTCCGAAATATGTATGGATCAGTTTTAGACCGCAGGACGAAGATTAGGAACTGGGATGAATTATAAGGACCATGACCAACTCACCTCGCCATTTATACCTACTCTCTAGATCATCCTCCAATAATTTCGGCTATTAGTTCGTCATTGTTTAATTATGAATAAAAAGAAGCAAAAATTCAAATTCGGAATTCATAAATTTAATTAAAAAACGTAAATAAACCAAAAACACAAAAAAAATCATAATCAATATATATATATATATATAGATATCATAAAACCTAGCTACCCTACACCTTGCTACTCTAAACTTAACACTAAATATATATTCTACACTACAACTATTTTAATGTCACAAAAATTAACCTACCTAAGTACTATATGAATATCAATGATAATAATTTACAAAAAAAAATGTTTGTTCACCTGATTGTTGAAAATGTTGCGTGATGGTAATGTTGAAGGCTGAATGTGTTGATTGTGAATTTTCATTGATTAATCGCAATGTCCTTCCAATTTTTAAGCGGTGTGTGCTAACTGTACCGACACAAACTCATTTCAACTTGAGCTGACGGATATAATTTAACGTAACACACACAAAACTTTTCCGATTTTTTTTTTTTACTTTAAAGTTTTTGGTTACTTTTTATGTTTATTTAGAATTTCTTATATTTATAGTACATTTAATTTTTTCATAATTACTTTTATTAGTATTATTTTTGCACAAATTATTTTACAAATATTATTATATGTATGCTACAATGCAACTGATGCGACGATATATGCATGTAACTGATTTATTCTGTCGTATTTAGTTAACTTTATTTTATTTGTGATTAGTGATTACGAATAAAAATTGCATCACCCGTTTCAACCACTTATGACAAAATGTCCGGTCGTTTTTTTTTTCTTTTATCAATGTCTAGCAGTTCATTGATCCACTGTATTTGCCATATGAACTTATTAACTGTTACCACAAATCACGACATACACAATTAATAATTTTAATTTACCCGTAACTATATTTAGTCTGTTACACTGCACTCTTAATCACTATTAGATTATTATAGTTGCGGCACTACCTAGAATTTAGGTTTCAACACTATAAGTTTTATTAGGCACTCATTTCTTTAAATAAAATTGTCTCGAAGCACCGTCTTTTACACCATATCAGTATTATAAAATGTCTTTGTATAATTATTATTAGATTATTCACTACTTATTACTAATTATTATTCTAAAATTAACTTTTTAATGAATCAATCTAAAATTCTTTTTGTTTTTTTTTTATTTGAAATTATCTATGGCACGGTTTATAAATTAATTCCGGCCATTTTTGCCTCTTTTCATCTTAAATTGTTATTTCTCACCACACGACTGACCGACCACGTTTCTTTTTTCTTCCCCCTTTCGTCCGCTTACCTCGGCTTTTATCCAAAATTAACTGCTCGCTCGAATGTCCAACATTTCTTCACCCGTTATCCCAACTCTACACAACCAAAATAAGTCAGGGGTATGAAACCAACACTAGTGACGATTTGCAATGCAAATCGTAACAATATATATATATATATATATATATATATATATATATATATATATATATATATATATATATATATATATATATATATATATATATATATATATATATATATATATATATATATATATATATATATATATATATATATATATATATATATATATATATATATATATATATATATATATATATATATATATATATATATATATATATATATATATATATATATATATATATATATATATATATATATATATATATATATATATATATATATATATATATATATATATATATATATATATATATATATATATATATATATATATATATATATATATATATATATATATATATATATATATATATAATATATATATATATATATATATATATATATATATATATATATATATATATATAATATATATATATATATATATATATATATATATATATATATATATATATATATATATATATATATATATATATATATATATATATATATATATATATATATATATATATATATATATATATATATATATATATATATATATATATATATATATATATATATATATATATATATATATATATATATATATATATATATATATATATATATATATATATATATATATATATATATATATATATATATATATATATATATATATATATATATATATATATATATATATATATATATATATATATATATATATATATATATATATATATATATATATATATATATATATATATATATATATATATATATATATATATATATATATATATATATATATATATATATATATATATATATATATATTATATATATATATATATATATATATATATATATATATATATATATATATATATATATATATATATATATATATATATATATATATATATATATATATATATATATATATATATATATATATATATATATATATATATATATATATATATATATATATATATATATATATATATATATATATATATATATATATATATATATATATATATATATATATATATATATATATATATATATATATATATATATATATATATATATATATATATATATATATATATATATATATATATATATATATATATATATATATATATATAATATATATATATATATATATATATATATATATATATATATATATATATATATATATATATATATATATATATATATATATGTACTAACTATTTGGTGGTGCCCAAAGCAATGCAGTCGGAGATCATTCGATCTTGCCACGAGCAAGGTCATTATGGTGTCAAAAAGTCAGAAGAACTAGTGCAGCGAGCATTTTTCGTGCCAAATTTACGAGAGAAGGTTATTGCTGTTATTAAAAACTGCGTTCATTGCATTCATCTAAATCGGAAAATGGGAAAGCAGGATGGTCCACTTAATCCTATTCCGAAGGGGAATTTACCACTGGTCACTTACCATATAGACCACCTGGGTCATTTAACTGAATCGAAGAAGAACTACAAGTACGTTCTGAGCGTTGTAGATGGATTTAGCAAATTCGTTTGGCTGTACCCGACTAAATCACTTACATCGCAAGAGGTGATACAGAAACTGGAAGTCCAGAAGTCTGTATTCGGGAATCCTAAACATACTATTTCGGATAAAGGGACAGCATTCACGTCGACTGAATTTTTACAGTACTGTCAACGGGAGAATATTCAGCACACAACGGTAACTACTGGGACGCATACCGGTAACGGCCAAGTTGAGAGAATCAACGAAATAGTAATACCGGTGCTAGCAAAGCTATCGCGAGATAAGCCAGACGAATGGTATATATATATATATATATATATATATATATATATATATATATATATATATATATATATATATATATATATATATATATATATATATATATATATATATATATATATATATATATATATATATATATATATATATATATATATATATATATATATATATATATATATATATATATATATATATATATATATATATATATATATATATATATATATATGTTTTTTTTAATTTAGTTGACATTCTGCCATTTAAGAATATGGAGCATTTAACAATCGACCAACGCGTTAAAATTATTAAATCTTATTATAAAAATAGTGATTCTGTCGTATCCACATTTCGTGCTTTACGAGCAGATTATGGTCGTCATTATCGTCCTACAAAGCAAACCATATTGAATACAGTGAATAAATTTGAACAAACTGGATCTGTTACTGATATTGTAAGGTCTGTGCATCATCGAAACATTCGCAATGCTGAAAATATCGCTTCTGTAGCTGAAAGTGTGGAAGAAGATCCAAATTTGTCAATTCCTCGTCGAGCTCAACATTTAGGCCTATCTTATGGCTCATTATGGCGCATTTTGCATCTGGATTTGCATCTTCATCCGTATAAAGTCCATTTGAGACAAGAGCTAAACCCTGCTGACCATGGACAACGAAGAACATACGCAAATTGGGTGTTGGAAAAACAGGCCGTCGATGCTGATTTTTCGAACAAAATTTTCTTCAGTGATGAAGCTCATTTTTCGCTTGGTGGATACGTTAATAAGCAAAACTGTAGAATTTGGGGCTCAGAAAATCCACAATTGATTGTAGAGAAGCCATTACACCCGGAAAAAGTCACTGTTTGGTGCGCATTGTGGTCTGGTGGTGTGATTGGGCCGTATTTTTTTGAGAACAACCATGGACGAACCGTTACCGTCAATTCTGAGCGCTATGGCCGCATGTTAACCGATTATTTTTTTACGAAAATCGAAGATTATGATCTTGACGATATGTGGTTGCAGCAGGATGGAGCAACCAGTCACGTAACACGAGCAAATCGAGATCTTTTGCAAGAGAAATTTCCTGGACGTTTGATTTCGCGATTGGCTGATGTCAATTGGCCTCCAAGATCCTGCGATTTAACGCCTTTGGATTTCTTTTTGTGGGGCTACGCGAAAGATCGTGTTTACGCAAACAATCCTCAAACTATTGACGAATAGAAAACTAATATTCGTAAGGTAACGGCCGAGATACCGCCCGAAATGTGCCGAAAAGTCATTGAAAATTACCTCAAAAGAATCAAGGCCTGTAAGAAGTCCCGTGGAGGACATTTGAATGATATCTTGTTTAACTAAAAATGGCAAGGATCAATCTGTAAAATGAAATAAAAATTACAATACATTCCGAATATTTTGTGTGTTTTTTTTAAGTTTACTTTATCATCCTTGAATTGGATAACCCTTTATATATATATATATATATATATATATATATATATATATATATATATATATATATATATATATATATATATATATATATATATATATATATATATATATATACATATATAACAGCATACTTGACGTTTATCTTTGACAGATGTCGGTATATACAGATTTCTCCTTTATCAACCTCGAATTGGATAACCCTGTATATATATATATATATATATATATATATATATATATATATATATATATATATATATATATATATATATATATATATATATATATACAGGGTTATCCAATTCGAGGTTGATAAAGGAGAAATATATATATATATATATATATATATATATATATATATATATATATATATATATATATATATATATATATATATATATATATATATATATATATATATATATATATATATATATATATATATATATATATATATATATATATATATATATATATATATATATATATATATATATATATATATATATATATATATATATATATATATATATATATATATATATATATATATATATATATATATATATATATATATATATATATATATATATATATATATATATATATATATATATATATATATATATATATATATATATTTATATAAAGTGCGATCTTAGCTGTCTAGATCGCAATGATCTTGATTGGGCGTAGAAAACTCGTTGTCCGGCAGCGATTCGGGCTTTTATATCTGCCTGCATTTCATTCAGTGATGTTATAACTGACCCGAGGTATTTAAAGTTTTCGACCCCATCAAAATTGTGGTCGCCAATTCCGAGATTTGCCATAGAGATGTTCCTAGGTGTTGCTAAATATTTGGTTTTACTGCTGTTCACCTTCAAACCAAGTCTTCTTGCGCAGCGATCGAGCGATATAAAAATGTCTTTGATATCGCTAGGTCTTCGGCCAAAAAGCACGATATCATCTGCATATCCAAGAATTTGGCCGGATTTATTGAATATACAGCGCGAAGTTTCGATGTTGCTTTTCCTCACTACGTACTCAAGCGCAAAGTTCCTTAAATAACGATTCTACATACAGACCCAGACGTTGTAAATTTACACAGAGATACGAGTTTCTCTGGAATACCTATAGGCATATGAGCGCGGCCCATAGGTTGTCGCGGTTTATACTGTCATATGCCTGTCGGAAATCTATATATAATTGATGTATGGTTATATTGTACTCCCAACATTTTTCCAAGATCATCCTCATGGTGAAACACTGGTCAGTGGTTGATCGGTTGGGTCGAAAACCACACTGATAGTCGCCAATGATGTTTTCGGCGAAAGGGATGAGTCTGACAAGTACAACATTAGCCAACACTTTGTAAGCAGCGTTCAATAGAGCTATGCCACGATAGTTTTCACATTTAAGACGGTCACCTTTTTTATGCAACGGACATATGTGCGCCGTCTTCCAATTCTCAGGCAGCTCTTCTTGGTCCCAAATAGAGACGATGAGATCATATAGATTTGTTGCCAGAGTAGCACCTCCGAGTTGAATCATTTTCTGCGGGGATTCCGTCGAGACCAGGTGCCTTTCCGTTTTTCAATCGACTAATAGCTTCGTCTACTTCCTCTACTGTGGGATATTCGACAAAGACCTGATCACCTGGAGAAGCTATTGCTCTAGGGGGTCACGTCGTCATTCCGATTTAGCAGATTTTGAAGGTAGGTTTGCTATACTGAGAGAACATCAGCCACGTTTGTTCTCAACCCTCCATTCCCGTCTTTGATGGCTGTACTTCTTGGGTGGAAGTCTTTAGTGCGATTCCTGGCGTTGGCAAAACAGTCCCTTGAGTTTCCTAGTTTCGCTTGGAAGCTGATGTTTTCGATGCATAATCTCATATGTTCGCGCTTCTTTTGTCGAAGGTTGTGGCTAGAGTGCTTCTAGTGTTACGAGCCAACCATTTTTCACGAAGCGTTCAATATTCCATCGAAAAGTCTTTTGTGCTTATCTGTTAAACGTAGATAACAGTTTGCACTTATATTTAAATATGACAAGCATATGATGGCTGTCCATGTCTGCACCTCTGTAAAATCTAACGTCAGATATGCTGGTGGAGTGACTCTTAGACACCATGACGTGATCGATTTGGTTTTCCGTTCTTCCATCATTCGATCTCCACGTTACTTTATGGATTCTATGTGGGAAAAACGTACTTGATACAACTAAGTTGTACGTTATTGCCAGGTCGGTGACGCGTTGGCCGTTGTTATTACTAGTTATGTGCAGGCTGTTAGGACCGATGTGCGATGTATTTTCTGCACTCCTACCGATTTTTGCATTAAAGTCGCCCACGATGATTTTAATGTCGTGGTGCGGTATGTTATTGATGACTTCCTCCAGCTCGACAAAGAAATGATCTTTGATGTCATCCGATTTATCTTCGGTGGGTGCATGTGTGATGTTAAATATCTTAGTGCGAAGTCTGACCCTGCATATCCGCATGTTGATAGGGCGGAATTTGATGATATGATGCTTCACGTGCCGATGGATGAGGAAGCCAACTCCAAATTCACCTCCGTTCTGATGGCCGCTGTAATGAAAAGTGTAACCATTGGTGGTGTCATGGATCCCACTCCCAGACATCTAAAATTAATTACACGTTGCTAATTTGTTTATTAACTGCTTTACATACATATAAGCGAATTAATATTTATTAATTAATTCGCTTACCTTTACTCGATTAAATCCAATACTCGATTAAATTAAATTTACAATACACGTCACGTACATAGTTCAACTCTTTCCAAATTACATATCACTAACTTAAACAAAAACTGAAAATCAAACGGATTTTTTTACGATTAGGTATATGTTATTTGTTTTTTATGGGATTTTTTTTTTTTTTTTTTGCTTTCTTGGTTTGGCTTGGTCGACTAAACCACATCACCAATGTTTTGAATACGAAGACATTATTATGTCTGTTCTTTTATCAACTTTTGTTCTGCTTATTCTGCTTAGAGTATTTTCTAAGTAGCGATGTTTCTTTATTGTCTTGTGTTGTGCACCGTTTGTAGATTACACTTATCTTTGTGTATACTTATTATGCTATTTTGTTATGCTTCATCCTTATTTTTTATTGCGATAATACTTTTCTGTTAAATATGTCCCTTGTCCTGTCTTTATTTCTTATATACTGATTTCCCCTTCCCTTAGGAAATTATAGATCTCGATATATTCATCGATGTTCTCTTCCGCTAGTATCTTGTGCAGGTCTTTCTCAGCGAATATTTTATATGTGCTTCTCAAATCATCGAATTTTACGCAGTTTATTATACTATGCCTTGCGTCTTCTCTTGTCCCGCACACGTCGCATCTTTCATCGTCAATCTTTTTAATTAGCTTTAAATAATTGGCGTCGAATGTATGGTTGGTTCTCAGCCTCGTCAAGGTCTTCACAAGTCCCGCCTTTAGCCCCCTTTTGTGGAACAAGGGTTTGTCTTTCACTATTCCATGCGTGTTTTCCCTGTGTTGCTTTCCTTTGTTAATTGTTTCTTCTTAAAATCTAACTCTCCATGCTTCGTACGATCTTTTCTTGCAGCATCTAATGGCTTCTTCTACGGATATGAGTGTGTTATATATTCTGTTCGATTTGGCCCCATTTTTCGCCGCCCTGTCAGCTTCCTCGTTTCCTCGTATGCCACAATGGCTTGGGATCCAGACAATCCTTGTTTTTATCCTGTTTCGTGTTGTGGTATTATAAATTTTTGTTTCATAATACCTCATGTGCTCTGATCCGTTTTGTAGTGCTTTGCACGTGCTTAGTGATTCCGTGAGGATTACTTAGTCTGCCATTTCGCAAATTGTTGCCGTGTTAATCGCGACATAGATGGTTGTGGCTTCCAGTGCTTTGATTGAAACGTCCTCCATGATTCTATAACTTATTGTTTCTTCTGCAAATTCATTATATACTACTATACCTTTTTTTCCATCTATGATGGAACCGTCACGCCTTGTTCTTGTTTCTATATTTGCTGATGAATTCCTTTGTGGTTGCTTCTTGTCGTTTGGTGTTGAGATCCGTCTTATTCTTGAGTTTTTCGTGCAGTTGAATGTCTATTATCAAGTATTTGTTGTCATCTCCCGGTTGGTTCTTCTTTGGATTTTTCCTTTTAGGTATTTTCTTCAGAATATCTTGCCATCTCTCTACTGTCGCCAGTAGGTTTTTCGGGGCTTTTTTCTTCCATATGTTTTTTCCTACTTCATCATTTTGGTATAGTTTCCTGGCTATGTAGTTGAACTTGTATGTATCTGCCTTGAGGTCAATAGGGATGTCTCCTGCCTCCGCGATTATAGCTGTGATTGGGGTGCTACTCGTCAGCCCCAAGCTTACTGTCATGCTCATATTTACGACTTTTTGTATTTTCTTCTCCATTGTTCCGCCTTTCACTATTGTAGCACTATATCTTATCCTGCTTTCTATGAGGCTCTTGTGCAGGTTTAATAATGTTGATGGGTGCGCCCCCCCCCCTTCTTATTGGCTGCGATTTTCATTAGGTTGATGGCTGCCATACAGTCTAGTTTTAGCGTATTTACATATTGCCTATTTAAGTTTATTTTCGAGTCTATCGTGTATCCAAGGATTTTCATCTCTTTTACCTCTTTTATTTCGATGTTATTTATCTTTATCTTGCTGATCTGGTCACTTCTCTTTCCTCCGATTCGCATGAAATTGGTTTTCTTTTCATTTATGTTTAGTTTCAAATTCTCCATCTTTTTCTGGAATTCCTCCAAACCCTTGTTCGCTCGTTCTATTGTTTCTGAGTTATTTGAGCCTCGCGCCATGATCACAAAATCGTCTGCGTATTGTAATATTTCTAATTCCTCTGTGGCATTTTCATGTAGCTCGCTTGTGTATATATTAAATAAGTCCGGACTAAGAGGTTCTCCCTGCGGTAGTCCCTGGCTGCTTGTCCTTTCGATTTTTCTATCCCCTAATTGGAATATCGTTCTCCTGTCCCTTAGAGAATTGTATATCCAGCTTACATATTCCGATGGTATGTTTTTTCTGCCCAGTATTTCTACCAATTTGTCCGTGTTAACGTTATCAAACGTCTTTTGCATGTCAAGTGAGATTAATATTGTTATTTTCCTTTCCACTTTGTTTTTTTCTAGTTTTGTGATGATTTTGTTTATCATGTCAATTGTGGACCGATTCATTCTAAATCCGAAAGAGTTTTCCGGGATTAGTCTCATCTCATCTGCCATCTTGTTCATCTTTGCTTTTATCATCTTACTAGTAATTTTTACTTACTATGTTCTTGTCCATGAATTTTGTGATGTTTTACTCGTTGTTGCATATATTTATACTCTCTTTCTTATTGGATTTGAAGGCATTGAATTTATTCCAGACTTCTTTTGTCGTCATGTTTGGATTAATGCTGTCTATAAGTTGTCTTCAACTCCTCTTTTTTCGTATATAATTTCTCTTTTAAGCTTTCCCGTAGCCTTTTTTAATTCCATCTCAGCGTATATATTGGTTCTGTGTCGGTTGAAAATTTTTAGTTTTTCCCTCTTAATCTTCCACAAGGTTTCAATTTTGGTATTCCACCACTTTTTATACGAATGGATCGGGTTGTAAAAGCATTCTTCGGAGTATTTTTCAATCGTGTTGCTCAATGCACTTTCGTATTCTTCCACGTTGTTAAATCTTTCTAGCTGGTATCTCTCTACCTCCTGTAGCACTTTAACGTCGTCAGTTCTTCGAATCTTGATCTGACTGCTCATCTTCGTATCGTTGACTTTTATTAATATAGGTAGATGGTCGGTGCTTCCTATTTTAGTTAAGTCTATCCTCCATTCCGTTTTATGAGTTAGGTCCATCGAGCACAGCGATATGTCTATCGCCGATTTCTTTCCCTTCGCATTCAGCCATGTGTTGTCACCGTTGTTTAGCATCACGAACTGTTAACTGTTTATTGCTTCCGCCATTCTCCTTCCTCTACTACCCGTCATGCAACCCGGGTCCCATAAGGGATGGTGCACGTTTATGTCACCCAAAATTAACGTGTTTTTTTTATTATCGTTTTGGCGTATCAGATTTCTCCACTTATCGATTATCAGTCTGTTGCTTATGTTTGGTGGAATGTATATGTTTCTAACAATATGCTCATTTCCTTCTTGGTCTATCAGTACCGCTTTTATTGTCTCTAAAGGCTTGTAACCATTTTCTTTTTTAATCTCCATAACGTTCAACCTTTTACTGATAACTATCCCCACGCCACCATAATTGTCCTCTCTGTTGTTCGTATAAGTATTATATCCATTTATCTTTATTACTTCTTTGTCGTTTGTCCATGTTTCAGCGAGGCAGGCCACGTCTATATAGTTGCTAGTCCTGAATTTGACTAGTTCGTCCTTGTTTGTTTTAAAACTTCTTATGTTAATCTGAGTTATGCTCAGCCTGCCCCGTGAGTCCGCCATCATTGTATTTTTTGTAATTTTTGACAATCAGCTTGTTCATATTTACTAGTTGGTCAATTATCTCCGCCAAAATCAAATCATTTCCTGGTTCATTCGGCTTTGCCTTGAGGCATCCTTGAGTAGTAGCCTGAATTGTGCGATTTAGCTTGCTGATTTCGATCATGTTTAATGTGCATATTTTACTCTCCAAGGCTTTGTTTTCTGCTATTCTTTTCTCTTCGGAAGTTCTAATCGTCTCTCGCAATTTTTCCAGTTCGTTTTGCATTTCCAACATCTGTTTTCCTTGTAAACTAGAGAACTCTTCCTCATTTAGTTTGAAATCCTGGGGTATTATTCTGCTTCTTGCCTCGTTGTACGACATTTTTTTGTGATCATCAGCTGTTTGATCTTTTTCTGGTTTTGGAATTCCACACAGATGCTGTGAAAGGTTGTATGCTGTTATGTATAGTAGCATTTCTGGTCATTGCCGCAGTTCGTGTTTTCATGGTCGGGTTCTGCGCAATTGTTGCATCTTCCCTTTCTCCTACAATATTTGGCTATATGCCCGTAAATGAGCCATTTTTTGCAAATAATGGGTTGCGGTATATAATATGCTACCCGTCTTCTGACCTCGTAGATCGCTATCTCCGTAGGTTGGGAGCTTGCTCTAAAAATTATCTTAATCGCCTGCGTTGGTTCGGTTTTTTGTTCCTGTCTGTTCCATCTCGAAATCCGTTCTAACTTAATAACCTTAGCGTTTGCTTTTATATTTTCTTTCATCCTTTCTAGATCCGCATTAATTTGAATTCTATCAATGTACCCAATCGATTCTAGCATATAATTCGGTATATACGCGTTATACATGTGTAGCCTTCTTAAGTCAGTACTGTTAAGGATCCTATTAGCGGTGTCCATCTCTCGAGTTTGGACCTTCACCCTATTTTTGCCCAGTTACCGCACATAAATAATGGCTCCAAAATTCAACGCATTGAGTCTTTCCGCGATTTCAAGATCATCTATTCCCTTTTTCTCTATTATTAGGGTGAATGGGCCTCTGTCCCCTGGAGCGTAGCGATTATTTCTAAATTTGTCGAATTCCTCCTTATTTTTATTTATATTGTTCGAGTTTGGTAATTCTTTGTTATTATCGTTTCCTATGGGTGATTGTATGTGTTTATTTATGACCGTCTTGTTATTGAGCCGTTGTTATTGAGTTCCAATTTTGTTGTTTCAATCGTTTCCGCTTGTGACTGGATGTTCCGGTTCATATCGTTCGTGTTTTGCTTTTGTGAATTCGTATTACTCTCGAATCTATTAAAATTTCCATCATCTTCCGACATCGATTCTTCACTTGAGGATTTCTTCTCCTTATATCTGTTTCCTAACATGTTTGAAGTGTTATTTTTGTTTGCACTTTCTTTTATTTTGATTTTTAATGTGTAAACATCTTTACGCGCGCCTACCAAATTTTTTTTGTATTAGAGTAAACTTGTAAATGAAACGAACGGAAATGACGTATACCTACTTCGTTTGAAAAAAAGCAAGAAACTCAACAAAAACAATTTTACTATACATGGCATGCTTTTATGTATATGTATAATAGTAGGGAAAATGAAAAAATTAATTTAATGAATGAAATAGAAACCATCGACATTTCCATCTATCAGAAAAATCAAAAAAAATTACGATACGAAATACGAATTACGATTACGTAATTGCATACTCATACGATTAAAAACACAGTCAACAACTGCTGTATATTGCTGTATATCACGAGTGACGAGTCTCTAGGCGCTGTTCATCACGCCGGCTATTCTACTGAATGGGGTTATAATGACATCTCGTTTTTAACATTGAACTGCCAGAGTCTCATGTCACAGTCACGCAGGTATGCTCAATTCATTTGGTTTTCGAGACCTGGCTGCGCAATGACGAACTTGTTAATATTCCTACGTTTGAATGCTGTTTTCAGTTCAATAGAGATGGTCAGTGGGCTGCCGGAGTAGCAATTCCGTCAAAAGATCCATAAAATGAGCATAGTGGACGCAAATAATTTGCCGTACTTTTTCAAAACCAATATTGACGTAACAAATGGACTGGCGAATGGAACTATGGGCTATCTAAAGTATATCGAATGCATAGGCATCCTAACCAGGACAACGAGAACGATGAAAACGTCGACAGTAAAAAATGTCAAACGACTCTGGATGGATTTTGGTTCAAATTCACAAGTTGGTAAGAAGGTCAGGTGGCTTGAAGCTGGATGGGCGCAGAAAATGAATATCGACCGATGTTTGGTGCCCATTTCTAGAAAAAGCTCAACTATTAATCGAAACAACAATTAATGTTAAGCATAAACAACAATTAATGTAAAGCGTCGTACCTTCATGTGCCACCACAATTCATGCATCACAGGGTGGTACCTATAACGAGATAGTCAGTATATACTCTTACGATAAAAGACACAGTTAATAAATTGTGTATATTGCTTTAGCACGAGCAACGAGTCTCGAAGGACTGTTCATCACGTCGGCTATCGATGATCATGTCGTCTACCATGGACGTAAAAATGGGACCTCAATGAGTCTTCTTCAAAATTAGCTATCGCGCCTCACCACAAATCCGCTTTATCCGTTGTAATGGCGAAATTTGCACGAGATAATAATGACGTCTGTTTTTTACCATTGAACTGTCAGAGTCTTAGGCCATACACATCACCTCGATCTAACTGACACAGTCACGCAAGGATGCTATATTTTCTTGCTTTTCCAGATCTCCGTTCAGTTCAAGAGAGACGGTGAGTGAGCTGCCGGAGTCACAATATATAAAAATTCAAATAGAATACTCATACCATACAGTCACCTCGCATAAAGAAATCATCGTTGGACAAACAATTGGTATGAGCGTAACAACACAACTCATTGATGATATATATACGGCTGAACTTCAGCTTCTCAATGGGAATAAGATGCTTTCTGTAGTTGTATTAACCTCGCCGAATAAATCTTTCGAAGACATAATGAAGTTCATACATTTCGTCCTTGCCCCATATCCTAAAGAATTTCAAAAATTCTCCAAGGACACTATCATCTTTTGCCGGTGATTATGAGCGGGGATTTCAATATTAATGTTGCTGTTCCTCAAGCTGAACCACTTATAAACTTCCTGCGAGACGAATTCGATTTGCACATGAACTCAGATCGAAACATATTTACTACTAGATATGGGACGACCATATTGTGCAGTTTTTCAATGAGAATTTTTAAAGTTAGAGTCGACAGTATATAATATATCTTATTTTAGCTACCAAAATCCAATTGCGTCGATTATACCGAAAGAGTAATAGACCAATTTAACGATAATAAACAAATGAAAAACTCTGGTTAGTAAAATTACATTCCTTCTTCCTTCAAAGTAAACTGTACCCACGTACTATACACACGCCATGTTTACACATCTCCTTGAGAGTACTAATGGACTCACTCATTTTTTTTTTTATCCATTTGTGTCACGTTTTGTGTTTTTAGCATTTTCCTTTTGACACCATGTTTTTTCGAACCTCGATATTACGTATAACGATCAACTTTAAAGCCCAATAAACTTACGTTATTCTACATTTAACTTCTTTATAACGAACATCGAAAATCAAATAAGCAGATTGAGAGATAAAAAACGTTGAGAATAAAAAACGTTTATGTGCATATAAAGCATAAAGCAAAACGTGTAAAATATGTACTTACATTATATGCACTAAAATTGTATATAATCTATTTTAGTTTTGTAGAGGACAATCGGGCAACAAAATATTGTTTACAAATAGTATTCACGAGTTTTTTTAATTAATTTACCCACAAATCCCATAAAAAGCAATGCAATTGCGATCGTGTTATCAAACGAATCGGACGTGTAAAGTTTGTGTTTATTGTGTAATTGAGGTGCATCAGTGTAATTTTAGTGTGTTAAATTGTATAAACTAAATACATACTTAAATATAAGAAACTATTAAATAAGATAGTAAAGGAGAAAAAGTGCGCATATAATTTTAACCGCGAGGCGGAAAACGCAAAGGCGTCCACGTTGGGAACACGGCGTCTACACTATGCAAATTTGCTGATATTTTCTCTCATGAAATTTTATGTATGTGTGTGTATTTTTCAATGTATTGATAAATATTTGTTAAAAAATTATCATTAACTGGGCATTTTACTCTCATGATAATTTTCTTCAATTGTCAAATAAAATTCGGTGACTGCCAAAAAATTTATAAAAAATATATAAACTTTATATTTATATATATTACATTTAAATTTAAGTTTTTTAAACTCGTGCAGCAAAAGACACAATGGATAGACGGCATAAAGCAATCAAAAAACTATTAATCCTAAAAAAAATTGAGGATTTGGAAAAAAAAGAAAAATCCGAACATCTAAAACGGGCCTTTTGGGTTAACCCATATTTAGCCAAGCGTTGTTCGGAATCTCATGACGAAAAACTATTGCACAGCTTATTGTGGGGACAAAAAGATTCGTTTAAAAATTTCTTAAGATTGTCTTATGAACAATTTAACGAAATATTGATATTAGTAAGTATTATATTACCACATTACAAAATTTGTAAACATTTAAAGTTATATTTAAAAAAATATATTTTAGGTACGACATGAAATTGAGAAAAAAAAACACCACATTTCGGCAAGCAGTGAGCGCCCAGACTCGACTGGCTGTAACTCTTAGATATCTAGCAACGGGAGATTCCTATCATTCATTAGAGTATCTAGCTAAAGTATCACGGAAGACAATATCTGAATTTGTTCCAGAGGTTCTAACCGCATTATACATAAAACTACAACCAGAATATTTAAAAGTAAGTATAATGTTTTATTTCAGTTGGCTTACAAAATAAGTATACTATACTGTACATAATTCTTAAAAACAAATAACTAAAAAACTATAATCACAATAGTTCATAAAATTCATTTATCACAATAACAAAAACTAATTTATAGAAAAATTCAGGGTAAAAAAAATATAAATAAAAAATTTAATTAAAATAATCATCGCCTTCGTAATCTACGATTTCTGACATAACCATTGCATCCTTCAATAATGAGGATTTAGCATGTTCAATTGTTATATCTTCTAATATTTTAATTCTTTTAGTTTCTGGGATACTAAAAGTGGTTGTTGTGTTTGTTTCCGGATTAAAAGGAATAGATTTTGAAGATGATGATGATGAAGTTGAGGTCAGCGGTGTTCGATTTATTCTATTGGTTGTTATGTTTGTTTCCGGATTAAAAGGAATAGATTTTGAAGATGACGATGATGAAGTTGAGGTCAGCGGTGTTCGATTTATTTTATTGGTTGTTATGATCGATTTAAAATTGGAAATTAGTGGTGACATGCTGGAAAATCCGGTTAAATTGAAATCTGGCGAATATTCTTGTTTGTTTTTTAATATATTGATTGGAGTGGAAGTCGATGGTCTTGTAACATTGGTTGAATTAGAAGAGGATGTTTGAATATTTTTAAAACATGAATTTGAAGTGGGTGGTGAATATTGATAATTATATGTGGGTGGCTCATCGAAATCAAATGGGCTAAAACGTTGTGTATTGCTGTGGTGGTCTTCTGAGTTGCTTGAATTCAATTGATGCTGGGAACATGTGTTACAATAAGTTTTTTTTGCGTTAGCTTCAGTTCTTAAAAGTGAGGTAATTTTATTGCCAATTAAGTTTTGTATTTCCTGCATACAGCTGAATGCTTCTGCAACGTCCAGCTCATGAATTTTTTCCAATTGAAGTGCAACCGTTTGTGCAAATGTTTCGAATATGTTCGATGGGGCTATTTGTTTCAAATCGGCAATTGCTGCTTCATATTTATCAAGTTTTTTGTTTTTTACTTTTGTTTGTTTTTTGCTTGAATGTGATTCTTTATCAGCAAACAATTCTACGGCTTCTTTGCCACTTCATTTCCAATCTAAACAAAATAAATATAAATAATTATTAACTATATTAATTGAAACATTATAAATAATCAAAGACATATTATTTTAGATTAACAACACTGAAGCTGGATGGTATGAAATTATACAAGATTTTTGGAAGATTTGGAATTTCCCGCACACCCTGGGTGCTATTGACGGGAAACATATCAGGATTATCAAACCACCTAATTCTGGATCAGATTATTTTAATTTTAAGGGATATCATAGCATAGTCTTATTGGCTATCGTAGATGCACATTCAAGATTTTTATTAATTGATGTTGGTTCTAACGGGAGAGGTTCTGATAACACAATATATGAAAATACAAACTTTTTTAAAAAAATTGATCAATTAAACATCCCACCACAAAATTATTTGGAAGGTGAAACAATGCCGGTGCATAACTTTTTTATCGGTGATGATGCATTTAAGTTAGATCGGCATATGATGAAACCATACAGCAGATCACAAACATTAAGTACTAAACAAAAAGTATTCAATTACCGGTTATCCCGAGCGAGATTAACCGTGGAATGCGCATTTGGTAGATTAGCGTTGCGGTTTAGGATCTTCCACAGGCCAATGGATATAAAACTAGAAACAGTTGACATGATTGTCAAAGTTTGTTGTGTACTTCACAATTATTTGACGAAACCGATTAAGCCAAAAGAAGATTGCGATGATTTACAACCAACCAGTTTACCGTACACTTTTTCTAGCAGAGTACTTCAAAATGAACCAATAACAAGCTCTACCATGGTAGTGGATCAAATGCGGAACACTATTGCCAATTTTTGTATCGGGAAGGGAGACGTACCTTTTCAGTGGCAAAAAATTTCGTGAATAAAATTATTATTCATTTTAAAATGTAGATTTGATTTGAATTTAAAATAAAATTACTTACATCACTGTAACCCGTTTCAGTTGTTTCGTTCTCCTCTTCATCAAAATTTCCTGTGGATTTTCGTAAGACAATCACCTCGTCTAAAAATTTTAGTTCATCAAACAAATACCATATGGTTTTGTCTCCATCAACACCATTACCGGATTTATTTTGTTTATTTAATTTTTTTTTTCAGCCACATATGTGCTTCGTAAATTTCTAATTTTGTTTTATCAATTCAACATCTATGTTTAATTCATTACTAATTTTTTGGAACGCATCAATTTTCAAATCCATTCTTTTATATTGTTTACAGCTTATTTTCCATAAGCATTCGTAATTTCTGTACATATTAATTAATTTTACGGTATTTTCAGTATTAAATGCCATTAAATTTTTTTTTGTTTTATTCAACTATAAACCTACGTCTCAACAGTAGGAAAAAAATGAAAGACATAACCTTAAAAGTGCATTTTAATTTGACATTTCGTACAAATTTCATGATAATTTTTTCGTGAAATAGCCTCCTGATAATTTGCTGAGAATTGCAAAATCTGTATAATATACTTACACATACATTGATAAATTTAATTTCATGAGATAAAATATCAGCAAATTTGCATAGTGTAGACGGCGTGTTAGTCACGAATGCGTCCAACGTGGACGCCTTTGCGTTTTCCACCTCGCGGTTAAAATTATATGCGCACTTTTTCTCCTTTACTATCTTATTTAATAGTTTCTTATATTTAAGTATGTATTTAGTTTATACAATTTAACACACTAAAATTACACTGATGCACCTCAATTACACAATAAACACAAACTTTACACGTCCGATTCGTTTGATAACACGATCGCAATTGCATTGCTTTTTATGGGATTTGTGGGTAAATTAATTAAAAAAACTCGTGAATACTATTTGTAAACAATATTTTGTTGCCCGATTGTCCTCTACAAAACTAAAATAGATTATATACAATTTTAGTGCATATAATGTAAGTACATATTTTACACGTTTTGCTTTATGCTTTATATGCACATAAACGTTTTTTATTCTCAACGTTTTTTATCTCTCAATCTGCTTATTTGATTTTCGATGTTCGTTATAAAGAAGTTAAATGTAGAATAACGTAAGTTTATTGGGCTTTAAAGTTGATCGTTATACGTAATATCGAGGTTCGAAAAAACATGGTGTCAAAAGGAAAATGCTAAAAACACAAAACGTGACACAAATGGATAAAAAAAAATCAAAATAAAAGAAAGTGCAAACAAAAATAACACTTCAAACATGTTAGGAAACAGATATAAGGAGAAGAAATCCTCAAGTGAAGAATCGATGTCGGAAGATGATGGAAATTTTAATAGATTCGAGAGTAATACGAATTCACAAAAGCAAAACACGAACGATATGAACCGGAACATCCAGTCACAAGCGGAAACGATTGAAACAACAAAATTGGAACTCAATAACAAGAAGGTCATAAATAAACACATACAATCACCCATAGGAAACGATAATAACAAAGAAGGACCAAACTCGAACAATATAAATAAAAATAAGGAGGAATTCGACAAATTTAGAAATAATCGCTACGCTCCAGGGGACAGAGGCCCATTCACCCTAATAATAGAGAAAAAGGGAATAGATGATCTTGAAATCGCAGAAAGACTCAATGCGTTGAATTTTGGAGCCATTATTTATGTGCGGCAACTGGGCAAAAATAGGGTGAAGGTCCAAACTCGAGAGATGGACACCGCTAATAGGATCCTTAATAGTACTGACTTAAGAAGGCTATACACATGTATAACGCGTATATACCGAATTATATGCTAGAATCGATTGGGTACATTAATAGAATTCAAATTAATGCGGATCTAGAAAGGATGAAAGAAAATATAAAAGCAAATGCTAAGGTTATTAAGTTAGAACGGATTTCGAGATGGAACAGACAGGAACAAAAAGCCGAACCAACGCAGGCGATTAAGATAATTTTTAGAGCAAGCTCCCTACCTACGGAGATAGCGATCTACGAGGTCAGAAGACGGGTAGCATATTATATACCGCGACCCATTATTTGCAAAAAATGTCTCATTTACGGGCATATAGCCAAATATTGTAGGGGAAAGGGAAGATGCAACAATTGCGCAGAACCCGACCATGAAAACACGAACTGCGGCAATGACCAGAAATGCTACTATACATAACAGCATACAACCTTTCACAGCATCTGTGTGGAATTCCAAAACCAGAAAAAGATCAAACAGCTGATGATCACAAAAAATGTCGTACAACGAGGCAAGAAGCAGAATAATACCCCAGGATTTCAAACTAAATGAGGAAGAGTTCTCTAGTTTACAAGGAAAACAGATGTTGGAAATGCAAAACGAACTGGAAAAATTGCGAGAGACGATTAGAACTTCCGAAGAGAAAAGAATAGCAGAAAACAAAGCCTTGGAGAGTAAAATATGCACATGAAACATGATCGAAATCAGCAAGCTAAATCGCACAATTCAGGCTACTACTCAAGGATGCCTCAAGGCAAAGCCGAATGAACCAGGAAATGATTTGATTTTGGCGGAGATAATTGACCAACTAGTAAATATGAACAAGCTGATTGTCAAAAATTACAAAAGATACAATGATGGGGGACTCACGGGGCAGGCTGAGCATAACTCAGATTAACATAAGAAGTTTTAAAACAAACAAGGACGAACTAGTCAAATTCAGGACTAGCAACTATATAGACGTGGCCTGCCTCGCTGAAACATGGACAAACGACAAAGAAGTAATAAAGATAAATGGATATAATACTTATACGAACAACAGAGAGGACAATTATGGTGGCGTGGGGATAGTTATCAGTAAAAGGTTGAATGTTAAGGAGATTAAAAAATAAAATGATTACAAGCCTATAGAGACAATAAAAGCGGTACTGATAGACCAAGAAGGAAATGAGCATATTGTTAGAAACATATACATTCCACCAACCATAAGCAACAGACTGATAATCGATAAGTGGAGAAATCTGATACGTCAAAACGATAATAAAAAAACACGTTAATTTTGGGTGACATAAACGCGCACCATCCCTTATGGGACCCGGGTTGCATGACGGGTAGTAGAGGAAGGAGAATGGCGGAAGCAATAAACAGTTAACAGTTCGTGATGCTAAACAACGGTGACAGCACATGGCTGAATGCGAAGGGAAAGAAATTGGCGATAGACATATCGCTGTGCTCGATGGACCTAACTCATAAAACGGAATGGAGGATAGACTTAACTAAAATAGGAAGCACCGACCATCTACCTATATTAATAAAAGTCAACGATACGAAGATGAGCAGTCAGATCAAGATTCGAAGAACTGGCGACGTTAAAGTGCTACAGGATATAGAGAGATACCAGCTAGAAAGATTTAACAACGTGGAAGAATACGAAAGTGCATTGAGCAACACGATTGAAAAATACTCCGAAGAATGCTTTTACAACCCGATCCATTCGTATAAAAAGTGGTGGAATACCAAAATTGAAACCTTGTGGAAGATGAAGAGGGAAAAACTAAAAATTTTCAACCAACACAGAACCAATATATACGCTGAGATGGAATTAAAAAAGGCTACGGGAAAGCTTAAAAGAGAAATTATATACGAAAAAAAGAGGAGTTGAAGACAACTTATAGACAGCATTAATCCAAACATGACGACAAAAGAAGTCTGGAATAAATTCAACGCCTTCAAATCCAATAAGAAAGAGAGTATAAATATATTCACCAACGAGTAAAACATCACAAAATTCATGGACAAGAACATAGTAAGTGATAGAATAACGAGCCTAATCAATCTGGCAGAAAGCTGTGTTACCGAACAATGAATTCAAGTTAGAGGAGATAAAAGAGCTGATCCGTCACTTCAAAAACTCCGCTCCGGGTATGAATAAAATATCTTACAAGCTATTAAAAACAATCATACCATCTCATATCGAAAAATTACTAGAATTGATAAACAAACAATGGGAAGCTCAAATATATCCAGACAGATAGAAAACAATAAAAATCGCGTCAATTCCTAAACCAAATAAAGATAACAAACAGATAGAGAGCTATAGAGATATTCACCTATACCAGACGATGGCAAAAATTACCAATAAGATGATAAAAGCAAGGATGAACAAGATGGCAGATGAGATGAGACTAATCCCGGAAAACTCTTTCGGATTTAGAATGAATCGGTCCACAATTGACATGATAAACAAAATCATCACAAAACTAGAAAAAAACAAAGTGGAAAGGAAAATAACAATATTAATCTCACTTGACATGCAAAAGACGTTTGATAACGTTAACACGGACAAATTGGTAGAAATACTGGGCAGAAAAAACATACCATCGGAATATGTAAGCTGGATATACAATTCTCTAAGGGACAGGAGAACGATATTCCAATTAGGGGATAGAAAAATCGAAAGGACAAGCAGCCAGGGACTACCGCAGGGAGAACCTCTTAGTCCGGACTTATTTAATATATACACAAGCGAGCTACATGAAAATGCCACAGAGGAATTAGAAATATTACAATACGCAGACGATTTTGTGATCATGGCGCAAGGCTCAAATAACTCAGAAACCATAGAACGAGCGAACAAGGGTTTGGAGGAATTCCAGAAAAAGATGGAGAATTTGAAACTAAACATAAATGAAAAGAAAACCAATTTCATGCGAATCGGAGGAAAGAGAAGTGACCAGATCAGCAAGATAAAGATAAATAACATCGAAATAAAAGAGGTAAAAGAGATGAAAATCCTTGGATTCACGATAGACTCGAAAATAAACTTAAATAGACAATATGTAAATACGCTAAAACTAGACTGTATGGCAGCCATCAACCTAATGAAAATCGCAGCCAGTAAGAAGGGGGGGCGCACCCATCATCATTATTAAACCTGCACAAGAGCCTCATAGAAAGCAGGATAAGATATAGTGCTACAATAGTGAAAGGCGGAACAATGGAGAAGAAAATACAAAAAGTCGTAAATATGAGCATGAGAGTAAGCTTGGGGCTGACGAGTAGCACCGCAATCATAGCTATAATCGCGGAGGCAGGAGACATCCCTATTGACCTCAAGGCAGATACATACAAGTTCAACTACATAGCCAGGAAACTATACCAAAATGATGAAGTAGGGAAAAACATCTGGAAGCAAAAAGCCCCGAAAAACCTACTGGCGACAGTAGAGAGATGGCAAGATATTCTGAAGAAAATACTTAAAAGCAAAAATCCAAAGAAGAACCAACCGGGAGATGACAACAAATACTTGATAATAGACATTCAACTGCAAGAAAAACTCAAGAATAAACGGATCTCAACACCTAACGACAAGAAGCAATCACAAAGGAATTCATCAGCAAATATAGAAACAAGAACAAGGCGTGACGGTTCCATCATAGATGGAAAAAAAGGTATAGGAGTATATAATGAATTTGCAGAAGAAACAATAAGTTATAGAATCATGGAGGATGTTTCAATCAAAGCACTGGAAGCCACAACCATCTATGTCGCGATTAAGAAGGCAACAATTTACGAAATGGCAGACTTAGTAATCCTCACGGATTCACTAAGCACGTGCAAAGCACTACAAAACGGATCAGAGCACATGAGGTATTATGAAACAAAAATTTATAATACCACAACACGAAACAGGATAAAAACAAGGATTGTCTGGATCCCAAGCCATTGTGGCATACGAGGAAACGGGGAAGCTGACAGGGCGGCGAAAAGTGGGGCCAAATCGAACAGAATATATAACACACGCATTTCCGTAGAAGAAGCCATTAGATGCTGCAAGAAAAGATCGTACGAAGCATGGAGAGTTAGATTTTAAGAAGAAACAATTAACGAAGGAAAACAACACAGGGAAAATACGCATGGAATAGTGAAAGGAAAACCCTTGTTCCACAAAAGGGGGCTAAAGGCGGGACTTGTGAAGACCTTGACGAGGCTGAGAACCAACCATACATTCGACGCCAATTATTTAAAGCTAATTAAAAAGATTGACGATGAAAGATGCGACGTGTGCGGGACAAGAGAAGACGCAAGGCATAGTATAATAAACTGCGTAAAATTCGATGATTTGAGAAGCACATATAAAATATTCGCTGAGAAAGAACTGCACAAGATACTAGCGGAAGAGAACATCGATGAATATATCGAGATCTATAATTTCCTAAGGGAAGGGGAAATCAGTATATAAGAAATAAAGACAGGACAAGGGACATATTTAACAGAAAAGTATTATCGCAATAAAAAATAAGGATGAAGCATAACAAAATAGCATAATAAGTATACACAAAGATAAGTGTAATCTACAAACGGTACACAACACAAGACAATAAAGAAACATCGCTACTTAGAAAATACTCTAAGCAGAATAAGCAGAACAAAAGTTGATAAAAGAACAGACATAATAATGTCTTCGTATTCAAAACATTGGTGATGTGGTTTAGTCGACCAAGCCAAACCAAGAAAGCAAAAAAAAAAAAAAAAAAAAATCCCATAAAAAACAAATAACATATAATCGTAAAAAAATCCGTTTAATTTTCAGTTTTTGTTTAAGTTAGTGATATGGAATTTGGAAAGAGTTGAACTATGTACGTGACGTGTATTGTAAATTGAATTTAATCGAGTATTGGATTTAATCGAGTAAAGGTAAGCGAATTAATTAATAAATATTAATTCGCTTATATGTATGTAAAGCAATTAATAAACAAATTAGCAACGTGTAATTAATTTTAGATGTCTGGGAGTGGGATCCATGACACCACCAATGGTTACACTCTTCATTACAGCGGCCATCAGAACGGAGGTGAATTTGGAGTTGGCTTCATATCATCAAATTCCGCCCTATCAACATGCGGATATGCAGGGTCAGACTTCGCACTAAGAAATTTAACATCACACATGCACCCACCGAAGATAAATCGGATGACATCAAAGATCATTTCTTTGTCGAGCTGGAGGAAGTCATCAATAACATACCGCACCACGACATTAAAATCATCGTGGGCGACTTTAATGCAAAAATCGGTAGGAGTGCAGAAAATACATCGCACATCGGTCCTAACAGCCTGCACATAACTAGTAATAACAACGGCCAACGCGTCACCGACCTGGCAATAACGTACAACTTAGTTGTATCAAGTACGTTTTTCCCACATAGAATCCACAAAGTAACGTGGGGATCGAATGATGGATGAACGGAAAACCAAATCGATCACGTCATGGTGTCTAAGAGACACTCCACTAGCATATCTGACGTTAGATTTTACAGAGGTGCAGACATGGACAGCCATCATATGCTTGTCATATTTAAATATAAGTGCAAACTGTTATCTACGTTTAACAGATAAGCACAAAAGACTTTTCGATGGAATATCGATGCTCTAAAAGCCCAAGCGTCACTGCAGAGTTACCAGTCAGCTGTCACTAATTATTTAGAGTGGCCCCGTAACAATGAAGAAGCTCCTCCTAACATCCAGGAGCAGTGGCACACTATACAGTCAGCCAAAACCACCGCGGCGCAAAATACCATCGGAAGAAGACATCCGAGGACCCGCAATGATTGGCTCGATGACCAATGCCGTAGGGTCGTCGAAAATAAACGAACGCTTCGTGAAAAATGGTTGGCTCGTAACACTAGAAGCACTCTAGCCACAACCTTCGACAAAAGAAGCGCGAACATATGAGATTATGCATCGAAAACATCAGCTTCCAAGCGAAACTAGGAAACTCAAGGGACTGTTTTGCCAACGCCAGGAATCGCACTAAAGACTTCCACCCAAGAAGTACAGCCATCAAAGACGGGAATGGAGGGTTGAGAACAAACGTGGCTGATGTTCTCTCAGTATAGCAAACCTACCTTCAAAATCTGCTAAATCGGAATGACGACATGACCCCCATTAGAGCAATAGCTTCTCCAGGTGATCAGGTCTTTGTCGAATATCCCACAGTAGAGGAAGTAGACGCAGCTATTAGTCGATTGAAAAACGGAAAGGCACCTGGTCTCGACGGAATCCCCGCAGAAATAATTAAACTCGGAGGCGCTACTCTGGCAACAAATCTATATGATTTCATCGTCTCTATTTGGGACCAAGAAGAGCTGCCTGAGAATTGGAAGACGGCGCACATATGTCCGTTGCATAAAAAAGGTGACCGTCTTAAATGTGAAAACTATCGTGGCATAGCTCTATTGAACGCTGCTTACAAAGTGTTGGCTAATGTTGTACTTGCCAGACTCATCCCTTTCGCCGAAAACATCATTGGCGACTATCAGTGTGGTTTTCGACGCAACCGATCAACCACTGACCAGTGTTTCACCATGAGGATGATCTTGGAAAAATGTTGGGAGTACAATATAACCATACATCAAATATATATAGACTTCCGACAGGCATATGACAGTATAAACCGCGACAACCTATGGGCCGCGCTCATATGCCTATAGGTATTCCAGAGAAACTCGTTTCTCTGTGTAAATTTACAACGTCTGGGTCTGTATGTAGAATCGTAATTGAAGGAACTGTGTCAAACTCCTTTGAAATAACATCTGGCGTTCGACAGGATGATGCACTCGCGCTTTTGCTGTTCAACTTGGCGCTTAAGTACGTAGTGAGGAAAAGCAACATCGAAACTTCGCGCTGTATATTCAATAAATCCGGCCAAATTCTTGGATATGCAGATGATATCGTGCTTTTTGGCCGAAGACCTAGCGATATCAAAGACATTTATATATATATATATATATATATATATATATATATATATATATATATATATATATATATATATATATATATATATATATATATATATATATATATATATATATATATATATATATATATATATATATATATATATATATATATATATATATATATATATATATATATATATATATATATATATATATATATATATATATATATATATATATATATATATATATATATATATATATATATATATATATATATATATATATATATATATATATATATATATATATATATATATATATATATATATATATATATATATATATATATATATATATATATATATATATATATATATATATATATATATATATATATATATATATATATATATATATATATATATATATATATATATATATATATATATATATATATATATATATAATTTATATATATATATATATATATATATATATATATATATATATATATATAT